>JAHRHZ010000036.1:717113-834966 GCA_024137785.1 Ginglymostoma cirratum
GAGATGGTAGGAACTGCAGATGCTGGAGAATCTGAGATAACAAGGTGTAAAGCTGGACGAACACAGCAGGCCAAGCAGCATCGATGCTACCCAAAGGTTGCAGGAACAGCATCGAGAGACTCACAGGAGAACGGCGGAAACGTCATCAGGAACAAATAGAGGTGAAGTCATGGTGTCCGAGGCAGGACACAAACAAAAGCAACCCATCTACCCAATTCTTAAAGGCAATATGGTAGAGTCTGCAGTTTAAACACTGGTCAGCTCAGCTGCCTCAGCTCCTAACAAGCTGAGTGGAAGCAATTCAGAGGGAGGTGACAACACTGATCGGCGGTTGGGATGAAGATTTGCCTCGGCGCAGTCACCACCAGTAGAAGGAGGACCTCAGGAAGACACCCTCCAAGTTTGAATGTTTGTCTTCACTGAGTAAAGGCTGACAATAATGCTGCCTGGTGGTTGAGGTGAAGATTTGTATTAGCACAGTCACCACTATCAAACAGGGGTTTGTGGAGGAAGTATTATCAGTTAGACCCTAAATAATCCTTCAGGGTTCCCCTACTTCCTACTCTAACTGATGCTGGTAAATAACTCAGTAGGAATGGTTGGACAGGTGATGTTTTGTAACTGTATGATGTGGAATCTGGCTGATACCATTACAAATAGCTGTGACCACAACTGCAGCAAGTGTTGGTTGCTCAAGGAACTTCAGCTCAGAGTTGATGAGATCGAATCTGAGCTTCAAACACTGTGGCACATCCGGGAGGGGAAGAAGTACCTGGACACTGTGTTTCAAGAGGCAGTCACACCTGGTAGATTAAGTACTTCAAATTTGGTCAGTGGCTAGGGACAGCAGGGGGTGACTGCAAGTGAGGCAGGTTGAGGGATTCTGCATTCAGGAAGAGGAGCCCCAGCTCTTGACCTTCTCCAACAGGTACAAGGTACTTGCTCCTTGTGTGGATGAGGTAAAGTAGCCAACTGACCACTGCACTGTGTCATGCGAGTCCATTCAAGAGGGGGCGGAGGCAAAAAGACAAGTGGTAGTGGTAGGGGATTCTATAATCAGGGAAATAGATGGTATCCTTTGTAAGCAGGATTGAGAGACTCACGTAATGTGTTTCCTGCCCGATGCCAGGGTAAGGGATATCTCTGACCGGCTTGAAAGGATATTTGGGGTGGTGGGGAGGAATCCAGTTGTGGTTCACATCGGAACGAACAACATAGGCTAGACTAGGAAAGAGGAACTGTTCAGGGATTATCAGGAGCTAGGATGAAATTAAAGAACAGGTCCTCAAGGGTTATAATCTCCGGAATACTGCCTGAGTCACTTGCAAATTGACATAGGGACACAAGAATAAGGGAAGTAAACATGTGGCTAAAGGAGTGGTGTGGGAAAGAGGGGGTTCCTTTTCATGGGGCACTGGCATCAGTATTGGAACAGGAGTGATCTGTACTGCTGGGACAGTACCCACCTGAACCGAACTGGGACCAATGTTCTAGTGAAAAGGGTAAAATAGGCTGGTCAACAGGACTTTAAACTGAAAAGGGAAGAAGGGAAGGGTAAAACTTCCCCCAGTGGGGAACAAAGCAACGGACTAACACCTGTAGGGATAGATTCCAAAGTGTGGAAAAATATGAAAAAACTGACAGGAAAGGAGAACTCAGGAGGGGTTATTAAAGTCTCCAACACAGACAAATAGGGCCCAGTGTTTGGAAAGGATTAGGAATCAAACTTCAAGCACACTGGATAAATGAGTGACAATGAGAAGAGGGACGGTTAATACAGGACTGAAGGTGTTAAATCTGAATGCATGGAGTATAAGAATGAACGAGCTTGTGGCACAGATTGAAATTGGCAGAAATGATGTGGTGGGCATCATGGAGACATGACTGCAAGGGGTTCAGGATTGGGAGCCAAATATCCAAGGATATACATCTTATCGAAAAGATAGGCAGATGGGCAGAGGGGGTGGGGTTGCCTAATTAGTAAGAAATGAAAATAAATCAACAGTAAGAAACAAAGTAGGGTCAGATGGCGTAGAATCTGTGGAGGAAGAGTTGAGGAACTGCTGAGGTTAAAAAAAACAATAGTTGGAATTACGTACAAGCCTCCAAACAGTAGTCAGGAGCTGTGGCACAAGATACACCAGGAGATAGAAAAGTTGTGTAAGAAAGGCAAAGTTACGGTGATCATGGGGGATTTCAATATGCAGGTGGACTGGGAAAGTCAGGTTGGTAGTGGATTGCGAGAAAAGAAATTTGTGGAATGTCTACAAGATGGCTTTTTGCAGCAGCTTGTGGTAGAGCCCACTAGGGAACAGGCAATACTGGATTTAGTGCTGTGCAATGAGGCAGGCTTGATAAGGGAGCTTAAGGTGAAGGAACTCTTACGAGGTAGTGAGCATAGTATGATAGAATTTACTCTGCAATTTGAGAGGGAGTAGATAGAATCAGAGGTAATGTGATACAGCTGAATAAAGACAACAACAAAGGCATGAGGGAGGAGCTGGGCAAAATCGACTGGGAGGGGAGGTATGACAGTGGAACAGCAATGGCAGGAGTTTCTAAGAGTAATTCAGGAGACACAGCAAAAATTCATCCCTAAGAAGCAGCAGCATGGTACAGGGATAATGAGGCAACCATGGCTGACTAGGGAAGTCAGGGATAGCATTAAAGCAAAAGAGAAAGCATGTAATATGGTGAAGGGCAGTGGGAAACCAGAAGACTGGGAAGCTTAGAAAGACCATCAGAAGCCAACAAAAAAGAGGGAGAAGATTAAGTAGGAGGGTAAGCTGGCCAGTAATATAAAGGAGGACTGTAAGAGTTTCTTTAGATATATAAGTGGCAAAAGAGAGGCGAAAGTGGACATTGGACTGCTGGAAAATGACACCAGATAGTAGTGTGCAACAAGGAAATGGCTGAGGAACTCAATAATTACTTTGCATCAGTCTTCAAAGTGGAAGACACAAGTAATACCCCAAAAATTCGAGAGAGTCAGGGAGCAGAGCCGAGAATGGTGGCCATCACCAAGGAGAAGGTGCTAGAAAAACTGAATGATCTGAAGGTGGCTATACCACCAGGACCAGATGGACTACACCCCAGAGTTCTTAAGGAGACAGCTGAGGAGATAGTGGGGGCATTAGTGGTGATCTTACAGGAATCACGAGAGTCAGGGAGGGTCCCAGAGGCCTGGAAAATAGCTAACGTGACACCCCTGTTTAAAAAGGGAGTAAGGCAAAAGACGGAAAATTACAGGCCAATTAGCCTAACCTCGGTCATGGGTAAGATTTTAGAGCCCATAGTGAAGCATGAGATTTCTGAATACTTGGAAGTGCATGGTAAAATAGGGTAAAGTCAGCATGGTTTCATCAAAGGGAGGTCATGCCTGACAAATCTGCTAGAATTCTTTGAAAAAGTAACTAGCAGGTTAGACCAAGGAGACCCAATGAATGTTATCTACTTGTACTTCCAGAAGGCCTTTGACAAGGTGTTGCACAGGAGGCTGCTGAGTAAGATAAGGGCTATGGTGTTAGAGGGAAGGTGCTAGCATGGATAGAAGATTGGATCTCTGGCAGAAAGCAGAGAATGGGGTTAAAAGGGTCTTTCTCAGGATGGCAACTGGTGACAAGTGATATTCCTCAAAGGTCATTGTTGGGACCGGACTTTTCACTTTATACATTAATGATCTAGATGAAGGAACTGAGGGCATTCTGGCTAAGTTTGCAGATGATACAAAGATAGGTAGAGAGACAGGTAATATTGAGGATGTGGGGAGGCTGCAGAAGGATTTGGACAGGTTAGGAGGGTGGGCAAAGAAGTGGCAGATGGAGTACAAGGTGGGAAAGTGTGAGGTCATGCACTTTGGTAAGGAGAATAAAAGCATGGACCATTTTCTAAATGGGGAGAAAATTCAGAAGTCTGAAATGTAAAGAGACTTGGGAGTTCTAGTCCAGGATTCTCTCAAGGTCAAATTGCAGGCTGAGTCAGTAGTTAGGAAGGCAAATGCAACTTTGACATTTAGTTTGAGAGGACTTGAATATAAAAGCAGGTATGTACTTCTGAGGCTCTACAAGACTCTGGTCACATTTGGAGTATTGTGCGCAGTTTTGGGCCCCATATCTCAGGAAAGATGTGCTGGCCCTGGAGCGGGTTCAGAGGAGGTTCACAAGAATGGTCCCAGGAATGAAAAGCTTAACATATGAGGAACATTTGAGAACTCTGGGTCTATACTCGATGGAGTTTAAAAAGAATGGCGGGGGGGGGGGGAATCTAATTGAAACTTACAGAATACCGAATGGCCTGGACAGAGTAGATGTGGGAAGAAGTTCCCATTGGTAGAAGAAACTAGGACCCGAGGGCAAAGCCATAGAGCAAAGGGAAGACCTTTTAGAACAGAGATAAGGAGAAACTTTTTCAGCCAGAGAGTGGTGAATCTATGGAATTCACTGCCACAGAAGGCTGAGGAGGCCAGGTCATTGAGTATATTTAAGATGGAGATAGATAGGTTCTTGATTGTCAAGGGTCACAGGGAGAAAGCGGGAGAATAAGGTTGAGAAACTTACCAGCCATGATTGAATGGCAGAGCCGACTCAATGGGCTGAATAGGCTTATTTCTGCTCCTATGACTTATGGTTCTAAGTCATCCTTGAACCCAAGGGCCTGCGCAAAAATACAGCAATTTAGCATGGGAGGCACAGTGGTTCACTGGTTAGCCCTGCTGATTCACATCGTCAGGGACTTGTGTTCAATTCCACCTTTGGGTGGCTGTCTATGTGGAGTTTGTACATTCTGAACTGCCTATAGTGTCCAGGGATGGGTGTGGGTTAGGTGGATTAGCCATGGGAAATGCAGGGTGATAGGGTAGGGGAGGTTGGATGATCTTTGGAGGGTTGGTATGGACTCAATGGGCTGAATGGCCTGCTTGCACGTTGTCGGGATTCTATACTAATATTAGTCTCTAGAATCTTAAGATTACTGAAGAGGCCCTTTGTACAGAAGTCTGTATAGCTGAAAATATACATTTGTACCTACATTTGTCCCACTTTCCCACACTATCTTCAGTGATTCTCAAAAGTTTCATGTCAACATCACAATAACCAATCATTCCCTGGTTTGATCTGCTCTCTCACCTCAATGCCGAAGAGCTCTTCATCCATTCCAAGTCACAATAGGTTACACTTTTTTTGTATTCTTTCATGGGATGCGGCATTTGGATTTCCATTTCTAATTGCCCTTGAACTGAACGGCTTGTTAAGCCATTCCAGAGAACAGTTAAGAGTCAACCACATTAGTTTGGATCACGTAGGCCAGACCAGGTAAAGCCGGCAGATTTCCTTGTCTAACAGACATTCATGAACCAATAGGTTTTATTTTTAACAACAATCAATGATAGTTGCCATGATCCATTATTAAAACTAGCTTTATTTTCCAGATTTGGGTCTTCAAGCCCAGACCTGTGAAATGGACTAAGTGGACTTTGTCTTAAGTTGTCTTTTATCTAATTTTTTTTGTATATTATCACAAAGGGACTGTTGTGCTGAACTTTTCTTTATTTTTCTATTTTGTTACTATGATTTTGTACTTTTGAAGGTCTTATGCTGTACTTTTTTAAGCATTTGTCCTCGAGAATCTGCACCTCAGTACCTATGATGGTGCTGAAAGAGGTGATGTATAAACTTTTCACTGTACTCACATGTGTACATGTGACAAAACTAATTCAATTCAATTCAATTTAATTCATTGACTGTAAATGCACCAGCTGCAACCTTTGGGTTTGAACCTATGTCCCCTGAGTGAGGAGGGACTCTGGATTACTAGTCCAGTGACACTATTATTATCCCAACAGCTCATCCAAATCCCTCTAACTGCA
The DNA here is from genome assembly GCA_024137785.1 of Ginglymostoma cirratum. NCBI lineage: Eukaryota > Metazoa > Chordata > Chondrichthyes > Orectolobiformes > Ginglymostomatidae > Ginglymostoma > Ginglymostoma cirratum. The sequence continues at coordinate 722,977 of JAHRHZ010000036.1, forward strand.
GGGGAACCACTCCAGAGGGACACAATTATGGTTTCCTCCCAGTAGCATGCTCTCCTAGGTGCAGGCCAAACTCTTGCCTTTCAAGAAAACCAATGGATTCCTCCCATCAAGTCTGGCAGGACATTTGTCTCCATCCAGTTCTTTTAAAATCTCCTTCGCACTATGCCTACCAATATTAAGACTGTTATGTCTAACTGGTTAATTAATTCCAGGAATGTCCTCAGCAAGTTAGACTTTAACTCCAATTCACCAGAAAGCAGATTCTACTGCATTCATCCTACTGTTAAACTAGTCTAAAAATAAACAAAAATGTGATAATGTGGCACATTGTCCACAGGGTACAATTAGAAAAAGCATTTTCTATATCACCCAAAATATAGGAACCACAATAGATGCAGAGGCAGATAGCAGGTAGGAACAAATGGGTCATAGAAACATAGAAAACAGGAGTAGGCCATTCGGCCCTTTGAGCCTACTCCACCATTCAAAATGATCACGGTTGATCATCCAACTCTGCCCCCATTCATGCTTTCTCCGCAAACCTTCTAATCGCTTTAACTTTAAGCACTATGTTTAACTCCTTCTTGAAAAAAAAATTCAGTGTTTTGGTCTCAACCACTTTCTGAGGCAGAGAATTAAATAGGTTTAAACTCTCTGGTTTAAGAAGTTTCTCCTCATCTCAGTCCTAAACAGCCTACTCCATATCCTTAGACTGTGACCCCTGGTTCGGACTCTCCATCATCAGGAACATCCTTCCTGCGTTTACCATTCCAAGGTCATTCTAATGTTGGTAGGCAGTGGGCATCAAGTGTTCACAAACTATATCAAATGATCTGGATGTGAAAGCCAACTGTAATGTTTCTAAGTTTATGGATGATGCAAAAGTTGGTGGGAATGTGACTTGTGAGAAGGATGCAAACAGGTTTCAAGGGGATCTAGACAAGCTGAGTGGGCAAGACGATGGCAGATGGAATATAATATGACTGTGAGAGATCATCAGGTCACAGCCTAGGAATTCTGCAGCAACTAACTCACCTCGTAACATCTCAGAGCCTATCCATCATCTACAACGCACAAGATGGAAAGTGTTGATGTCCAGAGGGACCTAGGTGTTGCTGCTCATAAACCATTGAAAGCAAGCATGCAGAAGCAATAAGCAATTTGGAAGGTAAATAGTTTGTTAGCGTTTACTGTAAGATCAGTTGAGCAGACGAGCAACAACAACTTGCTTCAATTATATGGAAAACTGGCGGAAGCACACCTGGGAATATTGTGTAGATTTTTAAATGGATAGAGAGAATACAGAAATAAATTACGCTTTGCTGTGAGGTATAGAACTAGGGGGAACACAGTCTCAGAATGAAAGACAAGCCATATAGGATGAGGAGGAACACCTTCACCCAGAGGGTGGCGGATCTCTGGAATTTTCTACCCCAGTCATTAAGTTCAAACAGAGATTGTTAGATTTCTAGCGAGTAATGACATCAAGGATTAATGGGATAATGCAGGAATATGGTGGTCTGGTAGATGATCAGCCATGAACTGGAATGGTGGAGCAAGCTCAAGTAGCTGAATGGCTTGCTTCTATCTTCACATGGCAGGGAAAGAAGCAAAAACTTGCAAATACCTGTAGGAGGATTTAACTATGTAACATACACTCCCAATACATAGTAGAGATCCTAAAAATTGTGGTACGATATTAAAGAAATCTTCTTATTTTTGCATCATCTTCCTCTTCATCCAGGCATTGTAGAAACCACTTACCTCTTTTGTACAACTTCAGTTTCAGATTCAAAGGAGTATTCACCTAACATCAGCACTGTCAATTCCTCAATTGACGACCATCTTTGTATGACATGTACTCTTGCACAAATGCTGGATACAGTTGAAAACATCCTCTCCCCCAGATTTCACTCATTTATTTTGCACAGTAATAATAAACTATCATTTTAGTGATGATTGACTTAGAGATTTTTAAAAACATGCTTCTGTGATATATACAACTTAGTTTGAGTGATTGTAAACGAACCCTTACTCCACTAAGTTAATGATTACATAGATGTGTAAAAATATTGCAACAAAATGTGATGAACAAAATCAAAGTGACGAGAATCAAAACAACACAAATGACCTAATCGATAGTTCACTGCTCTTTATTAACTTTTCAGTGCTTTTCAAAATAAATATGTTTTATATGTTAAACATACAAGTGGACAAAACATTTAGGTGATGATGGGAAGTATGGTAATATTACAAAAAAAAAATGACGCCATTACTGTGATCTGTATAGCAATACTCAAACCATCAGAAAATAATCTGGCAGAGTCCTTAGGTATTTACAGTTCCAACAGACCAGTTATCCACATACTTATTTACAAAAGGCTGCACCATATTGCAAACTTTCAATCCATGTCACACACTGATTTAAAAACACACAGAAACAGTTGGAGGGGGAAAGCAGCGGAAGACAAACTTGCATTTGATAACCCTAGACTCCATTGTCAACATCTTGAGATTACTTCACCAAATGCATCAGTGCAACCTGGTTTCCCTAATGTAAACTGGAATTAGTGCGTAATTACATCAAACTGTGACAGCTTGTTTTAAGTATGGCCCATTTCAAAAAGTGCTGACTTTGAAAATATTTCTCTTTCAAAAGATCAAGACAATTGCACTTTCTTTGCACTAAACAATTCTCCCAAAAGCACTTTGCATTAAAGATCTACAAAGCTGCTTGTATGTTCAGCTCTAGAGAACAGTTTTCATAACAGTAATGTGGGTGGGGAAGAAGTATGATTGCGTGTTAATGTTAAAACTTTTAATGCCCATTGTTTCCGTATTACATATTTAAAACAACAAAACATTGGCTGACTAGTAGAAGGTGGAATCGTCTTTGCACAAATGTCACTGTACTTACTGTTCATGATTTGACAAGCTCTATTTTAATTTGTAAAATAATTTACCATGGACATTTTTAACAAGTTACTTGAAAATAGAAAATACCTGAAAAAAAAAATCACAACTGGCCAATTTGACCAATCCCTTGTATCTGTATCGAACTAGCCTTTAAAAAAAGGTTACAAGACTTCTGAAATAAAACTTGATTGCTTTAAAAAACTCCATGCAGCTTGCTAAAGATATTTTTAATATTTCAATTGCTGAGGGAGCAGTGGTGCCATTTAACTTAATAAATAAGTAACTTTAAAAAGTATTCAGGTTGAATGTATGAAAATTGAGGGAACCAAAGAGCACAAAATATTTGTATGGACAGGTGGTTACCATCTGAATGTAACAAAATGAAACAGTTACCCAATAAACACAAAACAAAACAAGCCTGGACTTTCTGATCTACATTATCTCATTGAAAATAAATGGGTTACCATTCATGATAATCAGAAAAATCTGAACTAATCTCCCATGTCAAGGAAACATGACAATACAAAAGTTAGAGGGAGCCAACAGCTGTTCATCAATGTTGTCTTCATTCCATGAAGGTTTGCAGCATATTTAAGTCTCCATTATCAGCAATATGTACAAACTTACCATCTTTCACTTTTACAATGTGGTTTGCTGGCAGGAATGCTGTTACAGACAGAAGCCAGCTGCAAGATACAACTATACTTTGGTTTGCTTGTCACAGGGTGTTAACTGGATGCATAAAAGAAATATAAATTTACTCTTAATATATATGCACACACAGAAGTGAGTGCACACAGCTGTCGTGGTTTTTTAATGATACTTGTATTGCATCACGTAACTGATTCTGTAAAGGGTTATAAATTAAACCTTGCATGTGAAGAATCAGCTGTAACAATGTAGATTCTGGCACTAGGTACTACTGAGAGGAAACCTCTCTGCTTTCTCGCCAGCTTGCATACGTGGAAGCAACTTACCTTTGTTGCCTGACCATGAACAGCAACATAAATAATTTACTAACAAGTGTTATGAATATAATCAAATAAATTTTCAATGTACTTGATGTTTAACAAAAATATTTCAGGCACAGATTCTTTCATCAGACTCTGACACAGATGTGTCCAAAGGTCTGCAATCAAACACTAAATTAGCCTCTCTTCCTCAGGCATTGTCAGCCTGTTGAGTACTTCTAGTATCTTCAGTTCCAATTTCAGATTTTTCTGAAGGATCCAGATTAACTATTAAAATTGTTATAAAGAGAACAGCAGTGTGTAATTAGGTTTTTGCAGTTCCATCACAATAGTTGATCTGACTGCAAATAACAATGCTTACCACCTTACTGATGACCGGATCACCTACATTCCTAATATAGAAAATAAAAGATGTTTGGGGATATTGCATGGCATCACCAAACAACCCGACTTTACAAACTCTTCCATACATTATGATAGTGGCTGTGGTTTTACCTAAAGGGTCTTAAAAGGCTTTAGTATTGTAACACACATTTCAACTGTAACTTAACTAAGCCTAGTTGATACATAATAAATAATGACAGCAGAAAATGAAAAGAATGCCATACTGCAAGGCACTTAATCTTCATGTTGTCAGCACAGCCATCTTAAATTATGATAGTGTTGTTGAAGCAGAGTACATTTTCTATTTCTACTATTGGGATTTTCTTGATGGTAAGCTTTCTGAGGAGAGAAAACGGTTCACACAAAGTTTGAATTTACTTTCAAGATAAAACTAAAATTGGAATAACATTTTGTGGGACTGTATTTAATACCAGAGCATTATACTTCATAACAAGTTTCATCCAGTCATATTCAATGTTAAATACAGAATAAACACAATTCAATTCACTTGGGAGATCTCTGGACAGCAGAGACTTGCATTCTGTCTATCAACCCAAGCTAAATTTAAATCCACATCCTAATCGTTAGAATATATTTAACCATATATCACCTAATATCTTACAGCTGTCAATTTCTAAAGATTTCAACGTAATGTAAGAAATAATGCACAATAAGTAATGGAATCCCTTAATACCCCTCGCTTTTTGAATAGTGCCTTTACAGATGGGCATCTTGCCTTCAGCGGATCATTTCACTTACTAAACCAAATATCACTATAGACAACATGAAGGAATCCATGTTGTTCTATGCTGACCCGTAAAAACAAATGTTTTACACCCATTACAATAAAAAAACTATTAAATTTAAAAGATTTCATACATCCTGAATTCTCTCAACGATGTGATAAATATATAGGTGAACTTTAACTAAGCTACCTAGAATTAATGCTGCTTACTAGAATTAATCATCTATTTTATCAAATGTAATAAAATTATCAAAAAAAACTGGAAACTGTCACTGCAATGAGAAATTTAATGCACTTCTAGAGCAAAGTTTCTGGAGTGTATTTGAATCTCTGGCACTGAAAAGCGACAGGAAAACAAGGTACATATTAAATACATTAGACAGTTCAATTCTATTAAAATACAAGTAGTGAGATTTCAAAATACGTACAAATACTGAAGCTACTCTTTAGTGTTGTACAGATATGAATCCCTTTAATACACATCAAACATGCAACTAGCTTAGTGCTGGCCTACATTCAAGATACTGGGCTCCATACAGAAAACTACTTAGAGGAAAAGTAAAGCTTGTATGTTTTTAATCATTTTCTCTTCAAGAACCCACTTAAATCAGAGATAAACATTTCAAGTATTGCTACACCATACTTATTCGTCACAATTTTCAGTCCTCTGTATCACGCACTCACCGAAAACCATCAGCAAAATCAAATGTTTGCTGATTTCCTTACTAACCAGGTTGAACAGATGCATTACAGTAGGTTGTAGAAATGCAATGCATAAACACAGATTTAAAAAGGAAAAAAAAAAAATTCTTTGACACTACTTCATTCACATTTTAGAAATTAAGATTTCTGGCAGACCAATGAAAATTCTTGCATATATATATTTCTTTTATATATATATATATAAAAACATTTCTCCATGGCGCTCCATCAATCCTGTTTAAACAATTTTAAATGCACACAATTCATCTCACATTCAGTAACCGTGCATGAGCAAATGTGACTTGCTTGTGCACAGCCAAAAAGGTTTTTGAAAAGGGTGGTAAGAGACAGACAGCAAAGGCTAATCATTTAACAATAATTTCCTTCCTATAAACCAATAACCAAAAATAAAACAGCAAAAATGTAAAATCCGCATAAGAACAATTTCAGTAAACCACAAGTTTCTTTCTCTGTTGGAGAAACTTAACCTACTCCCAAGATGAAGCTGACTCCATTTTCAAATCAGACAGTGTACCATTGTAGGTAAACCCGCACATAACCTTAACTGCAGTACTTGGTTACAACTGCAAACCCTCTGCTGTCTTTTCTGTTACCAATCAGGTTTGGAGTGTATTTTTATATAGCTTTACAAAAATGAAACTGTCTACAGACAGCAGCAATTAAATACTATGATTATCCATAAAGCCTCAATTTCGGTTTTTAAAAATAAGTTCCTATTTCAGAAACTCTCTTACGTCAGTGGTACTCTGACCCGATGGACATGCTCAAGAGAAATTCAAAATCGTGCCCTGTAAGCAGCTTTACAGCTGTCTTATTAGGTCATCACCAGCGAATGACAATGCTGCATAGTAATGGGGAAAAGGATGCAGCTTTAAGGATCAGCACTATGACCACACATACAGCGATCAAATTATTTTCCACTATACCACTTAATAGAAAGATTTTTTTATTTTAAACAGAACACACGCAGCTCTTGACAGGTTACGTTAAAAACTTCAGAACAGGAAAAGAAAGCTGTGTTTGATGAGTGCCTGCTGAGAAATTCCATTGTGCAGAAATTAGCTAAGGATGACACGCGGAAGAATAAGAGGTTAAGAAATATATTAAATACTGCAATCCCAAAAGAAAATAAGGTTTGAGGTTTAACAGAACGTACACCCTTACAAGAGCATGCTGCTCATACAGTATTGGAAAATGAGAGAGATAGAAGATTTTCAGAATGCATGATGCAATTAAAAAGCATTAAATTTTGACTGTGATCTCTCAGTGTGCCTTCAGACAGCAATGTGCCCTGTGGTAATACTCTACTTCTACAACAATCTTCCTTACTGAACAATTAACACCCAATCATTACTGCAGAACACAAGGTTTGTCTAAAACGACGGTACTTATAAAATGTGCCAAATTCAAATGTTTATTAAATCAGACTGTCAATTCCATCATCTTGCCATCTTGTGTGGTTTGCGCAGATACTTCTGCATGATTGCTGTGCCAACAGTACTATGGCTATTGGTAAAATCAGTCATGATGCTTTCTTAAAATGCACAGCTCACAATCTATCACTGTTCTTGGCAAGAGTACAAGGAGAAAATTAAGGAGTATCTGGAATTGTGGGAAGTCAGCAGTCATTGTTCCTTGGCAGTTATTGAATTGATCCAATTGCTGCACCCAGTTAAGCCAAAGTCAGACCGGAACTACCTTCACCAATACAGGAAAAAAAAGTTTTCTATATTGTTTCAATTTCAGATCAATACTGTAGTAAAAGTAGTGTTATAAAACCTAACATTCCAAGTATACCTCAAGCCAAATTTAACTGCTGTATTACTAATTCTTCATGGCGACACTATTCCACAGAGGAATAGAGGGGAAAAGAAAGATAATGCCAAAGAGGATTTTCACATCTACTGTCCACAAATACTTTTAAGAATCCACTGGTTAGGAAACTTGCCACATGCAAAGAAAAGACTGCTACAAGCCAGAGTAACCAGTGCAGAAAATTAAGCCAGAGTTCTGTCACGCACTGCCAGATCTTGACACCCAGAGACTAAAAATCTTTCAGGATAATGGCCCATCAATTCACTCCATCCTTTGAAGAATACATCATATTTCATATACAAACAAAAGTTTCCATTCTCTCGTCTGTAACGGAATCTGAAGGGATCTGAACTCTCCCAGAATGGAACTGCCACCAAATAAAATGGAAAAGTTGTGAATTTCAACACAATCAACTACTTTGCAGGGGGAGGGCATCTGAGAATTTCAAACTTAACCAGCAAAAAATTCTTTCATTTTCCAGTTGACTGCTTCTTTGGCACTGCAGACCGCTTGGCTTGCCACAGGTGATTGTGAATTGTGATAGCATCCACACTGACTGACATGGTTTTAGTAGGTATTAAGCTAAACAGCTTTCTGTCCGAGCTGTATTTGTAAAGCTTGTCGATCATCTTCTTATTAATGTTTTTTGGCCCTGTCCCAGTTAACTTCAGGATCTCTTCAGAGTCTGGGGAGTATGCATAAAGTGCTCGGAACTGGCAGCCCGCATCACGGAACAAGATGATGTAATGGTTAGCCTCGCATTTCTCAAGCTCCTAGGAAGATAAATCAAAACGGATTTCTCAAAATATTTAAATGGTAAATGTAACATTTTTATCAGTACAAAACAGTGCTGCCATTTCTCACATTGGGCACATAACCATGTAAATATAGATGCAATGTCGGTCACACCTCAAAGCCCAAGCTGTATCACAAGGCCAAAACCATTTGAAGGCTTGTGCCTTTTTGAATGCAGCTGTTCAGTTGCCAGAATCAAAAGTCAATGCATCTGCAGACTTATTGGCATACCATAAGATATAGGTGCACAATTAGGCCATTCGGCCTATCAATTCTGCTCCCCCTTTTGATCATGACTGAGATACTTCTCAAGCCCGTTCTTCTGCCTTCTCACCCTAACCACTAATCCCCTTCCCAATCAAAAACCTATCTATCTTGGTCTTAAGTACACTAAATGACCTGATCTCCACAGCCTTCTGTAGCAACCAATTTCAAATTAACCACCCTCTGGCTGAAGAAATTCCTCATCTCAGTTTTTAAGTGTTGTCCCTCCTGTTTGAGGCTGTGCCTTCAGGTCCTAGTCTCTCCCCGCAGTGAGAGAATCTTCTCCACATTCATAATATCCACACAGATTACCCATGCACTATAAAACAGTTAGAGGCTACGTGATAGTAACGTGATCTCAAAGTGCCTTTGTGCAGCCTGTAGCAGTAATCCACTTGCATCTAAATTTCAACTGTCAGCCCTTTCAGTTGAAAATCACGTGCATTGCTGCCTAGCAAAGGGAACAGCTTGATGAAATGCCTCTATCCAAGACCCAATTCAGTACAGCTACATGTGGAAGTCTCAGACTTTTCATTTCCATGCCTTCCCAGGACAATAGAGTTAGGCTTACGCTTTGCCTGACACAATGCGTTGGAGATTCAAACAAATACCCTAAAATCAACTGACACACAAGTATCAATTTATAAAATATCACTATTCTTGCTGTCCAGCACAGTCCTCTCTTTCTTCACAGAATATAATACATGTACAGACAAAGCTTTGATCTTGGGTTAAAAATAAATGGAAATATGCATTCACTGAAGAGGTGCTGACTGGTTTGGAGAAATATATATGTAGTGATGTAAATACATAATCACTTAAAAATCAAAAGCTTTAGGAGTTTTAGAAACAACACAAGAGTAGAAAGATAATGAGAAACCTGTACACAGCAATGGCAAGATCACTAGGGTATTTAATATAGAAAAGACATTAAGTTCAAAGTAGACAGCATTATCTAAATGATGCCAGCGAATTCTGTAGCCACTGGAGATACTAACATTCTTTCCAATGGAGAAGAAAACGTTTAGATATCATGTATGTGAGATTTTTGATGTGGTACATTCAGAAAGACTTGGTTCAGCAGGGCAATGAAATTAATTTTGAATTGTTTTGGCAGAAGTCCAACAGAAATGAAGGTTCAAAAGGGCCTTCTCCTCTGCTGAAGCTTCTATGGACCTCCTACATGAATTGATTTCAATGACTGGTGCAGATTTATTCTTCAAGATTAGTTCAGCCACATCCAAATATATTATAGGCAGATTTTAAATAAAATAAGCAATTTTGTCATCAAGAATATTGAATAATTGACCACTTTTTGTTGAACATGTTACGCTTCTGGAATAAACTGGAGAAGTTTTCAGCATTTTCAAAATCTTTACACACTTATTACATTTCTTGACTGCACTCAATATATCTTAGAAACGCAAAATATGCCGTTTTTAAAGGCAAAAATTGGATAACAAGGTGGAAACAAAGTTTTATAAATGAGTCAAATTATTTCTTTTCACATATAAATTGGTTTTGTGTTACTAACCTCAAGTATTGAGTTTTTCTGTGCCTCATTTACTTTCCCTGCAAGGCAGCAGTGTGAGATAGCATTATGGATTATTGATTTGTTTGACTTGGAGCTTGGTTCCTTAAATAGTTTTGGACCTGCAACACAGTCACAATGTTGATCACAAACAACTCAAAGCTTCAATCCTCGCTTCTTGCACAAGCGCAATATTCTGCTATTTTTGACTCTACCTGTGTACTCAGCTACTGATGTAATTGATGAGGCTGTGGACGTATTCTCCCAGTCTCGTTCTGTGTTTCTACTCTGATTTCTGCTCGACACAGAAAATGTTTCCATAGAATCTGTCCTATATATCAAGCAAAGCCACAAGTTTAATACTGAAGACTAGGATTTGATGATCCCAATGAAGTGGTGCTAAACTAATCCGCTGAGGTTTAATAAAACGTGTATTATCCAATAATTATGTTCTAATGTATTAAAATACAAAACTCAAGACATCCAGTCAGCAAAATTTCTACCACAAATCATTTTACCTTATGTTTTGGCTCAACTCATTATCAAGACAAGACATAAATTAAGGTTAAACATCGCTTTACTGTTGAGGATATGATTAAATGCCTATTTTAATTGCTGAATATTTCATCCAAGCTCTGAAACCAACAGTATTCAATCTGAATTTCTAAGAAATGTTGCTACACTTTCCGCATATTTCCCTTTTCCTATTCAACCCAATTAATAAACACATTTCCTTTAGCTGACAACCATATTAAACAATGGCTATCATTTACAAATAAAATTGTGAATAGTTTGATGTTTTTACTTGTCACCTCAGGGTATTTTGTAAAATGCAGAACAGTACAAATGATTTGAAAGTACTGAACAAATTGCAGAAAAGAAACGGAAATACATTATAAGAATTGTAAGGATGAAATCATCACAAAAAGTTTGATCAGGCCAAGCCACTTTTCTCTGGAAAATAAAAGAAAGAAATGACTTGATGGGGTTTTCAACATTATGAACAGGTTTGATAGGATGAATGTGGAGCAAATTTTACTACTAACTGAGTTCAGAACAAGGGGGTTTTAATAAAAGAAAGCCACTTAAAAGATTAATTAAGGAATTTAGAAACTTTTTCCTTAGAAAAGAGGACAGTGAGAATGCAGAAGTTGCTGCTGCAGGGACTAGTGAACAAGATGGCATTTGCACATAGGTGGGGAGTAGCTCAACACCTGGAACAGAGGGGTACAGGAATAGGGCAAGAGAGTTAATTAGAGTCAGACGGCACGTTTGAAGTAAGAACACCAATTTACACCTGCTGCCCGAATGCTCTGCGGCTGGGCAATAGTGTAAACTGTGCTCCAAACTGGGCAGCAGTGTGGTTTAGTGGTTAGTACTGCTGCCTCATAACATCAGGGACCCAGGTTCAATTCCAGCCTTGGACTACTAATCGCATGGACTTTGCACATTCTCCGTCTGAATGCATGGACTTCCTCAGAGTGCTCCGGTTTCCTCCCGAAGTCCAAAGACGTGCAGGTTAGGTGGATTGGCCATGCTAAAATTGACCCGAAGGTGTTCAGGGATGTGCAGGCAAGATGAGCTAACTATGGTAGAAGTGGGGATAGGGTGGGATACTCTTCACAGGTGCACTATAGGGATTCTATGATTCAATAAATAAGGAGTTAATATTTGATTTGGTGAAGTATTGTAGGCATTGCTTTGGGAACGTAAATGAATGCCTCTGAAATTAATGTGGACTTCTATCAGGTTACCCATACCTTTGTGAATAACCACCACTACCACTTCCACCGCCAGAATTCACACTTTCCGCCTCGGTAGTAGTAGCTGATGCCAGAGAGAGACTGGAACCAAACTGAGCACTGCTCAGATTATCAACTAGATGAAAGAAGACAAAAACCAGAAACATCATACAACAACTTTCTCTTTCAATTTCAATAAATTAGGTGAAACATCTTTGATTTTAGGCAGCCTGTTGGAAGCTAAGGTAGAACCAAACTGAGGGTATGCTATCCAGAAAAGGAGAATTCAAATCCTGCTATATTTTAAAATTTAGACCAGTATTATACTTTTTTTTTAAACCATATACTCATTTTCGGTAAAGTAAAACTGAATTGGCATAATAAGGGAAAATTGCCCTAACACGAGCTTTTATCTTTTAAAGAAATGACGTAAAATAAGAAGATGGGAGCTAATGTTTTTGTCGGATTTAGGTCTTTCCCCTTTTAAAGGCTATTCCTTAATAGAATAGATGAACACTTATTTCAAGTCAGTGACTACAATATTTAAAACTGTTGTTTAAGGTGCAACAGTTTTGCCCATTATCCAAATTCCACTGCTTTTGACAAAACTCTATCACGAGTCTTCACATAATTTGACATTAATCCACAAATCTGCCATAGCAATTTCTTTGTGCGTACCAGAAAATCTAATTTAACACAACAAGGTCTGATAAATCTCCTAGGCCTGATGGACTTCATTCTAGGATTTTACAGAAAAGGGGGCTGATGTGGTAGATGATAATTTTGGAAAATTAACACAAACTCACTAGACTCTGGGAAGGTTCCAGGAGATGAATAATAGCAACTACAACCCTCTATTCAATAAGGGAGGGAGGCTGAAAACAAGAATCCATTGACCAGTTAGCTGGATGTCTGTTATTAGAATCAATCATTGAGGTGGCTATTAGTGGGCAATTGGAAAAACTTGGGTAATAGGTGAGAGTCAACAGTGCTTTAAGAATGGTAACTCAGTTTACCAATTTATCGGAATTCTTTGAAGGAGTAGCTTTCAGTGTGAATACAGGAGAGCCTCTTGTGGTGCTGCACTTGAATTCCGGGAAACATCTCCAGAACACTGTACAAAAAAAAGTCACTGTGCAATGTAGAAGCTCATGGTATAGGGGGCAACATAGTAGGATGGACCAAAGATTGGCTGGATAGCAGAAAGCAGAGTATGCATAAATGTGTTTATGTCTGATTGGCAGCAGGTGATGAGTGGGCTCTCACAAGGGCTTGTGCTGGGCCTTCAAAATTTAACAATTTGTATCAATGACTGATGATGGCTAAATTTGCAGATCGCACAAAGAAAGAGGAAGCACGCTATGAAGATCTCATGGCAAGGATGTGTAGGTTGCCAAAAGGCAAAAATCTGGTAGATGGAGTATATTGGTTTAAAATTATGTTTTGCCCTTTTGAGAGATGAGGGTAGGTTTATTCCCTCAGTGTGGAGGCAGAGGCAGCTAGATTTTTATTAGACAAGGAAATCAAAGGTTAACGGGGATAGATAGGAATGTGGAATTCAGAATACAAAAAGATTATCCACGGCTTTACTAATTGGCAGAGCAGGCTTGTAGGGCCAAACAACCAACTCTTGCTTTTGATTTGTATTTTCATAAAATTTTAAAACAAAAAAAAGGAACTCTTGCTACTAAATTAACACTGTTCTCCACCTGAATAAACTATTCACGGGAAAAGACAAGTAACATACAAAATGAAGAAAAACAATTGATCCAGCAGACCAAAACTGTACATAATGCTCCAAGTACAGTTTCACCAAGGCTTCAGACATTTGTACCAAGACATCTTTACTCCTGTACTTATATCCCCTTGTGATGAAGGCCAATATATGTCTGCCTTTCAAATTGCTTGTTACAACTGCAGTCCAGCTTTCAGTGACTCATCAGTAAGTGTACCCTGTCCTTTTGGGCATCAGCACTCCCCAGCCTGTCATCTTTTAAAAAGTATTATGCCTTTGCGTTTTTTTCCTACTAAAATAACTTCATATTTTTTCACATTATATTCTATCTGCCACGACCTTGTCTATTCACTCAGCATTTGCAAATCCCTTTTAAGCTTCCTTGCATCCTCCTTAGAAATTCCAAGGCTAAGTGGAACCGTGCCTTTAGCAAATGTGTAAATATATTTGGCCTCTACATTAAATAATTTTCTAGCAATTAGCCCCAGCACTGATCCTTTCATTACCCTACTAGTGACAGACCACCATCCTGAAAACGGCCTGTTTATTCCTATTCGGTTTTCTGTTTGTTAACCCATTCTCAATTCATAACAATTCATATCATATTAGACCCAATCTCATGGGCTCAATTTTGTGTACTAACGTCCTGTCAAAAGTCTTCTGAAAATCCAACTACAGCACATTCACTTGTTTTCCTTTATCTACGGTACAAGTAACATCTTCAAATAACTCCGAACAGATTTTTCAAACACAACTGCCCTTTCAGATATCAACGCTAACTAATAAAGTTTTTAAGTGTCTAGTTACCACATTCTTTAGCATAGATTCTAATATTTTCCCAACCACTGATGTTAAATTAACAAGTCTGTAAGTCCTCCATTTTGTCTCTCCCTCCCTTAAATAGTGGGGTTACATTTTGCTACTTTCCATCCTGCAGGAACCTTCCCAGGATCTGTAGAATTTTTGTTCCGAAGTCATATGCGTACAGCTTGCATCTCTAATTTGTGTTTACAGATTACTAAGGTAACTAATGATTAGTTGATTTGGATCAGCAATCGTGGCAGTCTGACAGCTGATTTTAGACATTATTAAAAATCCACTCTTTGAATGGATTGACAGATGACCACTGCCTGAATTAGAAGATATCCTCTAATAGCAAAATAGGAAACTTAAATGTGCAGTACCATTTCAATTTCTATAAAACAGACATGTTAAAAGAGAAAGGTTGATTTGGGGGGGGGGGGGGGTGGCGCGGTTCTGGAAAATGATTTTCAGCAATCATTTTAAAATTTAAATGTTAGGAGGAAAATGCATGCGCATGAACCGAATAACGAATGAGCTGAAGTTTAGTTTTAAGATTAGGCTAAACAGTTGTAATGGTAGTTTAAAACTGAATTTTGCAATATATGATTATACTGGCCTTGTGCTAACCCCAAATGCAATGAGAACATTGCACAGCAGGGAAGCCTTACAATATTAAGTTGTAGTGCAATCACAAGTCACAGCAAAAACCAGATTGCAGAGTTACACTACTTTTCATTTTTGTTTCACTGTTCAATTAAATCAACTTCACAGTGATACAATAATAGTAGGCATTTGCACCCTCTGAAATTCTGATACTCATAACACTATGGCGACATGGTGACTCAGTGGTTAGCACTGCTCCCTCTCAGTGCCAGGGGCCCCAGTTTGATTCTAGCCTCAGGTGACTGTCGGTTGGAATTTGCATGTTCTCCCCATGTCTGCATGGGTTTCTTCCAGGTGTCCCAGTTTCCTCCCACAGTCCAAAAGTGTGCAGTTTAGGTGGACTAGCCAAGCTAAGTTGGCCAGAGTGTCCAGGGATGTGCAGGTTAGGTGAGTTAGCCATGGGAAATGCAGGGTTATAGGATAGGGTGTGGGTCTGGGTCGGATGCTACTCAGAGGGTTGGTGTGCTCCCGATAGGCTGAATGGTCTGCTCCCACTCTGTACAGATTCTATGATATTATTTCCTGCTTCATTGTGACTTACGGGTAGAAGAATATTGAGATGGGGTATCGCTAGAAGATTCCTCCCGATGCACCGATTTTGGACGCTGCTTCTTAACTTTAGGTTTGGGTTTAACAAGTCCTTGTTCCTCAAGAATTTGCTGTTGTTTACGCCTCAGATATTCTTGTTTGATCAGTTCTCTCCGTGCTTTCTCCTCTTCTTTACGAATCCGGTCCTCTTCAGCTTTGCGCCTTTTAAAACAAAAATGACTTAAATGTTCTTAACAGGAGCATATTGTGGAGATCACATCAAATATACATTTGTAAAGACCCTGAATGGAAATCACTTGATAATACATTTTGAAAAACCAATATTTTTGGCTTTTGTACTGAAAATACCCAGATTTTTTTTAAGAGATTTAGGGGAAGCAACGGCTTGGGGATATTATTGCTCGACTATTGATCCAGAAACTCGGCTAATGCTCTCGGGAAATGAGTTCGAATCCAGCCACGGCAGATGGTGGACTTTGAATTCAATAAAATATACCTGGAATTAAGAATCTACTAATGACCATAAAACTATTGCTGATTGCTGGAAACAACCTATCTGGCTCACTAATGTCCTTCAGGGAAGGAAATCTGCCAACCTAACCTAGCCTACATGTGACTCCAGGCTCACACCAATGTGGTTCACTCTCAACTGCCCTCTGAAATAGCCTTGCAAGCCATTGCATTAACCCCAACAAAGTCTCAATAAAGAAATGAAACCGGACAGATCACGTTGC
The DNA here is from genome assembly GCA_024137785.1 of Ginglymostoma cirratum. Taxonomy (NCBI): domain Eukaryota; kingdom Metazoa; phylum Chordata; class Chondrichthyes; order Orectolobiformes; family Ginglymostomatidae; genus Ginglymostoma; species Ginglymostoma cirratum. The sequence goes on from JAHRHZ010000036.1 coordinate 739,348, forward strand.
ATGGAACTAGGCACTGGAAAAGAATAACAGAAACAGCCCTGTAAAGTTCTTCTTGCTAACATCTGGGGGCTAGTGCCAAAATTGGGACAGCTGTCTCACAGACTAGTTAAGCAACAGCCTGACATAGTGATACTCACAGAATCATACCTTACAGACAGCATCCAGGGATAGTGGCCTCTGGGACATGTCCTGTCCCGCCAGCAGGACAGACCCAGCACACAAGGCAGCGCAGTGATATACAGTCGGGAGGGAGTTGCCCTGGAAGTCCTCAATATTGACTCCAGGCTCCATGTAGTCTAATGGCTTCTGGTTAGATATGGGCAGGAAACCTCCTGCTCACTATCACATATCTCCCTCCCTCAGCTGATGAATCCGTACTCCTCCTTGTTGAGCAACACATAGAGGAAGTACGGAGGGTAGCAAGCGCACAAAATGTATTCTGGGTAGGGAATTTCAATATCCACCATTAAGAGTAGCTCAGCTGCCGCACTACTGATTATGCCTTTAGGACCTGATCAGCTCAGAGGGATAAACATACTTGACCTCATCTTTACCAATCTGCCAAGTGCACATGCATCTGTCCATGACAGTGTCATTAAGACTGAGCACTGCACAGTCCACAGATGAAGTCCCACTTTCATACCGAGAAGATCCTCCATCATGTTGCGTGGTACTACTACCGTGCTAAATGAGACAGACTTTGAACAGATCTAGCAACTTAAAACTGGGCATCCATGAGGCATTGTGGACCAAGAGCAGCAGAATTGCACTCCAGTACAACCTGCAACCTCATGGGCCTGGCATATGCCTCACTCTAGCATTACCATAAAGCCAGGGCATCAGCGCCAGTTCACTGGATGAGTGCAGGAGGGCATGGCTGGAGCAGCACCGGACATACCTAAAAATGAGGTTTCAACCTGGTGAAGCTAACTACTTGCATGCCAAACAATATAAGAAGCAAGTGATAAGCTAAGCGATCCCACAACCAACTGATCAGACCTAAGCTCTATAGTACTGCCACATCCAGGTGTGAATGGTGGCAAACAATCAAACAACTCACTGGGAGAAGAGGCTCCACAAATATCTCCATCCTCAATGTTGGAAAAGCCCAATACGTCAGTGCAAAGGATAAGGAGGAAGCATTCGCAGTAACTTTTAGCCAGAAGGGCTGAGGCGGTTATCCATCTTGGCTTCTGCCAGTGGTCCCCAGCATCACAGTCTTCAGCCAATTCGATTCACTCCATGAGATATCAAGAAACAGGTGGAGGCACTGAATACTGCAAAGGCTTTGGGCCCTGAGAACATACCAGGAATAGTACTGAAGATTTGTGCTCCAGAACTTGCTGTTCCCCTACTCAAGCTCTTTCAGTACAAATACAACACTGGCATCTACCCTATAATGTGAGAGATTGCCCAGGTATGTCAGATAAATTAAATCCGCCCAATTACCGCCCCAGTCTACACCTGATCAGTAAAGGATGGAACGTGTCATCAACAATGATATCAACCAGCACCTGCTCAGCAATAAATCTGCTCACTGACACCCAATTTCGGCTCTGCCAGGGCAACTCAGTTCCTGGCCTCATTACAGCCTTAGTTCAAACATGAACAAAACAGCTGAAATCCAGGGGCAAGTTGACAGTGACAGACCTTAACATCAGGGCCACATTCAACCAAGTTTGGCATTAAGGAGCCTAAGCAAAATGGAAATTGTTGGGGATCAGGGGCAAATTCTCTACTGGTTTGAGTCATACCTGGCACATAGGAAGGTGTTTGTGGTTGCTGGAGGTCAGTTATCTCAGTCCCACAGCATCTCTCCAAGAGCTCCTCAGGGTAAGGTCCTAAGCTCAACCATCGTCAACTACTTCGTCAATGACCTCCCTTTCATCATAAAGTAGGAAGTGAGGATGCTTGCTGATGATTGTACAGTGTTCAGCACCATTTACAACTTCTTAGACACCGAAGCTGTTGATATTCAAATGAAACAAGATTTGGATATCCAGATCAATATCCAGACATGGGCTGGCAAGTAACATTTATACCACACAAATGCCAGGCAATGATCATCTCCAACAACAGACAACCACCACCTCTTGACATTCAATGGTGTTACTATCACTGAATCCCCCACTACCAACATCCTGGGGGTTACCATTGACCAGAAACGCAACTGGACTCCCTACGTAAACATAGTGGCTACAAGAGCAGGTCAGAGGCTAGGAATACTGCAGCAAGTTACTCAACTCCTGACTCTACAAGGCACAAGTCAGGAATGTGATGGAATACTCCCCACTTTCCTGGATGAACGCAGCTTCAACAACCTCAAGAAGCTTGACGCCATACAGTTCAAAGCAGCCCACTGATTGCCACCACACCAACATGCATCCACTCCCTCAATCACTAATGCTCAGGAGCAGCAGTCTGTACTATCTACAAGATGCACTGCACAAATTTGCCAAAACTCCTTACACAGCACCTTTCAAAACCACAACCACTTCCATCTAGAAAGACCTTACCAGCAGAAACATGGGAACACTACCACTTGCAAGTTCCCCTCCAAGCCACTCACCATCTTGAACTTGGAAATACATCACCATTTCTTCAATGCCACTGATCAAAATCCTGCAATTCCCACCATAATGGAATTGTGGGCCCACCTACAGTGGTTCAAGAAGGCAGCTCACCACCACCTTCCCAAGGGCACCTAGGGACTGACAACAGATACTGGCCAGAAGTGACACCCACATCTCACGACTGAATAATAAAACAAAAATGAACATAGGACATGATAAACCTGAATTAGACAGATTCATAGGTTAAACTTAACACGTCAGAATGGCAGAACTAAAAAGATCCGACACAGAACTTGCCAGTTTAACTGATCACTCTGCATTATATCACAGAATAAGCAATATTATCTTACTTATGTGATCATATACATAAATAAGTGGTGAACAGGCTAACACTAACAAAGAATAATATATAGATGTGGCTCAATATAAAACCTTTTCAATACACAAACATTTCCAAGTGATTCCAGTAATTATCAACTCTCAGGCCATGTTAAAAGTGTAATACCATTACCAGATTGTTAATCAGCTAAAGTCAGCTATGTGGTGTGCTATCAAAACAATATTTTGCAAGACTGAAGTGCAAGGGAACTTTGAATTAATTGTACTACACATTATGTCAACACTTTAATTAAAAATAAATACCAGCAAAATCAGGCAGAACCACAGATAATGAAGAGGATTAAGATACAATGCACAGTGGAAAAGGGGATGTACATGCAAACAATTTGACATGCAACTTCTGTCTTACAAAGCCGCATTATCCATCACCATCAGTGACCACTTTAATAAAACCTTTAATAAGAACTCCTGGATATGGGAACATAAATTTCTACTCAATAACAGATACAGGTTGTTGGCAATATTCAATTCATGCCACTACATTCAGTTATATGCATGTTGGCTCTGAGCCTCTTCCTAGCATACTCTCAAAGAAGAAGGAACCAACAAACTCTGACAACTACATTTAAATTTTGCAGTAAATTACAAAAAACTATACATGATGTTTCTTTTTCAAAGTATCAACAAAATATATTATCAAGATGCTTCTAAGAAGGTAATTCCTTTATACACCCAAATGTAATTTTATCCCTTCACAACATCTCAAATTCATGGCTCCCTTTGGTGAACTGGAAGCTTCTGGGAAAAATGAAGTGGAGTGTAGATGAAAAATTAAGTCTATCATTGAGGCATCCTTTTCGCAAAGACTGCTCACGATAGTAATGATGTAGGCAGGCTATCTGATCAGGCTTGGCAAAAGTACATCGCATAGTTTAAAAGGAAGTTAAACAGCAATGAGTACACGGAACATTAGATGAAAAATCAGGACAGCTTAAAAGAAATTAACAAGGTAAATTGGGAGCAGAACAACCAACTACTTTGGAACAGTACTATTAAACTGATGCTGACTACAGAGTTACGAAAGGTGAAGAAAACTTTGGAACTAAGAATCAAACCAGTAATTGGATGTTTACTGTAAGCAAGCAGTACATTTATTAAAACAGAAGGCATTGCATTCTAATAATTTCATCCATGAGTTTAACCTAATTTCATCCTTTTATCAAAAATTGTTTCAAATACTTTGGTTTAACTTGTGTCACATGTTCTTCCACAACGGTCTTACTTCCACAATTGTCTTACCTTGCAGCTTAATTATAGGCAAAAATAAGTTTCAAATCAGTACAGTACACAACTCAACAGGTTTTAACGGATTTTACTTTCAGGTTATAGCACAAAATCACTAGGTCATATCTGACACTACAAACATTATCTCTAGTTCTATTTAAAATTCAACAATGCCTTACCTTGCTTCGTCACGCTTCTGCTCTATTTCAGCATCCAACTGCTGTCTTCGTAAGCGAGCTTCTTCTGCTTTGCGCTGCTGTTTTAGAAGGAACGCAGCCCGCTTCTTTGCCAACTCATCTTCTGCTTTCTGATCATCCTGCAGGGAGCAAAGAGTGATTGCAGGGTAAGGACAACAGGCACAAGATGAAAATTACCAGTCATAGCATTAAAACTTGCTCACAATTGCCAAAGCTAATTTTGGTTATCTTCTTGTACATTCTGAAATATACCCCATGGCTATTTTGCAATGACAGAACCATTGATCAAGCAACATGCTTTGTTATTCTACTCTGAAGTGAAATTACCCTATTTTTTAAAGCCATAAAATACAATTTCAGTAAATGCACCTCCTCAGATTACTGAGCTTAATTACTGATTGTTAAGGGACATTTACAGATAGGAACATGCTTGTAAATTATAAGATCATAAGACATAGGAGCAGAAATTAGGCCATTCAGCCCATCGAGTCTGCTCCACCATTCGACCATGGCTGATAAGTTTCTCAACCCCATTCTCCCACATTTTCCCCGCAACCCTTGATCCCCTTGACAATCAAAAACCTATTTATTTCCATCTTAAATAACTCAATGACCTGGCCTCCACAGCCTTCTGTGGCAGTGAATTCCACAGGTTCACCACTCTCTGGCTGAACAAGTTTCTCCTTATCTCTATTCTAAAAGGTCTTCCCCTTTGCTCTAAGGCTGTGCCCTCAGTTCCTAGTCTCTCCTACCAATGGAAACATCTTCCCAACATCCACTCTGTCCAAGCCATGCATTATTCTGTAAGTTTCAATTAGATCCACCCCTCATCCTTCTAAACTCCATTGAGTATAGACCCAGAGTCCTGAAAAGTTCCTCATATGTTAAACTTTTCATTCCTGGGACCATTCTCACGAACCTCCTCTTAATCCGCTCCAGGGCCAGTACATCTTTCCTGAGATGGGGGCTCAAAACAGCACACAATACTCCAAAAGTGACCTAAGTCAGTGGCAAGTCAGATAAAAAGCATGCAATGACACTATTTGTGTCCTTTCTAAAATATCTTTGCCTAATTGGAATATGAAAGGACTTAGAACTTTCATCAAAGATCCATTTAATTTTCGTACATGTCTGCTTACGCTGAAGTAATAGAAAGTTTCAGGGCTAGTACTGAATATTATGTTGCCCAATTTTTGACACTAGTGTACTGTACCTTATAAATTGAGGAGATGCAGTTTCACAACTCTCACCACTTGGTGGCACTTGAGCAGAAACAGAACAGCATATTACATTTCTGCAGAGTGCCAGAAGTCTGAACTCAAGCAGAACGCCAAAAAGTTAAAGTTAAATGGAATTCTTCATATTCAACACACAAAAATGTCATATGTTTTGAATTCAGACAGAAAATATGTGTGCACTTCCTGCTCGTTAATCTTCCAATTTCTGTAAAATACACAATGGTTCCTACCCAGACTCATTTAACTTCCAATCTGTTTTAAGCAACACCTCATTTTTACACCAGATGTATACAGACCTACCTGCGGCTGGCTGTAGCATGTTTGCATCACAGCACAAAATAAAACACACTTTATAAATGGGTCAAAGGTCCAGTTTATCAGAAAATATCCCTCACATATGAAACACAACCAAACAGCATTACAATACTGTTGTAACACTAAGAACATCACAAAATTGTTAGTGTGCAGAAGGGGGCTATTCAGCCCATCATGGCCTCTAAGCTAGAGTGCTGGCTGCTATGTCTACCACTCTCAGGTCACCACCAGGAAGATACACTGTTTCCTAACACCTTTTTGAACCTGAAAGCCAACTAGAAAATTTTAAGCAATCAGTCTCCAACAATAGCCTTAATAGACCTTCAACTGGATGAACAAGACACCCACGATGCGTGGACAGGTAGTCAGTCCTTCCACACCTCCCATTCCTTCTCTGGGAAAATGGTTCATGGGTGAGATGGAGCCAGTCACATGAAATTCCGTGCCCATTTCACTCCCCACACTTCCTTTATCCCCACTTTTACCAAAGTTTCAGCTCTATTTCTTCAGGTATAAAACTAAAGTTCCTACAGGTTTTCTTAACTGTTTTGTTATCAATCCTGCCACCCTTAACTACTTGTGTACAATCATCCACAAGATGATTCTCACATCTATTCCTCCTTTAAAAGAACAGCATTTAGCTTCTGCAATTGTAGTACTAGATTGATCCCAGCCAAGATCCTCTTCTTTAACCATTTTACTTTGATGCGCTCATTTGATGTTTGAAGCTGTTTTCTCTAATATACGTCTCTACTGTGTATCAAATTCGAGAAGTTAACCATTCTTGTCTGATTGCATCCTAGAACATCAGCATTTTCAGATTTTCATCTTAAGTGTTCAACTTAGGTGACACCTTTCAGGATAGGTCTCCCTTAAATTTTGGAGTTATCTTGCACTGTGAATGTCAACAAAAAGCCTTCCAATTTCTAAAATGGACATCTTGTACTGGACTGTGCTGCCAATGAATTTTACTCAAAATAGCATGTACGAAATTGTGACACTAAATGAGCATACAAAATAAATAGGAACAAAATTTGTTGAACAGTAATTTGACAAAACGGAATATTGAGAATACAGAGCCCCTCTAATTTGTAGTTTTCTGATTCTAACAGTGAGCCAGTAAACATTAGTGATTTGCAATAGCAGATTCAGAAAGCATTGAATCAACAAATGTAACTGGTAACACTCATTTATTTGCCAGCACAACTCAATAACTAATCCTATCAATTGCAATGACCAAGTAATCATACAGAGAAATGTTTCAGGTGGCTAAAGCCGATGTAGCTAAGCATGTTGTGTGTCTTCTTGGCCACCTTATCTACTTGTGTTGCCACTTTCAGGGAACTTGGATCTGTGAAGAGATCCCTCTATACACTTATGCTACTAAGGGTTATTATTTGCAGGTAGTGGTGTTCTCATGTAGAAACAAAAGGGCAGCAGATACTAAAACACGGTTATGGAGTTGGATGGTGCTAAGGATCCTTGGAGAATTTCTGCAGTTCTTGCAAATATACACACTGCTGCTACTGAGCATCAGAGATGGAGGGAGTGGATGCAGTGAGCTGCGTTGTTCTGGATGGTGTCAAGCTTCGCGTGTTGTTGGAGCTGCACTCATCCAAGCAAGTGGAAAATATTCAATCACACTCTTCACTTATGCCTTGTAAATGTTTGACAGGCTTTGGGGAGTCAGGAGATAAAATACTTGCTGCAAGATCCCTTGCTCTGAAATGTTCACATTTGCTCAGTATTTCCTGAAGAGTTCAAGAAATATATTGGATATTATTTTAAATTGATTTTGAGGGTGATCAATTGAAAAAGTCACTTCACAAGATTTCATTCAAATTCTTGAGGGACTCAAATACTACCGAGTGTTGCACAGGCTACCAACTCCATGTTTGTCACACAGAATAAAGTGATCCTTGTGAGAATGAAATTAATTCCATATACATGGCAAAAGGCTTTTGCTTATATAAGCGTCTTATAACGTCTACTGAAAGTCTCCCAAAGGATTTTATGTGTACTAAATAACATTGATGTGCAAGTACATTTGTTGTTATGCAGGAAAATATGATACCATTTAATACATGACAAAATTCATAAGCAGCAGTCTACAAAATAACCAATTGATCTATTTTCATTGTTAGTTGGTAAAGGAATGCTGATTGCAATATGGGAGAACTCAGTGTCTTTTTCCAAGAAGTGCGACAGGACCTTCAGCACCTACTTAAATCAATGAAGATCACAGCACTCAGGTGCTAAGAGGTCAGAAATACTAAACCACCATGTGGAAAAAGACAATTCCTGAAAGACAAATGTTGTTATCTTGCAAATTGTGCAAAATTGTTAAAGTTCATTTTAAGTCTAAGTATGACTAACCTTGAAGAAAAAGCCTAATCCAGACCGCTGATCAGATTCACAGATCACATGACTGGTGGAAAGGCCTTGACTTTCGGATGTTTCGCCTTCTGCTGGTGCCTTCAGTTCAGAGATATCTACTTCAATGAGGTTTGCCTTGTTTTTGGTTTGTTCCTCAACGGGAATGTTTTCCTTCCCTGATCTATCTGTAGAGATGAGTGATGGATATTCAGCTTTCTTTGGGGTGCTAATTACTGCCTCAGTGTTGATTTGTTCGTAGAAATAATTACAACTGTCTCTTTGGGTTGTTGAAAGCACCAAAGACCGCTGGTTACCTTCGTCATCTTCCTTCGGGCCATCAGCATCCTTCATCCTTTCAGAAGTATGCTCTACAGAACCTTTAGAAGATCTGCCTTCTGAAGTCCCTGTGCTAACACTACCATCAACAGCAATATCATCAATCTCAGACCTTAATGGTTTACTACCTGGAGAGGGTCGTAGATGGGGTAGAGTTTCGACATTATGCGTAGGTGTGATAATCCGAAAGGAGCCTTGCACTTTAGAATCCCGAGGCACTTTTAATTCTGTTGGCCTTGTTGAACGAGGACTTTTCAATGGAGTGCTGCGTGGCTGCTTACGTATAGCTTGTGATGGACTACCTCCTGTAGGCGATAGCGGTTCCACAATCTGCACTGCTTGCCTGACCTTTTGGTCATGCAGATTGCGATTAACATTTGGTAGAGGTGTGTTTGGAGCCTGGTCCTTAAGCTTCATCAAGAGCTCCTGCTGCTGCGAAAGCTTGTGCATCTCAAACTGAAGGTTGCTCAGAGTTTCATTAAGTTTCTCAATAGACCGATTGTATTCGTTCATGTCAACATCTGCCATACCATCCTCAAAACCATTCGAATTCACCTTGTTCTTGTCAACATCTTGAGCTGTCTGTGAAGATTCCTTTAACCACCGCTGCCTAACTGCCGCAATACTTTCTTGGATATCATTTTCTGTGATTTTCTCACGCAAATCTTTTGCCCCTTCTTCTTCTAGCTGTTTTAAGTAATCCTCTTTGTTCGCAAAATCTTCATCTGATCTAGGGGACTGGCATACTAGAGCAACACTTTCCTCATTACTTGGAAGCTCAGCTTCTTTCACGAGGTATTCAGGCTTAAGTGGTTGAGGAATCCCTTCATTCTTCCCCTTCTTAACAATATGCAAGAAAGCAGCTTTGCCCAATTTTAGACGCTGTCTAGCAGAGAGTGCTTCCATTTTCTTTTTCTGAGCTTCAATTGTTCTGCGTTTCTCCTCAAGCTGCATGTGAAGTTGCACAAGTTCAGAGGCCAGCATCTGAGCATTGTTTTTGGTCTGTCTACTGGGACTCTGTTCTCGTCTCTGCCTCCATGTCATCATGGGTAAAGGGCAACATTCTGACCCATCTGGAGTGGTCTTTTGAGAGCTACTCGCACTAGATTTTGCCTCAGCACTGTTAAGTCTTTGTAGTTTACGCTCAGCAAAGTTAGTCATTGTAATACTAGTACTGGTCATGGATGTGCTGCTAGCCTGTGAAATCGTACTCAGACAAGGACTGGAACGTCCACTGGCACCATCCTTGTCCTCATGTTCCTTCACCTTCATATCATGATGCAATTTTCTAGACTCCTCTTCTCCACTGTCCCCACTTCTGACTTGTTGGACCTCTTCATCCGTAACTAGATCTTGGTCAGCCTCTTCCATATCTAGCACTTCTGAATCAGAATCTTGCATATTCATAATCCACGTTGTGTCATGTGGTTTACTATTTCCTACAGTGGTTTCGTTATTTATTGACACACCATCCAGTCCTTCCTCAAGATCACCAGCATGAAGGAAGAAGCCCCCAGATTCCCCCTGAATTGCAGCTTCAACACTACTACTAGCCAACGGCCTAAAATTACTTAAGGAAACTCCAGATTCTTCGACATGTCGCAGTGACTTTTCACTGACTGAATCAGAAACTACAATGAAGTCAGAGCTAGTTATAGGGGTGAAAGTCCTGTTAATGTCTGACTCCATACTGATATTCACTGCTTTTTTGCGCGTTGAAGGCAAATGTCCATCCATTACTCTCTTTGCTGAGGAAGGTCTGTATCTTCGCTCTCCACATTCTTCATACTTGTTAACAATCAGGAGATTTTCCTTGGCTGGTTTTAAGACTGCAGGCATTAAAGGTTCTAAAAAGAACCCGCCAGATTGGTTTGTTACTTCAATGTCATTTTGCTGTCTTTTGGGAGACTTTGATGGCAAGGCCTGACTTGTGACTTTTGACGAAACACTTTGTAACTCAAGATCAGAATTGTTAAGCAGCTCCCCATCTGACTTAATTATTGCAATAAGCTCCTCGTCATCCTCATCGTCCAAGTCAACATTCCGTAGCAAACTTTTCCCATTGCTTTCTGCAGGTGGGGACAGTATCTGAGACTGATGCTTTGGGGTTACGTTGACTATATTGGATGCAAGACTGTCTTTGCTAATGGACCTAGCCAAGCTGACACTATCTCCAGAGCCAGCATCTACATCACTGTCAGTTGCATAATGAAGGGCAAATGGTGTTGGTTGAGACAAGGGTCTGAAAACAGAATGAAAAGCATTAGTCACAAGACCTGAATAATACATACATTCATGTATTGTGAAAGTGCATTTACTGACTACTGTTTGTAAATATATTCAATAGATTTACCATATTGTGGATTAGAAAAATACAGAATTACAAACAAAAACTCACGCAATGACTACATTACATTGATTGTCGAGCAACAGTGTCAATGCAGAAATCAAAGATCTTTTTCATCCTTTTTCAAAAAGGAGCCAATCTATACAATGTGCTGCATGCTGTACCAGTTTAAGTAAAGATAGAAAAGTAAAATTAACTACATTATGACTCTGATAGGTACCAATGAGATATGTGAAAGATAATAACTAAAATCTTATTTAAATAAAGCTATACCCAATATGGAACTGTACACAGTTTCTCTACGTCAACATTACATAGGTGGGATACACTCAAGCTCTGGAAAATAAGAGTAACAGTTATAGTTCTGTTATGAATAACTGCATCTTATGTAACATGTTTTATCTTCATAAACAGTAGAGGTTGGTTTGCTTAGAGCATGCTGTAGAGGGAGCCAGTGCACAGCAATAAAAGTCTGTTGCAAAACTGGATTGATAAGATGCACCATTTGGAAATGTATAACATCATTCTAGAACTGGTAATTGACAAATACCAGCTGAAATTGAAGATACATGCATTTTAGTATACGTTTGTTTGGTACATAGCTAAAAGACAATGCCTGCATCATGGAAACAGTGAAATCTGCCTGTCTGTAGTAATAAACAGCAGTGATCATCATCTAACAGAGCTATTGGGAATGATCTTTATTTGTCTTGTTTAACGTCTGTTTGCTGGACACATGCCATGTCAGATCTCACAAAATAAAGATTCTATCAATATACCATGGCTCCAACCCCAAGTGACTTGTTGTAGTTGTACAGGGATATTACTCTGTTGACCCTAGCAAATCAACAAATTAATAATTCAGCATTAAGTTGAGAAAATCAACATACATGGGGGTCAGTTGGTTGGATGGCTGGCTGGCTTGCGACGCAGAGTGATGTCAATAGCTTGGATTCAATTTTTTATACCGGTTTAGGTTACCATGAAGGACTACTTCTCAACTTCTCCCCTCACCCAAAGCATGGCGACCCCAGGTTAAACTCACTACCAGTTGTCTAATGAGATAGCAGCCCTATGGTTCAATAGGGCTATGGCAACTTTCCTTTTATCCCAGTCTGGACTATTTCATCCATTCAGCAGTGATGAAATAATGCTAACTCAAGGCTAGAAAGCAAGAAACGTAAAGCAAGTAATGACAAAGCGACAAATTTTTTAAAAAATTCAAACTTGGATAACCGACAGCTTTTAGCGGCAATTATTTGGCATGCATTCAGTTTATATTTGATCTAAAGAATAATATCAAATCTTAAAAATGCCATTTACTTATAGCTTCAGTCAAGGCAAACATCAACTAATAAACAAGTGAAAATAAAGTATTCCGACATTTACCTTGGCTTCCTTTCTTGCCAGGCCAACACTGCACCTCTTGGCTGCCCATCAACACGAGTTAGGGAATTTGAACGATGTCGAGTATCTAAATATTTAAAATTTTTTTTTAAATGTTAACAGCGCAGTTCGAACTCAATTTAATTTGAAGATATTCATATCAGATTCCAAACATTTGCTGTTGATTATATGCACTGAATTTCTTTGACTAATTTAACTTATATCCAAAGTATCATATACCACACATTGAAATATATCAAATATTGCAAAAATATGCACACATAAAAGTTAGGCCAAGTCAGAAACAACAGATTCCCTGATCAATGTTTGTTTCAAGCTTCAGAAGGAAACGATGATGGCTTTAAACAGGGGGAAAGTAATGCTTGAGAAGATGGATACATTTAGAGTATTAGGTTGTGCATTATTAGCTTGTTAACTGCAGCAGACTAGGAGCAGAGACTGCCCCAGAAAACACAAAAACGGGGATAGCACTGTAATAGGGTGGTGTTGGAGGCGGGGGGAGGTGGTGCCGGTGCAGGAAGTGGGGGAGAGAATGTGGGGCCAACTTCAGGAGTACACAGTTCCATGGGTAATGAATCCGTATATAGCCAGGAGTAAGCGTACAATAATGTGACCTGAGTCACAGAAATGTTATGGCACAGAACAAGGCCATTTGGCCCATTGTGCCTGCACCGGCTCATTAAACGAGCATCGACAACATTAACACCTACTGCCAATCTCCTGTTTTATTCCCATACCCTCACACATTTTCATCCAAGTAATCACGCAATGCCCTTTTGAATGCCTCAACTGAACCTGCCTCAATTACAACTCCAGGGACTGCATTCCATATCCTAACTACTTGCTGAGAGAAAACTTTTATTCCCATATCACCCTTGCTTCTTCTGCAGATCACTTTAAATCTATGCCCTTTTGTTTCTGTTCATTTTAATGAATGGAAACAGTACTGCTCTTTCTACTTCACCAAGCACTATAATTGGGGGGGGGGGGGGGGGGAGGGGGGGGAGGGGGAGGAGGAGGAGGAGGAGGAGGAGGAGGAGGAATCTGGGGCCATCTTCAGGAGTACACTGTTCCATGGGTAATGGATCCGTGTATAGCCAGGAGTGAGCGTTCAATAATGCGATTCAGGGGGATGCCTAGCGGTATTGTCGCTGGACTGTTAATCCAGAGACGTGGATAACATTCTGGGGACCGGGGATCGAAACCCGCCACGGCAGATGGTGGAATTTGAATTCAATAAAAAAAAAAATCTAAAATTAAGAATCTAATGATGACCATGAATACATTGCCGATTGTTGGGAAAAACCCATCTTGTTCAATAATGTCCTTTAGGGAAGGAAACTGCCATCCTTACCTGGTCTGGCCTACAAGTGACTCCAGACCCACAGCAATATGGTTGACTCTGAACTGCCCTCTGGGCAATTAGGGATGGGCAATTAATGCTGCCTGGTCAGTGACACCCTCATCCCGTTAACGAATAAAGGAAGCCCATTCATGATATTGAAAACCACTATCAGATCTCCCCTCAGCCTTCTTCTCTCCAAGGAGGACAGTTCCAACTTCTTAGGGTGGAAATGTCAAATATTAGGGGTATAGCTGTAAGGTGAGAGGGAAAACTTAAAGGAGATGTGCGAAGGAAGTCTTTTTTTAAAAAAAGATGGTAGATGCGCTGCCAAAGGAGGTCGTAGAAATCAGATACAATAGTATTGTTCTATGTTCTTCAATCTATTTTTATAGCTAAAACTGCTCATCCCTGGAACCATTCTTGTAGACCTCTTCTGCACCTTCTCCACTGCATTCAAATCCTTCCTACAACGTGTGCACAATACTCCAGTTGAGGTCTAACAAGTGACTTATACGAGTTCAACATCACCTTCTTGCTCTTGTACTGTATGCTCTTATAATAACTGCCCTCTCTACCTTCTCTGCCACTTTCAATGATCTGTGTACATGTACATCCAGGTCACTTCTGCTCCGGCACCTCCTTTAGAATCGTACCTCAATTTCGTATTGTCTTTCAATGTTCTTCTGACCAAAATGCATCACCTCACCCTTCTCTGCATTGAAACCTATCTGCCACCATCTGCCCATTCCACTAACTTGTCTACAACCTCCTCACAGTTTACAATTCTTCAAAGTTTTGCGACATCTGCAAACTTTGAAAATGTCTCCTATACACCAAGATCCAGATTGTTGATACATATCAGGAAAAGCAAGGGTCCCATACCATTTCACTACAAACATTCTTCCAGCCCAAAAAATATCTAGTGACCATTTCTCTCCGTTTCCTATCACTCAGCCAATGTTGCATCCATGTTTTACTGACCCTTTTATTCCATGGCCTATAACTTCTCTCAAGTCTGTTTTGTGGCCCTGTATCAAAAGAATCAATTCTGAAAGTCCATATACAGCACATCAAGAACGTTACCATCAAGTTTATCACTTCCACAAAAAAAAAACTCTAGAAAGTTAGTTTAACACGATTTCCCCTTTGGAAATCCATGCTGACTCTTCTGAATCAGAAATTAGGATGACCACGGTCCTGGAATTGCAACCCAGAGGCAACAGGAATTAAAGCATGAGTATGCTAGCAGTGATTGATGGGAAAGAGGTAAGAGTTTGAGGTAATGTTTCAAATGGGATGTTAAGCTACCTCTAAAATCAGATTGTCGATAGATTGGAAACAGATTTCCAGCTTGACGAGTTGGCACTGGTAGGGAATAGCCAGGAAATGATAGCTGAGGAAATGACTTGGTCTCCAGCCAAAACATAGACAGGAATATGTAGAGAAATTATTACAGAATCAAAGATCTATTAAATCACACGAAAGTACCCAATTCCTGTGTATATTATAATAATTATGGTAGTAACTATGTTATAGGTTTTGGTTAGAAAAATGCTTAAATTATATAAAATAGGTAAACATAGCTGTATTATTGTTATTAGCCTCAGCTAAGAATATTCGCACAGTATTTTAGATATAAATTATCATTTACAAACTCAGACGTATGCCCTATTGATAATAAAGGTTTTGTATGTGGGCAGGTGGACCATATACTCCAGGAAGTGTTTGACCCAGAGTCTGAGAGTTTCAGTCAGAAAGGAGGTCGCAATGTTAAAATTAGGATCGATGATCTTGGATTTTGGGGAGGTAAAAGAAACAAATGACCAAAGGACACTGTTCAGTGCTATTCAACAGTGCCATAAGACCACAAATTATAGGAGCATAATTAGGCCATTTGGCCCATTGATTCTGCTTTGCCGTTTCATCACGGCTGATATGTTTCTGCATCACTTTCCACTGCCTTAAAGACACTCAAATGACTTGGCCTCCACTGCTTTCTGAGGCAATACGTTCCACAGATTTGCCATCCCCTGGCTGATGAAATTCGTCCTCATCTCAGTTCTAAAGGTCATCCCTTCACGCGGAGGCTGTGCCCTTGTGTCCTAGTCTCTTCTACAAGAGGAAACATTTCCTCCACACCCAGGCAATTCAGGCCTCTTAGCAATCCGTAAGTTTCAATGAGATACCCCCCTCATCAATCTAAACTCCACAGAGTGCATACAAACAGTCCTCAAATGCTTCTCATCTGACAAGCCCTCCATCTCCAGGATCATTCTTCTGAACATCCTCTGGACCCCCTTTGACACAAGGCCATCATTCCTTAGATACAAGGCCCAAAACTGCTCACAATATTCCAAATGCAGTCTGACCAGAACTTAATACAGCCTTAACAGTACATCCCTGCTCTTGTTTTCTAACAGTCTTGAAATGAATGTTAACACTGCATTTGCATTTCTAACTGCCAAGTGAATTTGCATGTTAATGATAATGCTATTGATAATTCACAATAGCAGGACAGTGTGGCTTCAGAATTGATGCTCTTATGATTGAACAGCCACATAGCTGTTAAAACTCTCTACTTAAAGCTTATAACCATAATTGCCCCATGAGGATGAATGGAGGACAAACGGAACCTCTGCAGCCATATACTCACAAAGATGAACACATTCAGGAAAGAGACAGAGGAGAAAACTGATGAGGAAATAAAGTTGATATAATATCAGTTATGATAATCTGTGCACTTGTATCAAGCTCTAACATATCAACTTAATCTAATCAGCATTCAAATTACACTTCTGTTTCTTCACCTACAATAAAATAACCCCTCAGATTTGAAAACTGGTTATGATGCATCTCACGGCAATCTTAAAAACAAACTTCTGTGTTAGAACCCTCACTGATTTTTCATTATTTTTATTCTCTTACCAATTTTGGTTTGGAGATGTGAACTGAGAACAACGAGCTGAAGATAACCTTTGGACTACGAGCTCAAAAACAAAAACAAACAAGCTATAGTTTTCTTGGGGAAACCAGGCCTGCAAGTTAACTGGGGTTGGTTTTTGATCAAAAGGATTCCATAGACTCTTCAACATGGAGGAAGCAGTATGTTTAACCAGATAGCAGATGTCTGGCCATTAACAAGGTCAGTACCTGGTAACTGGTGCCAGCAATGCTGGAAAGGAAGATCATGGTCACACAGAGGGAGGAGCTGGATTTTGAACCTTGTTTCTGAGAGACGTTTGTTGATGTTACAGCATGAAAGTTTGAAACCTCCCTTCCTAACTCCCCGTTATCAGCTATTGGAAATTCAGAGACTAGAAACTAAGCGATAAGTATTTCTTGAGTGAACTGAAAAGATAACACTGTTCGATGTCTTCATAACATCAACCAAGAAACAATCATTCATGCCTGTGAGCAACGCATTGTGAAAACCATTTAAATAATCTGGCCGGTTCTGTTATTTTGTTTCATTTATTCCATAATTGTGTTCATTTGTCTGAATGGGGCTGAAAACAAAGGTTATTGGCTTTAAAATCAGACATCAAATTAGATTAGTTTGTTGTTTAACAAAAACAAAGTTCTGAGGAAGGGTCACTGGACCCAAAACGTTAACTCTGTTTTTCCATTCACAGATGCTGCTGCCATACTGCTGAGCTTTTCCAGCAACTTCGTTTTTGTTCCCGATTTACAGCTTTACATCCACAGTTCTTTCGGTTTTTACTTTGTTGTTTAATTTTGCTCTGTTAAAATTACTGTATTGTTAATAAATTGTTAAGTCTTTTGTTTAAGCTACAAATCCAGTGTATAGGATTGATTGTTTGGAGTCTAGGATTGGTTTTTAAAATAGTCCAGTTAAGAACCACTGGGGTCAATTTTGAGGGTCTTTGAAGGTTTTAATTTTACTGTGCTGTGAATACAGAGATAGGAAGGTTGATTTGATTCAGCTGTTTGTCTCCATATCATAACATTAGTAGTACAATGCAAGTGAATACGCTAAAAGTGAAAAAGTAAAAGTTTCGAATTGAAAAGAACAGTTTTCACAACATGAGAAAAGACTAATGATCCATTTAACTTTTTTTTCAAAATTGTGGAATACATATTTTATAGCTCCAACTACCTGCGCACAATGGGAACAGCGTACAAGTTAGTTACAACAAATAATCGTAACAATTATAAAATTATAAAATTACTGGTAGGTACTGCATAAATAATAAGCCTGACCACTGTGTCTTCCCAATTCACCTATTAGTAGAATCACTGTCATCTACTCTCCTACCTTCCTCAAACCTCCAGGAAAACTAGCATTTCTGAAATTTGTCTCTTTATTTTCATTAGTAACATTCTTCAATTTGAATACAATGCAATCATCATACCTGGGCTGTCTTCACTAGATAGGGGACATTTGTACTGCCTCTGTCTTAAAGGCAATAGCGGATGGGATGGACTAAACGCAGGGCTTCCTTTACTAAAAATATTAAAAGCACACAAAAAGGAATGATTTTTTTTTAGAACCATTGTACTTTTTCTTTTAAATACAAACATATATTGATAGGTTTGATCAAAGATGGAAAAAGACATCTTTTGTTCTTCAATTCATCTCATCAAAATTATTGACATTTTTGACATTTTTAAATGCTACAAATCATAAACTTGAAAGCACAAGTTCAGATATTATTAGCAGCACAAAAGTAGAAAAGACAAAATTACCAACCATACATCTGGTAATATATAACCTGAACCCATGGTGGAAACCAAAGCAACTGCAGGACATGCCAGGATAGGAAGGACAGACAGAGACAGACTTACACAAATTCTTCAGGATGCAGGCAATACCTGGTTCCAATTTCTGGGCTACTCTGTGAAACAGACGTTGGCATATCACCTGGACCATTTGCTGGACTGACCATAAAGCTTCGCTTTGTTGCATTGGAAATCGGAAGAGGTGGGCGAGAGCTCTTCTGTTGTAGAAGTGTTTTAGCTGAATTGAGGTGGCAGATATGATGTTAATATACGTAGACATTTCTTCCCTTTCTAATTAGGCTGAGGTCTACAAGCTTGTGATCACTTTGAAAGATTGTTATTACGATATTACAAAAATTGTTTAGAAATTTAAATTTGAAACGCTTTACACATTCTTTATTCAGAACAAGCAGCTAGAAGAAATCTCTGGCTTGGCCAAATACAAAGCAGACAGGCTGACATCTCAAGAAAATGCCAATTTAAATTGCCATACAGAACCACATCATAAATAACTTACATTTTAAAACCAAAAGAGAAATTGGAATGCAGAAGTTTCAATCTTTTGAGAAACGTACCATCTTTGATTTCATGTACTTCTCTTGGCTGCACAAAGTCAGGCTTCACAACTTCAAACCACCAGAATAACTCAGCAATGAACACCATAACGTTAGGCTGAAATAGAAAGAAAGGCACTTTCTACACCCATCTGTTTTATCATATTTCACAAGGACGCAATAGAATTAATAGAAAATGTTACTTTGCATCACCAATGCCAGAAGAGATGGCAAGAGGTTGAGTACTCTGTCACAAATTGATCACTCCCGACCCCTCATCTGACTGGGAGCAGCTATAACAAGCTGTTGCAAGTCATTCAGGATACAACAACTTTTTTGATCAGCAATCCTTCATTGGACTCAGTATTTATCCTCACCACTGAAGAACTGTAACAACAGGATACATTGTAGTAACCCAATTACCACAGCCCGATCTGAGCACTGTGATTTCTACTGCAGAGAAGTGCAAGAATGGAAACATTACAGGAACATTGCTGCTTCCAGGCTTCCTTTCAAAACACACAAACCTTACTTGGATATGCATTGCTGCTTTGTTTCCCCACTGATGTTTGGACAAATGTATCATACACCTTTTTAGGAGAACAATCATAAAGACCACACTGGTTCAGACAGAAAGTCCATTACCAGCCTCTCAGGGGAACTAATAATAAACAACAAGAATGTAGATAATCCAGTGCCTCCATCCATAGCATTAAATTACACAATTCCTCAGCAGGGGAATACCTGCTGCTAAAAATGCCGCCTCTGTATGCATAGGTACAATTATGCTACTTTAATGAAAAAACAATTCTTACATACATCTTACCTTCAGTACTAAAGGACTGTACAGCATGTCTTCTAGTGTGAGATAGAAACTTTTGTTCAGGTAATGATTCGAAAAATCTATGAGAAGTTGAATATTATACAAGCTGTCTGCAATTGAAGTCACTTCCTTCAAACAAATGTCTACAAAAAAATGACACAGAGAAACTCATTTAAACCAGCTGACTCAATGTTAAAACTAATCTTTAAGAGTCAACTTTCAGATGTAAAATTCCTTTTAGATTGAGATGTTGATTATAGTCATCAATATTCCATCAACTTAACAATATCTGCAGAAGACTTATTAAAGGGCAACAGACCCTTTCCGAGAATAAATGAACATTGCTGATTTTCAAACTCGAAGCACTGCATCCTACAGAGCACATGGAATTCTCAGATGCCTGTCCATTTGGGGCTGTTATGCATGTTTTTCTTCAATATTTGTTCTTTTACCCAAGTCTTATTCCTGTTGCATAATAATAAAAAAAAATTTCTGCAGTGACAACACCTTTCCATTTAAAAGGTGAAATCATGTGAAATTTAAGAGCAAGTCAATGCTTGTAAGGAATTTTGCACATTGAAAAATTGGGAGCAAAGAAGAATGAAATGATTTACCTGATTAGAAAGCTTTAGCAGTCTTAAGCAATTTTCAATCCACTTTTTTCATTTGCAGTAATTATGGAAAACTGGATCATGATCTTTCAAGTAAAAGGTATCTACTGCAATTAGTGTTAAGATACTACAGAAGAACTCTGAATAACATGGTCTGTGAAGTGTTTGGGGATTTTTACTATCTTATTAGATGGTTTCGTTTTACAATCTTTCTCAACCCAACATCCATTAAAAAAACTAACTCCCTTTAACTCAGCCTTTAATTGATTTTTTATAAATATTTAGTCACTAAATTTTGCTCTATCATAGCACAGATTGAAATTGGCAGGCACGATGTTGTGGGTGTCCAAGACACATGACAGCAAGGGTATCTCTGCTGGGAACTAAATATCCAAGGATACATGTCCTATCGAAAGGATGAGCAGATGGTCAGAGGGGACAGGGTTGCCTTTTCAGTAAGAAATGAAACTAAATCAATATTAAGAAGTGATAGAGTTGGAAGGCATAGAATCTACGGGAGTAGAGTTGAGGAATTACAAAAGACAAAACACCCTGATGGGTGTTATGTACAGGCCTCCTAGTAATAATCAGGATGTGGGAAGAAAATAAATCAGGAGATAGAAAAAGCATGTAAGAAAGGCACTATTATAATAATCATGGGGTACTTAAACACGCAAGTGGATTGGGAAAATCACTTGGGTAGCGGGTCCCAAGGAAAGGAATTTGCAGAATGTCTATGAGATGGTTTTTTGGAACAGCCTGTGAGAGCCCACTAGGGAACAGGTAATTCTGGATTTGGTGACTCATGATGAGGCAGACATGATTACAGAGCTTAAAGTGAAAGCATCCAAGGGGGCAGTGACCCTATTTTGACAGAATTCACTCTGCAGTTTGAGGGAGAGAAGCTGGAATCAGATGTAACAGTATTTCAATTGAATAAAAGCAACTAAAAAAGACATGAGGGAGGAGCTGGCCAGAGTTGACTGAAGGGGGATTCTAGCAGGGAAGATGGTGGAGCAGCAATGGCAGGAGTTTCTGCAGGTAATTCAGGAGGCACAGCAGTAATTCATCCCAAGGTAGAAGAAACATACTAAGGGAAGGATGAGGCAACTATGACTGATAAGGGAAGTGAGGGACAGTATAAAAGTAAAAGAAAAAGGATACAATGGGGCAAAATTTAGCGGGAAGTCAGAGAATTGGAAAACCTTAAAAAAGCAAGTGGGGGGTGGGGGGAATGAAGATGAAGAAAAATGAGGGTAGGCCAGCTCGTAATATAATACAAGAATGCAAGAAATTTTACACATACAGAAAGGTAGGAGGGGCAAGAACGGACATTGGACTGCTGGAAAAGGGGGCTGGAGAAGCTGTAATGCGGAACAAAGAAATGCCGGAGGAACTGAATAGATGCTTTGCATCAGTCTTCATAGTGGAAGACACCAGTAGCTTTACCAGAACTTCTACAGAGTTGGGCGACAGAGGTGACTAGTGGCCGGTGACAAGGGTGGTGGTGCTGGGGAAAAGTTGAATGGTCTGGAAGTGGATGAATCGTCCAGACCAGATGGACTACAACCCACAGATCTAAAGGAGATAGCTGTGAAAATTGTGGGGGCATTAGTGGTGATCTTTCAGGAATCACTGGAGTCGGGGAGGGTCCCAGAAGACTTGAAACTGGCTAATGTAACACCCAAAGGGAGGGAGGCAGAAGACAGGAAATTATGGGCCAATAAGCCTGATCTTGGTCGCTGTTAAGATTTTAGAGTTCAATATTAAAGATGAGATTGCAGAATATTTGCAAATGCACGGTAAAATAAAATAAAATAAAATAAAATAAAATAAGAGTCAACACGGCTTCGTCAAGGGAGGTCATGCCTGTCAAATCTATTAGACTTCTTTGGGGCGGTAATCAGTGAGTTAGACAAAAGAGAGACAAGTCGACGTGATCTATTTGGATTTTCAGAAGGCCTTTGATAAGGTTCCGCACAGGAGGCTGCTAAATAAGAGCACACAGCATTAGGGGCAAGGTACTGGCATGGATAGAGGATTGGCTGACTGGCAGAAGGCACAGATTGGAGAAAAAGGGGTCTTTTTCAGGATGGCGGCAAGTGATTAGTGGTACTACAGGGGTCAATATTGGGACTTCAACTATTCACATTGTACATTAATGATCTGGATGAAGCAACTGAAGGCATTCTTGTTAAGTCTGCAGATGACACAAAGATAGGTAGATAGTAGCTAGGTGTTGATGGAGTGAGATGCTGCAGAAGGACTTGGACAGACTAGCAGAGTGGGCAAAGAAGCGGCAGATAGACTATAATGTGGGAGTGGGTGAGGTTAAGCACTTTGATAGGAAGAAGTGCAAACCATTTTCTAATTGGAGAAAGGCTTCACAAATCTGAAGTACAAAGGGACCAGGGAGTCTTAGTTCAGGATTCTCTTCAAGTTAACACAGAGGTTCAGTTAGCAGTTAGGAAGACAAATGCAATAGAACTGTAGAAACTCTACACTGTGAAATGCAGGCCATTCGGCCCAAAGCCCCCATGCTATCCCTATAACCCTGCATTTCCCATGGCTGATTCACATAGCTTGCACATTACTGGATACTATGGGCAATTTAGAATGGCCTGTATGTCTTTGAACTGCGGGAGGAAACCCACACAGACACAGGGAGAAAGTGCAAACTCCATGCAGACAGTCATCTGAGGTGGAATTGAACCTTGGTCTGCAACACTGTGAGGCAGCAGTGTTAACCACCGAGCTACGTGCCACTCTGGTGTTAGCAGTCATTCCAAGTGGGAATACAAGACCAGAGATGCACTGCTGAGGCTGTCTAAAGTTCTGGTCAAACTTCTTTTGTAATATTCTGAGCAGTTTTGAGCCCCATATCCAAGAAATTATGGATGCATAATATTTTAACTGCTTACATATTCCAACCGAATATTTGTTAAAGTTACCTTTTACCAATCTTCGCCTAACAATATGCATTTAAAAACAAAATACTACAGATGCTGGAAATTCGAAATGGGAAGTGTTAGAGAACTCAGCAGGTCTGGCAACATTTGTGGATAGGGGAACCAAGTTAATGTCACATCAACTCAAAATATTAACTCAGTTCCTCTATCCACAAATGCTGCCAGATCTGCTGAATTTCTCCAGCATTTTGTCTTCATATTCCCACTGTGTGGTTCACCAACTCCAAGACAGCTAAAGCCGACAGTTTCTGTTTTTAAATTAAGTATAAAATGAAACATGCTATATAAATAGACACACTGGAACTAGTGGTTTTATACAAAATCAAAAATGAGTCATAACCAGTGAGAGCTCAAACACCAACACCACTCATTTGGCATAAACATCCAGCTCCCAGCTTGCATCTTCCCATACATAATAATAAAGCATAAAGGAGGAATTAAATAACAAAATGCTTGGGAATACAGAAATGTTTTCATTTGAAGTCTTTAATTTGTAAATAAACACTGAAGACATGATTAGTGAAGTATATTCAGACAGAATGAAGTGGAAGAGCAGAAGAGATATAAACCAAGGATAGAGCATATTTCCAAACACCAGTACCTTCTAACTTCATGAGTTCTGGGCAGTAGTAGTGAATGACTGCCAGAAGTGAACAGCCATCACATACATCCCTCATTAAATCTTCCATTAAAGGGAAAAATGGCAACTGCTTGTTCAAGGGGTGATCTCGTCGATAACGGACCTGACATAAAAATGAAGATAAGTCTTAATTTAAACATCATAACTATTAGATAACGTTTTAATAACTTCGGTGGTACTGTATACAATCACCTCTGCAAGCAATATATTTATGTCAAATACAAACTGTTATTTTCTGCCCAAGATTTCCTTTCAGCAGTCCCAGGCTTTCTCAGGACAGTATGCCCTGCACTCTCACAGGACTGGTATTTGTTCAATAGATTGTGTACCTAATATGATACTCAAGATATGCAAGAGGCTATCCGGATGAACATACTCAGAAGGATTTGAAATAGTAGCAATCATGTACAGAAATGTTGCAAAACAGCCCCTAAAAAAAATGGAGTTGATAACTAGCCCTATTATAAGCTAACTTACATTTTTTTTCTGTACTTTTGTGCAATTATGGAAAAGCAAGCAGTTTTGCAGTACAGTGGTTGCTTGCACAATACAACACGGAAAACAGAATGCTGACCTGTTTGTTGCCAATACAATTATTTTACAGTGAAACTGGCAAACAGTGTTTATCCAGGAATACAAAAAAGGTTAAAAAGAAGCTTCAGTAAAATAATCCCAACCCCTAATCCTAACTCTACTCTAAAATCACATTATCAAACCACGCAAAAAGAACAAATTAACAGTAATTATAGCATAACCCCAATGATGCTGGCATGCGTCATTTTGCTGAATTTAATAGTAAGGGCGTGCCCAAATCTGGTCAAATAAGAACCTATTCCTCACTCTGTTTCCCATAAAATAAATCAGACAGTTTCTTTACATCAACTTTGCCAACATATATTTTTGAATTTGAAGTACACACCCAGAATTTTTAGAAATTTTGTTTACCCTGAAATCACATTAGGTGGTGTAAAGCTTATTAGTGGCAATATGATTCACTATTTTAATTGATTGATATTATTTATATTGGTTAAATATGCCATAAGCAGACTTCTCTATGAAAATATGTATTCCTGAAATATGGAAAACCTTTAAAAACCGGCAGAGGATAACTAAAAATAACTAAAAAAATACATGAAGTGGGGGAGAAAATGAAACAGGAGGGTAAGTTAGCTAGTAATGTAAAACAAGATTGCAAGAGCTTTCTTAGATATAAAGAAAGATAAGAGAGGCAAGAATGGACATTGGACTGCTGGTAAATGAGGCTGGAGAAGTAGTAATGGGGAACAAAGATCAAGCTCTTTGGTCATGTTAAACTTCTTATTTATTGCTAAACTGAAGCAACCAATTTTTAAACTACACGTTGAACATTCTACACTCAAAACTTCTGTTTTCAAAAGATTTTAAAAGCTTATGTAAAGAATGAAAGCCTAATGTCATGGTAGTTGTCTTGTCTCAAATAAGAACCAAGTTTCACTTCAAGGATTTAAGAACATAGTTCAGTCCGACAGAGGACTATATTGTTGAAAGTATAAATTTTCAGGTGAAACATTTAAACAATGGCATATGTCAGATGACCATAAACTGTTCAGCCACCGAAAACAAAGAGTTCACCCAATATCCTGGTCAACCTTCTGCTCTCAACCAGTAATTCAAAACTTCCCCCATTTATCATCTGTAGGATCAAGTTGAGCACAATCTGGCTACTGCTTGTGTCTAGTTAACTATATCTGCACTTCAAAAAAGATTCATTTCATAAGAAGTTCAGAATCAAAGTAAGCTATTTTGCTTTAAGCAAGTTAAATCCTACTGTTTAATATACTCATGCTTCAGAGAAGCACAAAAGTGGTTTATTACACAGCTATTATAGTACAGCTACAACTTCAGGTGACAAGATTTTCAAATGTCTAGAGCAAAAAGGAGAATCTAAGTATTAAGTCAAATTAAAAATGACACACTTATTCAGAAAAATCGGAGTAGCACTGCCAAGCACAATAGTTCAAGTAACGGAAACCACTGCATAAATTCCAAGACACCTCCTTAAAAAAATGTTACAAACAATTTCATAGTTTCTTTCATGAAATTTTATTTAAGCAGCTTCATTATTAGTTAATTTATCTGTAAGGCATTGTTAACCTAGCTTACTTTTCTGCTTACTGTTATGTAAAGAGCATTTTTTAATTTATCTTGCCTAGATTAATAGAGCCATGGAGAATCTACAGTGCTAATCTGCTTTACACCCACATATCAAGGTGAAATCAGTTGAGAGACAATGAACCAAGAGTTCCAAATAATTATGAGTTAATAATTAAATGGTATTGATAATGAATGATCCAAGGGTGGAATCTGCTGTTTGTGTGACTATTAGCTTGTTAGAACGCTAGCGGGTACATAACCTAAACTACAAGAATCAATGCTAGGCAACTGGATTTGTTAAGCTCAGAAAACTGAGTCAAGGTACCATCTATTTTTACATTACTCATCGGGATAATTTTAGCAAAAGTTAAATCACTGTTTCTGAAAAAACAAAGTTAAAACAGTACTCGTGTAATCAAATTTTTTACCAAACACGTGACCAACTGTGGAAGACAATCTAAAGATACATAAATTAACTCATCTCTTATTTGCATCTAATTTAATGCCTATTTGCAACATCGTATGAGAGATAAAAAATTAAAAATATTAAAATAAAATTTTAAATACTTGCATCAACAGGCTTGCTGCTCTTGAATGAAATCAATGATATGACAATGGGGTCCCAATGAAAAATACAAATATTTCAAACCTGCTGTGATAAATCAAAACTCCAATAACTGACACTAAAATAACTAAATTGTTTAAGGAACTTTGAATAAACATTTACACTTAGCACAAAGGAGATATAACTTCCAAATGACAGGATGTTTCCAGCTCCCTAGTAATTTTTCGGAAATTGTGTAAACCATGCATTAATTTTCAGTTAAGCTCTCAGAAGCTCTAACTAGTCACACATTTTGAAAGCACTTTGCAGTAGATTCTGGAGAATCTGCAACATTGAGGCTTTTAAAGTTGGTGCATCATTTAAAAATGCGCACATTGCACTGTACAAAGAGATGAAGATGCATACTGTACCACCCGAACATATTCCTCTGGTTTCAACATGCAGTGAGCTATGGCAAGCATCAGATCATACTAACATGAACAGAAGACATGAAAGAAACAAAGAAAGATACAAAGACATGCAGAAAATTGTAAGCTTTAGAAGGGGAATGTCAAAGGACCTCAAGCTTGCCCAAACTTTGTATTTGTACAATAAAGGATTGAGGAGATGCAATTTTATAATGGAAAGGGTTCAGGGGAGTGGGGAGAGTAATAGACTTCGTGCCGATCCTCAGATTTGGGAATACAAGATCACTGTTTTGATTCTTTATATTCATCAAATAAACTTACCATACAACAGGTATCAGATCAACAGCTTTTCTGAAAACAAACATGAAGCTAAGCATGGTATTTCTGTACAAAGGTGACAACAGGTAGCTTGTGTTGTTTATGTTTTTACACTACCAATGAAAACATCAGCAACTGACTTACATTTTTATTTGGAAAATTATGAGGGTTATTGACAAGTCCCAAGAATTTCTCTCAAAAAAATACATCCATGTCTACAACAAAACATGATTGAAAGGACACTGCTTCAAGAGGATGTAAACACATACACAACTCACAATGAAACAACCCAATGAGTAGCAAAAGTATTCAATGTCTGAAAGCACACATAGTAAAAGGATCTACTGAATATTCCAATTGATTCAGATTGCCTTCACTTCTAAATTCAATATTCTCAGCTATCAATTTGAAACTGCATACAATGATTTTAGGCACTATATCCAACACATAGAATATGGTTCCCTTAGTGCTCAAAAAAATATCAGAACATTCATTTGGATTTCTCAAACAATAATTTCAGAAAACTCAATAGTGTTTTCTGATGTCCTAATACTTTCAGCAATAAACAACAAAGCATCTTCTAAACAACAAAACTAGTCTTTACAGTGTAACTTGAGCCCATGCTTTGTAAATGGTAAATATTCATGATTGGAGCTTGCAGCTGAAGTAATGGGGAGGCCAATAGCTCCAATAAGTCATTGGTACATTTACGTTTTTTAAAATAATCAGATATTTCTGCAATATTCACAAAGTTTTAGTTGCTTAAAGTGGATTGTCTAGGAATAAACCTGATTAGAAAGACTATCTGTAGATTTAAGCAAAAAGTTTTGTTCTTTATTGCTGTTGTTCTATTAGAAGAATGGAGAATGACTGAAGTACAAATAAAAGGTTAGTAGCTCACTTACAGGCACCAGTTTCCAATACCATTTTGAAGGAGACTGCCCAAAAAGCAGGGAAAGAAGTTAGAATTCAAGCATCAAAAGGACAAGAAGCAAAGCTTGGTTACAGCATTACAAAGACCAGAGATAAGCAAGTATAAAACACGCTGTTCAGCTAAATCATTAACATTTTGTTTTTATAAAATTGTGCTCCTTTTATATGTAAGCAAAATGAAAGACCGATAACCATCATGATCAGCAGACATTGCTTAATTTTTTGCTCCAGTATTTCTAAGTTTTAAATGAACATTTTTGCTTTAATTAAGGACCATTGAGTAATGTTCAGAAAAACAAATCTGATCATAACTCTCACAAAATGGGAATATGTAGTGCCTTTCACAGTATTAAATACAGACTTAATGCAGCAGGTTCAAGTAAGCAAATCAGAGTAACACACAAACAAAATCATCTGAAAAACAGCAAGAACGGATCTGAGTTGAATGCTAACTAAATCTCAACTATATTGAAGTATAAAAGACTGATATATCTAATTTTGAGCAGCATTGTTTGCCAGATCTGTCATTTTCCCTAACTGTGAAAAATTATTCACTCCTTGTGGGACTTGTTTTAGATTTAAATAATAGTCGAAGGTTTGGGCTTGTGAAGTTACACTAAATTGAAGACAATCCATCAATGTTAACATGATTATATTCAATGATGCCGTATTGTTGTGTAAGTGTGCTCATCATCATCCTTAGAATTATATGAAACAGCAATGGTTGTCAAAGATTCTCACCATTCTTTATATAATTGCCTCTAACTTAAATTGTTTAGTGCAAACGGTATGCACTACTTTGTGTTGGCGCAGGGATATTCAGAGGGAGAACCACACGATACTTTAAGAAAATTCTCAGAAACAACATTCATATCATTTAGCATTTTGAGTCATTCCCACCCCTTTCAATTCTTTAAATTAGTCAGTTTCTTAAAGAATATTTACAACCTCGCCAGCTTTCATGATGTTTCAAACATATGCAAGGGAAAATAGCAGATAGTTCAAAACTGTTTGAGAATGCAAAATTTCTTTTGATCTGGGGCATTGCTCAGTTCACATGGTTGCAAATTTCAGGCAAAAATGACAGAAAAAGACTATTGAGAAAAGCAAAAAATTACAAATTACTAGAAAAAGTTAAATATGATTGGAAAGACTACGTGACATTTTTCTTACAGATTAAAATGTAAGATGCGGTAAATGCAGTAAGTGCTGCAAAACCTGCTGATTTCACCCAGATCAAGCACTGATGCTGCAAACTGGCCTTCTCTTTCCTTCATTGTTGGGGAAGGTGGTGTGCGATGCAAAACAGAGACAGACAGTGTAAATATGGAAAACATTTTTCCCCTAGGGGGACTGGCAGGGGAGACCTCTGGAACCAGAGGAAATGGTCTCAGATTAAAGGAAAGCCATTTAGGTCTGAGACAAGGATGGATTTCTTCTCTAAGAGGGCACTGAATCCTTGAAATTCCCTGCCTAAAGGCTATGGAGGCTCAATTGTTGAAAATGCACAAGATCACAATTGATAGCTTTCTACGTACTAAAACATCAAGTTATACAGGGATAGTGCACGAAGAACAAACATGATCTCACTGTATGGCAGAAAGAGCATAAGAACGGAATGGTCCATGCCTGTTTCTGTTTCTCATGTTCTTATGTTTATGTTCCTATGTATCATAATGCATCACGTAACATGGCTTTTTTCCTTTTATAATGCTATTGACTGGCTGTTTATCCCCAGCATTCTTCCCTTTCAGATTCCTTTTTTTTTAAATCTTACCAGGCAGATCTCACCAGCCTGGAATAATGCAAATATTATACTGACCATGAATATGTTTCCTGTATTAATATGTAATTCTATTTAGATTGCAAGTAAATGTGGCAAGTCACTTTTTCATATGGTCAAAGATAGATTTGAACAAATCCAGGATTACTAGCTTCCCAGCATGCATACTTGTGAACATATGGGCAATTCACCCCATATTGTGATTATTCATCAAGTCTGCAAACGATACGGAGAATGAATAACTACTCAAAATGAAAGCCTGCTGACCAGATAGTCATCCTAAATCCTTTGAGGTTAGTCTTCAACACACACATTCGAGTTTATCCCTGCAGCTAATTTACTCTGAATATTAGACTAAAGTTGCTACATGGAATTCAACACCAAATTAAGTAGCATGACAATAGTAGCCCCCCAGTTCTATTATGACGCTGAGGTAAAATGTATCCCAAAATAAGTTGTTTCAATGAAAAAAGATGAAAAAGCCCTTTGTTAGGCCATCAAATGTGTCTTGAAAACCCAAAAGAGAATGAAAGAGATGTATTCTTTTTTAGGCATAGAGACATGACCATGTTCCCAGCAGTTCCTTTACATATCCAAGATTACACTGGACATATGACACAGAAACAGACCATTTGGCCTCACAGCCTATGCCAATTTTATGTTTTTTTAACACACACTTGAGCCTCTGCTCATCTTTTCTAACTGAAATATACCTTTGCACCCATCTACTTCCTTCTCCTTCAACTGCTTATCTAGCCTCTCCTTAAATACATCTACACAATTTGCTTCAAATACTCCCAGTGGCAGCAAGTTCCACATTCTTACCACTCAACGAGTGAAGAAATTTCTTCTGAATTGCCTAATGGATTTCTTGTGGACAATCTTATGTCGATGGCTAAGAGTTTAGCTCTTCCCCACAAGAGGAAACATTACTTACAGGCAGACTATCAAAACCTTTCTTAACTTCAACAACCTCTATAGGGTCACCTCTCAGCTTCTTTTCCAAAGAGACCCAGCTTGTCAATCTATTCATGCTATGTAATTCCATGCACTTCTGGTATCAGCCCTCGTAAATCTTCTCTACATCCTCTCCAATGCCTATAAAATGCCTTCCTGGCAAGCCTGGAATCAAAATCAGATATGGGAAGCTGCTTAATCTAAGACAACTTCGGGCAAAGACTTTGATCTTTAGGGACATACTTCCTAATTTCATGTTTGCCTGTGACTCAATGCTAGCGGCTGGGTGAGGGCCGGACTTGCAATGGACTTGTTCTTAAATGCATGAACCAACTTCAGCCTTATGATTAAAACTGAAGTAATGTGCCTGGTTGTTCCAGGAAAGCCACATCTTGAGCCCCAGGTTTCAGCTTAAGACCAGAACCTGTCAACAGTGATAAATCCACTTATCCTGGCAAGATACTCTTCTAAGTTGTCTATAAGCGACGATGAGACACAGGCAGGAATTGCCAAAGTAAATGTAGCCTTCAGCAATCTTTGAGAATCAGTCTGAGAATGACATTAATCAGTCCAGCTATCCAAGTGGGAGTTTATATAACAGTAACTCTGATTATGCTACTCCATGCGTATGAATCTTGGACTGTGTACCAGTGTCATGCCAAGCATCCATACCTTATTGAGACAGGCTTAGTGGGGATGGGCTGGTCATGTAGTCAGAATGCCTGACACTTGCTTACCAAAGCAAATTTTCATTGGTCAGCTCAAGTGTAAGATTTGATCTCGTGGTAATCAAAGGAAGCCCTCAAGGACACTCTGAAGGTTGCAATTCGAGATTTGACATCAACCGCAAAATCTGGGAGGGGCTTTTCCAGGATCACTACACCTGGGGCAACCAGATAAAAAAACTCCTTCGAAAGCAACTGAATATCAGAGGTGGAGGTAAACAGATGAGCAGGAAACCCCCAGCCAGCAGCTCAACTAGCATCCTGCCCTATTTGTAACAGAACATTCCAGGAGCAGATTAGCTTTGCAGTCACCTAATTATCTACCAGAACCATATTGAACATACGATGATCAGTCAACGTTGCTTCAAAGGACAATCAAGTATACTCATCTGACGCATTTTAGCAAAAGGGCTGCAGGGAACTGGGGTCCGGGCAAAGACACAGCACTGGACCTCAAAAATTCATTTAAACAAAATGATCAGAAAGAATGTCACTTGGCAGTCAGGTTTCTAAAAAAATATATATTGTTACATGTAAGGCTCCAATTTCCCACACTGGGTCAACTAGGGGACTTTTACTGTTACACCAGTAGTACACAGTACCTATACCCAGACTGATTGCAGCAGTTCAAGAAGATGGCGCACCACAGCCTTCTCAAGGGTAATCAGGGATGGGCAAGAAAGGTTTCCTGATCGGCGGCACCTACATCTCATTAAACAATTTTTTATATATAATTAATCAGTGACATCATAGAAAGCATCTTTAACAACCAATTTCTGTTCAAGAAAGGTGAGAAAGGTTTCCATTCTGGTGTGGCAGCACATTCAACTTTGCATTCAACACAAAGTAGAATTCAGATGTCAATTTAGGAGACTGATCAAGAACCTATCTTTCCATTGGATATGAAAGATTGAGATTATGGTAAACACATATCTATACAAACCTGACTGCCCATGTCATGATTTTGAATAACGCTTTTCAATACGATAGCTCTCCCAGGTAAATATTCAAATTGGCAATTCTACATATTGGTCATGATGCAGTTTTGAGCCTTGAGACACTAGGTGGCACTTTAGCAACTCCAGCTCATTCCCAGCTTCTCAGACCCTCCCTGCCACTCCTCTTGATCCTTCTTTACGCACTTAGAACAATTTGCAGGCAACTTTCAATTTCTACTTCAAATAACTCTAATATCTGTGTACCTCAGGGCTCTGTTCCGCTGAAAGTATTATTCCATTTTTTAAAAAATTCATTCATGGGACATGGGTGTCACTGGCTGGCCAGCATTTATTGACTGTCACTAGTTGCCCTTGAGAAGCTCACCACTGTTAGGTGCCTTCTTAAACCACTGTAGTCCACATGTTTTGGGTTGACTCAGTGCTGTTAGGGAGGGAATTCCAGGATTTTGACCCAACGAGTGAAGGAAGGGCAATATCTTTCCAAATCAGGATGGTGAGCGGCTTGGAGAGGAATTTGCAGGTGGTGGTGTTGCCAGCTTTCTTCATTCAACTGCCTCAAGCTCAGTCCATTCTACCCTCACCACCTTTCCTTACTAACAAAGCACCAGCCTTCTGACTGACCATAGTTCCCTTTCACCGTTAATTGCTACCAAATGTGACAAACAGCCTAGCTATCTGTGTTGAAGGGTAAGGGACGGTAGAAAGGCTTGAATGCATTCAAGCAGGCTCAAAGCAAGTGAGTGCTAAGACAACTGTGAAGTACCCTGTTCCAATGCATGAAGTGGGTAGTGAGCAAGTGAGTAGGAACTGCAGAGAGCAGGGGGTGTCCCGAGTTCATAGGAATCAGAGGTCTCAAACCCACTGGTGATCAGTGAGCCACTGTACATTAAAAGATGTGAACATACATACACTTCAGAAAAACGATCTGTCTCAAACACTTTGGCCTTTTTGCCATGAAAACAGTGACATAGACAGGACATGCATTGATCAATGCAGTGTCAAGATAAAAGAAAAAGTCCATGAGGTTGGAGTACATAGGAGGAAATTAATGCTAACAAGAAGGAAAACCTCAGTCATTATTAAATCTGTTGACTGGCAGTGTCAGTGATAAACACAAGTGGCTGTGTGTTGAAGACTTCATTTGCAATCTTTCAATTAAAAAATTATATTAAACACTCGGCAAGCAAGCCAACGACTACATTACACACTTTTTATACCTCATTTAATTATCAAATACTAGAAGATAAGTAACGTATATTTAACAAGATTACAAAATAGTTGCTCGCTTGACAACACACATCCTTCAATAAATTACTATAAGTATACTTGAGGAAAAATGCATTTAGTTGCCAAAAGTTAAATGAATACTGATGCATGGCCTAAGACAACTTGATAAATCTATCAGACTAACCTTTTGGTGACTTGGGCTCTCCACAATCTGCTGTTTAAGTTTAAACTCCTTTTCCGTAATCTCTCTCATTTTTAAGTTCACCTGAAGTAGCAAGGTAGCAAAGAGATACATCTTAAAATGGAAATGAATAGATGAAGGTGAATATGTCATGGAGAGCTGAGGCATATGAAAATAAAACACTAGTTGTATTTCTAACACAGAAACCCTGATTGAGGACACATAAAACAAGGAAACCATCCTTTCAGTTTCTTATTTTCCAGCAATCAACAATACGCAAGCACTTTTATTAATGAATCTTGTACACAAATTCTAATCAAGAACTTTGAAGATTGCTTAAAAATGTGGAATAATTCTTCAAAACAAGTCACTCAGAAGTAGAAGAGAGATTAAAAATAAATGCTGGGGGGGGAAATCTTCCTTTACACGTAAGTGATTGTATGCCTGAAATTATAGAGATTACATATTTAAACCATGTTGCACACTTGTAAAATTAACAGCTGTTAATGCTCACTTGAGTCAAAAAAGTTGTGGATATACTTTCAACTCCAGAGCCCTCAGCACAAAAATCTAGGCTGACACCATAGTGCATATTGAGACTGTAATGTAAAAGGCGCCACTTTTCAACTGAGAAATTAAAATGAGGCACCTGTAGTTGACATAAAGGCCTCAAGTCATTATTTCAAAGAACAGGAGAGTTATCTAACATTTTGACAAATATTTATCCTTTTAAATGATTAAAACATATTACCTGGTCATTCTCACATTGCCGTTTGTGAGAAATTGCCCTGTTCTTAACTTACTAAACATTTGTCTATGCTGTAACAGTACAAAAGTACTTAATGATCATTTAGCACTCTGGGATGTACTGTAGTCCTGAAAGGTGATTTATACCATAAGAAATACAGAATAGTTACAGCTCAAAATGCAATCATTTCTTCCTAGTTTAGCAACAATAACCCATTCAGTCACAATCATTATTAGTCTAACATTTGAGAGACTGTTGTGATCTCACAGCAATATCAAGATTACGAGTCAGGTTTAATACCTGTCAACACAAACAAACACTTGTCAAGTCCACTTGTCTTAAATCCAACAGGAAGCAATGCCCAATCATAGCCAACCAGTAAACAAACTGAAAATAATGAAGTTTCTGCAAACAAATTATCCACTAGGTATCATCTTTGATACAATGGATGCCATTCTTTACAATGTTTCAATAATTCCATGTCTCAAGGGAAATATCAAGAACTTGGAAGCAATAATTTTAAGAGTCATGTCTGAAATTTTATACGCATCAATTTTGTAAGCAAACTATTACTGTAGGTAATCCTGACAGACAGTTGGATCAATTAAGTCAGCTAAATTAATTCTTATAATTCATAACAGCATTACGATAATAAAAACAACTATTCTGAATTTAACGAAGAACTCAAACATGCTGCCTTCTTAGTGCAACATACATTTTTATCTTTGCGACTTTTGTTGAACAGCTGATGAACAATCTGGACTTTTGCCAATTTAGGTAGCCGCCTGAATGCCAATTGGACCAACAACCTTCCGCGATTATTGACTGTTGCTATTTAATGCAAACTAATCTA
Organism: Ginglymostoma cirratum; assembly: GCA_024137785.1. Taxonomy (NCBI): domain Eukaryota; kingdom Metazoa; phylum Chordata; class Chondrichthyes; order Orectolobiformes; family Ginglymostomatidae; genus Ginglymostoma; species Ginglymostoma cirratum. The sequence continues at coordinate 775,231 of JAHRHZ010000036.1, forward strand.
CGTTGTTAAACACGTGTGGGGGTAATTACACCTTTACAAAACACAGCAACACAAGGAGAACAATAAACTTAATGCATGGCAAAAATAAGCTTTTGATGGTTCCAAACTTAGAAATGTAATGAAGTTGAAATGTCTTTCGGTATATTTAACATTGGAAAATTGAAAACCTGCATTACTTCCAGGGCTTGAGCATCTCCCTCATTTGCTGGTGACCAGAACAGTACAAAGTGTTCCAGTTATGGTCAGATCAGAGCACTTAGCACTTTGATCATGACTTCTTCAGACCTGTATATTATTGTTTTGGCTCTCAAGTTCCAAATTCCACTGCCTTAGTATTTCAACATTTTCCTAGTTTTACTTTTATTTATGATGAATTTTATCACAGGGAAAAATATATAGCCAATTATATGGGAAAATGAACAATAGAAAATAGCACGATCATCATGTAAGATTGTCAATCTCCCCAGGTAAACTAGCAGGGAAAGGAAGCAAATGGGAAAAAGGGGATGGATTTGAAAGAAACAGCGCACACAAGATTCATTTTGGTCCCACTATGTCAAAAACTCAACAAAGCAGCAAGTTCAGCAAAATCACATAACAAGAGATGAGCTGGAGCAGATAAATGAAGCAAAATAGTTGTGGTCAAATCATAATAAGATTTAAGACAATTATTTGGAAAAGTATAGAAAGCACAAAGATTTGAGAAAACAACCAAGGAGAAAAGAAAGTGTAAATAAACTGGCCAAAAATTATTCATTCACAGCGTGTGGGCATCGTTAGGACAGCAATTACTGCCCAGAAGGCTTTTCAGGAGTCAATCACCTTGCTGGAGGTCTGCAGCCACATGTAGGCCAGACCAGATAAGGCCGGCAGCTTCCTTCCCTAAAAGGACATCAGCAAAATAGATGGGTTTTTCCAACAATCGGTAGTGGTTTCATGGTCATTGTTACAGTCTTAATTCCAGATCTGTCATTGAATTCAAATTCCACCATCTGCCACAGCAGGATTTGAGCCTGGATGTCTAAACCATTACTTAGGACTTTCAATCAATAGTTTATCGATATTACCCATAAAATGAGAGATTAATTAAATTCAAAAGAAGAGTATTCCATAAGGAAAATAGCAAAGTAGAATCACAGAAACCATACAATGCAGAAAGAGTCCGATCGGCCCATCAAGTCTGCACCAACCTTCTGGAGAGCATCCCACCCAGATCCACTCACTCCCTCCATCCCCGTAACACCGCATTTACCATGGCCAATCCACATAGCCTGCACATCTTTGGACTGAGAGGGGAAACCGGAGCACCTGGTGGAAACCCATGCAGACACAAGGACAATGTGCAAACTCCACACAGCCAATCACCCAAGGCTGGAATAGAACCTGGTCACTAGTGCTGTGAGGTACTGTGTTAAAACTAGAAGAAAATCAACCGCACTGAATGCTTTGTTGAATAACAGACAAAGAAAACGAAATAGATGCGATAAAAATTCCCTTCTGAAAGGTATTTGACAAGGTATCACATAATAAATTTATGCGAAAGGTCCAGTATGTAGCATTAGTGGCTTGTAGTGGAATAAATAGGGAAAAAATTACCATAAAGAAAATTGAGAGGAAGAAACAAGGGGAGCTTCTCAAACACAAAAACAACGAAATTGGGGCAGCATGGTGTCTCAGTGGTCAGCCCTGCTGCCTTACAACACCAAGGAACCAGGTTTGATTCCACCCTCGATGACTGTCTGTGTGGAGACTGCACGTTCTCTCTGTGTCTGTGCAGATTTACACTGGGTGCTCCAGTTTGCTCCCACAGTCCAAAGATATGCAGGTTAGGTGGACTGGCCAATGCTAAATTGCCCACAGCATCCAGGGATGTGCAGGCTAGGGGGATTAGACATGGAGAATGCAGGGTTACAGGATAGAGTAGGGGTCTGGGTGGGGTGCTCTTTGCAGGGTCGGTATGGATGGGGGAGGGGTGGATGGCCTAGTGGTATTAATCGCTGGACTCTTAGTCCAGAGACCCAGGTAATGCTCTGGGGACCTGGGTTCAAATCCCACCATGGCTGTTGTGGAATGTGAATTCAATACAAAAAACAAATCTGGAATTAAGAGTCTAAGGATGACAATAAATCAACTATCGACTTGTCAAGAAAAACCTGTCTGGTTCATCTCACACCCTTTGGGGAAGGAAACTGCTATCCTTACTTGCTATGACCTACATGTCACTCCAGACTCACAGCAATGTGGCTGAATTTTAAGTGCCCTCTGGCCAATAAAGGATGGGCAATAAATGCTGCCTAGCCAGCAACACCATCATCCAGTGAACAAATGAATGGCCTTCTTCCATACTGTAGGGATTCTATGATTCTGTGAAATCAATCTAATGCTGGGACCCACTGTTGTTCATTATGTACATAAAGATCTTGAGATGGTAAACTGGAGTTATGATTTTGAAATTCACAGACAATGTCAAATTTTGAGGTATAGCTAATAACTATAAACTCAGAAGTCACACAACACCAGACTGCAGTCCAATAGGTTTATTGGAAATCACAAGCTTTCATAGCATTGCTCCTTCATCACCTGAGGACGTGTTGGACTATAACCTGGTGTCGTGTGACTTCTGACTTTGCACATTCCAGTCAAACACTGGCACCTCCACAACATAATAACTATAGGAAGACATAAATAAACTTCCAAAATGAGCAGATATATGGCAAATGAAATTCAGTAACATGTAAAGCGATTCATTTGGTGACAGGAATAAAGCATGCTACTCATTCCTTGAGAAAACAGGGAAAGATGGATGGAAGATAAAAAAAATTTTGCTTTGTATGTTTTAAAATACTGCTTACCTTGCAAGTCTAATAAGGAATTCAAATTTGAATAGCTAATGCATCTATTCTCTCCAGAGATGCTGTATAACCTGTTTAGTGTTCAGCATATTCTGCTTTTGTTTCAGATTTCCAGTGTGTGCAGTTTATATTCTACTACTTTCATGCTGTTTTTTGAGGTATAAATATTGGCCAAGACACCAGGAAAACCTGAGGCAGCAGGCAGGTCTCAATCAAATGTCTCATCCAAAAGAGAACACCTTCAAAAATGTGAAATCTCCAGTAATGCAGTGAAGTGACGGCTTAAATTGTACGCTGAAGTCTCTGGAGTGGCATTTGGGTGCTACCACTGATTTAAGGTTTAATTGACTGGGAATGAACATGGAGAGAATGGAAATACAAGTTTACAATGTATCGACAGCAAAGTTTTGCATGTTTACCTTATTTATCCAGAACACCATGGCATCTTCCAGATCATACGGCAATTCCTTTGAGGCACTAAATGTAGAGAAACGCTTCACAGAGGCCACTACTTTTTCAATGCTGATCATCTCTACTGTATAAGCCATCATCAGTGCATCAATCAAAGCCATATGGGCACTCTGGAGAGAGAGAGAGCGAGAGAGAGAGAGAGAAACAGGTGACTGGCACGTCACTTTTAAGAAACTAGGTTTTGTCCTTCATTCATAACACTGGGAGTCACTACAAACACAAATGAATAGCCTGGATTTTACTTTGACAGTTTTGTAAAGAAGTCAAGCTGCAGAATTTAAAAACTTAATTATTTAAACTCAGCCCATGCTTTCAGACAAGACAGGTTTCAACCATAGTGCCCTGAACTGCCCCTATTTGGATGTGTGAAATTCACTGAATTGCATTGTTCAAGTCAACAGCGATCAGCTCTGAATTCTTCATAACAATGATTACAGTCTGCAACACAAAGTGTAAAATAAGTATGATAGGTACAGAAAACACTTGAAATGCAAAATAGGTCCTTCAATCTTAAGAGAAAATTCAAGCTGAAGATGTACCAAAAACTTTACAGTTAGTGAAATAAACTGCATCAGACCATTGGCTAGTAAAACTGCTTTATGGTTTCAATTAAAGCTACCAAATTACAAATGTGAGTCAAATGCTTAGCACCACCAAAACTCTTATAATTTTCAGCCATTGATGTGGCCCAAGGAAATGACAATGCTCAGTGGAACTGAGATATCTGAAAGATATGTTCATTGTTTGTGGTTTCTCATTCCTATCATCTGCTCTTTACATTGATGAGCTGCAATGGAAAAGATACTGCCATCAATATAAGCATTTGATAATTGTGTCAGTGTTGTACAGCTTCCTGAATAAGGTCATTTATTCCAATGTCTGGTCCTAATTACTGAAGTTGCACAGTGCCACTCTGTACAAAATTCTCAGTTCTTTAAATCCCTATTTTCACAATTCATCTTGTCAGCTTACAATAGAAGACATTCTGCACCAGCCAAGTAATTAATAGACAAACAGAGCAAAGTGTCAGAGCTTCTAAATTTAACTCATTATTTGCAAGGAAAGCACAAGAATTCACGCCATGGCTTGGGAAACAGAAAACTTTTAGTCTTGATTAACAAATGAGTCAATGATTTTTGAGAGTAGGTGGGAAAGTAGGGTTGACACCAGAATCAGATCAGCCATGACCTTGTTAATTGGTGAACCAGGTTAGAGGGCCCAAATGGCCTAGTCCTGCTGCTAATTTGTATGTTTATAGAAAAACAGTTGCAATAAATAGCATACAGAAAATAGTTAAGAAAATGGTACCTCCAGTAAGATTTTAAGAAGAATATTATCTACAAAATATTAATATAAATAAAGTAAATCACTAACCACTTGAAAGCATTTCCAATAGATTTCAGAGAAAATGGACACTATTTAAATGTAAAGTTTAATTTTAAGACCAAGAGAGCAAATTTAGGTATTATAACGGTGTCACAAGTATCAAACTGTAGATGACTGCATTACTGTTATGCTATCATCTCCATGCAGTTTTCATATAATTAGCAGCATAAGCAAAAGTAAGTTTGCAGAAGTCCGTGTTGCTGCCACAATGAGAATTTATTTATTTCCCTGGTCTCTCACGATCCTCATGATAGCCCAGATTCTGGAGCTGATCAAGTTAGTTCAACTTATGAGCACTCCAGCACCAGGATATAAAATAATACCATGACAGAAAATAGACACATAAGCAAACTCGTGCATTTGACTAGTGAAACATTAGTGCGCAGGTACAGAACTGCAAATCTCACATGTCAGAATAAAACAAACACATATCAACAGCAGACTATCAACATAACTATGTTGCAAGGGAGCTGGCAATGGGTCACAGAAAATGCAACAAATTCCTGGCCTAAAGCTGAGGCAGAGTGAGCACCGGAAACACAAAGACATGATCATTTATGTCCGTACACTATGTAGTGTCAAAGTCAACAATGAGGATTTCTCTTAATTCGTCAGCCAAACAATGGCATCCCTCGGGTTATATGACCATTAGTGCATGAATCTAGAGGAAAAAACTGAAACAGAAAATATGAACAGCAACAGTCTGTGAACATGCAGGAGAGGTTTCCATTCAAATCGTTCTCAGCAGCTCAGATGGCAAGACGAATTCTCTATCCAAAAAGTATGCCCAACTTTGAACACAAAGGACTGTCCAAATATATTTAAAACATTCATGGCTTCATTACATTCAATATCACAGTTCTCTATCCAGCAACCACCACCACCCCACTGCACCAACACTAATAACTGACTGCAACTAAAGTACTGATACAAATGTATTTAGAAGAGTAATAATGGCAGATAACTATATCCACGCAATTACTTCTGCGTTATGCATTTTGATTTTCCTACCCATGTATGACAGGAAGCTGATTTAATAATTCAAAAAAGAGACAAACTAGTCCAGAGATAGTATATTGCCACTAATTTAAATGAAAATAAAACTCAAAGGTTTATGGAAGCAGCAGAGTATCTCTCCCTCACCATTTTGATTGGAGACTGCGCGAGGTCTGATTCGGAAACTGGTAAATCATCACTTTCCATAACATAAATGCCTTTGCGAGACAATGCTTGAATGACAGGCTGATGACCCTGCAATGCAGCCACCTGATCCCCTTTCAGAATTAGGCTGCAGACACGACAATAGAGTTCACTCGACAGCAGCAACTTAATGACAGGTGGTTTAATGTGCTCTTGGTCATACTGGTCGGTGTAGAAAGCATCTCTTAAATCCTCCGGGATATTATCTGCAACAAATCACAGATCGATTAGAAGAGTCTATACAAGTTTACAACAAATCATATTTACTGCTACTGTAAGATAATCTTCCCATTTCTATCCTAAATACAGATGTATAATGAAACAGCTCAGAGTCCCAATTCCTGGGTTCAGCTCATATTATAATCTGTAAAATATACTAAAATAAGCATGTTCAGTCCAGAGCACTTAGCTTGAAAGGAATTTACTTATGCATTTCTTTCTAAATAATCCCAAATTTATATATATATAAAAAAATCTAAATAATTACATTAATTAAGAAGTCAATAACATAACAAAAGTAGCATATAGCACTGTGATAACCCCTACCATGTCCATGGGAAATCATGAATTAACCTCTTCCTGGATTGAATATGATTTCCCTTGTTAATAGGTTTAAAAAAAGTTTAGAAGAAAATAGGAGAGAAAAAAAAAGGGCTTCAGGCACAGTGGTACGTTCCCCGGCTCTGAGCCAGGAGCCCCGAGTTGAAGTCCCACCTGTTCCTGAGGTATGTAATGACATTTCTGAGCAGGCTGAATAGAAAATATTATAGAGCAGAGCTTTGTATAAAAGGGAGAAAAAAACGCAGGGCTTGAAGCCCCTGCGCCACAGTGGTAGTATTTCTACTTCTGAGTCAGGAGATCTAGATTCAAGTCCCACCTGTCCAGAAGTGTGTAAATACATCTCTGAACAGGTTGATTAAACAGGAAATAAAAGCGCAGGGCTTCTCCCTCCAACTCCATTTTGATTTAGCTCCTTACCCCTCTCTCTGCCTCCTCCGTGATTTTGATGGTTTGCATTGCCCATAGTGACTTTGCTTGTAAATATTTAATTGGCTACACAGGTGATAACTAGCAGTAGTTAAAGGAAAAATGCAAAAAAGGTCATGATTTTGGTATAGGGAAAGTCGCTCAGTTGTGTGTGATAGCATGTCTGGATATAGAAAGGAACAAAAACAGGGCTGTGGTGATATCATGGTAGTGTCCCTTTCTATGAACCACAAGAACCTGAGTTCAGGTCCCATGTGTTACAGACGTATGTAACAACACCTTTGAACAGGTCGATTGGAAAATATGAAGGAGTTGGTGATTTAAAGATATAAAGTAGACTCGGGGCCCTTGTGGTGCAGTGGTAATGTTCCTATCTCTGAACCAGGAGGCCTGGTTTCAAGTCTCAATTGGTCCAGAGGTGTGTAATAACATTTCTGAACAGGTTGTTTACGAAATATCTAAAAACGTGGCTTAACTTTGACTAGATGTAGAAAAAAAAAGCAGACCAATCACATTGCCTTCACAAATAAATTTCCAACTGGCTGCATGAATGGTGGCTAATAGCTTGAAAATAATAACAAAGTCACAGTGATTGGGTGGTGGGAAGGTTGTTCGGTTGCTTGAGATAACACTTCCGGATATATTAAAAAAAAGCAGACCCAGAGCCTAGTCATTAACAGGGCCATATAGTGGGCTGTGTGGGGGTGGGGGTGTCATATCTGCTGACTCTCTTCCCTCGTGCTCCATTATGTTTGTGTCAGGGTGTCACCGGAGAGGGTGTATGCGGTGTCTATTAATGCCATTGATGCCTTCAGGAGAGTTGGGTACCATAGAAGTTACAGAGCTCTATTTTCTCTCCCTCCTCCTCTCCTCCCCACAGCTCCCCCGCCCACTTTTGATGGTTCACCATTGCCCACAATGGGCTCTGCATGTAAATCTAAACTGGCTGCACAGTGACTTCAGGTGTCTTTTTCATTAATAAAACCCAATTCCTTAAAACAGACTATCAAGTCAGGGAAAAGTTTGGGAAGTTTAGTGTCAACGGGAATAGTGACTGGAGTCTCTTAAAAATATGCTGTTATGTAGAGCTCAAGTAGACAACAAAGAAAAGATGAAGTGAACACATGGAAATGATCTATGAAGTGGATACACCAGGGTAACAAAGCCAAAATGGTTCAGAGGGCACTAGTGTACAGGATTTTGACACGAAATGGGGAAAAAAGCAATGATTAAGATCAGTTAAGAAAGATGTTCATTTACAGAAATGGCACAGCCATGTTGGGCTGAAAGGCCTTCTTCTTTGTCGTAACAATTTTGTGATTCTGAGTTGAGGTCATGTACTGTGCAGAAGAAATGTGGAGGGAATTGTTCAGGAATCAGGCTTTAAAAGGCACAGTTGAAGTAGGATGCCTGGCTTCATTCCCAAGGTGGACACACGTTAAAAAAACCTAATGTAGAACTTTTTAGACAAAAAGCTATGAATTAACCTAGTAACATTTCAAAAAGAAGCAATCACATTTGGCTGAACTGCATTATATTTTCTTTCTTTAAATATGTAAGTTCTATGATAGTTTTGTGATAAACAATATAGCTATAACAAGCATGGGGCTGGATGAACACAGCAGGTCAAGCAGCATCATAGGAGCAGGAAAACTTGACGTTTCGGGCCTAAACCTTTTACTTTTATGACTTCTGAATATGTATCAATTAATACTATCACACCGCATTTTTTAAACAATCTTGATACCACAACTCTTTCAGTCTTAATGCATTGATTTCATATCCACTTTGTACATACTTAAAATATTATCTACTATCATTTCTGCATTATTTTAATCAACTCATTCCAAGTACCAAGAGTCACTATTAAAATATTTAAAACACATTTGCAGATGGCTCCTTCACTCAGGACACACTGATAAGCTGAGACAGAGACACAGAAATGACATTTGACAGAATCAAGAAACAAGATTCACAATAGGCCAGCTAAATCATTGCCTAGCTTTAAGTATTATCTTTATTACTTTATTTACATTGCCCAAGTTACATCACCAGACTGCCTCTTACTGCCTAAATACTTAGAGATCCAAATGAACATAAGCATTGAGAGTGTAGATTCCTAGAACTTGAGTTTAAATGGTGCTCGAAAAACACCACACACCCCCTGTGCCACCATTTACCAACACTCCAACATGTTTTTCCTTCAAGTATTTATCCAATTCCCATTTGAAAGTTACTTATAAAATCGGCCTTCACCATGTTTTTCAGCATCCATCTAAAATAATATTTGCATACTGCATAAGAAATCTTTTGCCAATTACTTTAAATTCATTCATCAATTGCTTTAAATTCATATGCTCTTGTTACAGCCTTTCTGCCAATAGAAACAATTCTTCCCTATTTACCACAAGCCTTCACGTCTTTTGTTTATGTAGCACAGTTCAACATTCCAGGTTGATTGTCATAAAAATTGCAAGAAATTCTTTGCATTCTTTTGAGACATTTAATACTTGAACATAACCATTTATAGGCAAAAAATAGAATACTGGGGAATAACAACTGCTTTTTATCAAATTAAGAAACCTGAAGCATTCAACAGACTTGACGAATTACAGGATCCAAGTAATTCTGCAAGGTCAAGATTTTAAATACAGTAGACCTCATTACGCAACTTTACAAAATGAATAAAATGAAACTACAAGTAATTCTGAGCTTTAAAACATAAAAATAGATCCTTCCACCATACCTTAAAGTATAGAATAATTATAGAACACAATTAAAAGTATAGAATAGAACAGAGAAATAAATTGAATTGTTACTAGATCATTGTCAGTCTGTCGCTGAAATGATAAATAAATGCCTTTGGATCCCATTATAGGGAGAACAGAAAAAATAGTGAAAAACCAAGGATCCAAATTGATTTGTAAAATATGACCACGAATGTGGGGTTTTATAATTACAGGGAAACTCAGCTCGGGCTTTTGCCGCTACAGATGAACAGTGAATAATTATCTATAATTAACAGGACTTTTCACTCATCTTAAGAAATTATATTGAAACTCCCAAAGGGAACAAGAGATATGGATCAAAAAACAAAATTCAGCTCGTGGAGGAACATGTAGACAAACAGAATCTGAGCAAACCTCTTAACACAAAGCTAAAAACCAAATTTTATTTTATAAAAGACCAATGAACCGGTTTACAATATGATTACTTATTCAGACAAATTTAGTATACAGCACTGAATCAGACACCAAAACAGTTTAGGATAATAACTTGATTGACTAACGTTAAATCAATGCTTGTAGTATTTGGTGCATTTAGGTTTCAAACAAGCTTTCTGATGTTATCAACATATGTATACATGTTAAAGCTACTCCTTCCAAAAATATCTTTGCAATAAGTTGCATTTACTAATAACAAACTTAATTATCAGCTATTTACAGAAAGCCATAAATCTGTTGTAGTCCTGTAAGAATTACTGAAATGGTACTTAACTCCACATGCATTGTTCGCAAAATTTCAAACTCACATCAAAACTATCAACCAGAAAATTCTGCACAAACATTTCAGCCTACCTTAAAATTCTTACTGATTGTCCTTGGGTTATTTTATACTTTTATAAAATAGCACAGAAGCAATATAGAGCTATACAGCACAGAAACAGACCCTTCAGTCCAACCAGTCCATGCTGGCCACGATCCCAAATTAAACTAGCCACACCTGCCTGCGCTTGGCCCATATCCCTCCAAACATTTCTTATTCATGTACTTATACGTCTTTGAAACATTGTAACTGTACACACATCCACCACTTCCTCTGGAAGTTCACTCCACACAAAAACCAATTTGTGTAAAAAAGCTGACCCCTCTTGTTTTTTTTAAATTTTTCTCTTCTCACATTAAAAAAAAAGGACCCCGGCTTGAAATCTCCCACCCTAGGGAAAAGACATCTGCCATTCAGTTTAACTATATCCCTCTTGATTTTATAAACTTCATAAACTCCCCTCAACATCCTACTCTCCAGTGAAAAAAGTCCAAGCCTATCAAGCCTCTCCATATAATTCAACCCCTCCATTCCCACAACATACCGGTAAATTTATTCTGAACCATCTCCAGCTTTATAATATCCTTCCTATGACACAGCGACCAGAACTGAATATGGTACTCTAGAAGAGGCCTCACCAACATCCTGTACAACCTCAACATAATGTGCCTACTCCTATACTCAAAGGTCTCAGCAATGAAAGCAAGCATGCTGACTGCCTTAACCAACTTATCAGTATGTGATGCAAACCTCAAAGAATTATGTAGCTCAATCCCTAGATCTCTCTGTTAACACTATCCAAGGTCCAATTTTAATTCTACAAATCTTGCCTTTCTTTGTTTTACCAAAATGCCATACTTTGCATTTATCCAAATTGAACTCCGTCAGCCTATTGACTCAACTGACCCAGATCTCTTTCTAATCTGAGCTAACCTTCTTCACTATCCACTACACTAACAATTTTGGTGTCATCTGCAAACTTACTAACCATACCTTCTATATGCTCGTCTAAACCACTTTTATGAATGACAAATTGAGGTAGACCCAGCACCAATCCCTTTGGATGACTTGGATGAGGGAAGTAAATGCACTATCAAGTTTGCAGATGACACAACAGTAGATGGCAGAGCAAGTGACGATGCAGGAAGGATGTCTGCAGGATGATACAGACAGGTTAAGTAACTGGGGGAAAAAAACTTGCCAGATGCAATAAAATGTAGGAAAATGTAAGGTGATGCAATTTGGCATGAAGAATGGAGGAGTGGATATTATTTAAATGGAAAAAAATTTGCAGAAAGCTGTAGCGCCAAGGGACTTGGGGTCTTCATGTACAAATCACATAAAGCTGGCACATAAATTCAGCGGGTAATAGCGGAGCCAAATAGAGTTTTGTCCTTTATTGCGAAGGGAATTGAGTGTAAAAATAGGGATGACTTACTAAAACCATACAAAGCACCAAATAGACCCTTTATCTAAGAAAGATATACTGGATTTGAGGCAGTCCACAGAAGGTTCCCTTGGCTGACCCTGGGTATGGAGGGTTGTTCTTATGGGGAAAAGCTGAGTAGATTGAGCCTGTAGTCGCAGAAATTTAGAAGAACATGGGGAGACGTTATGGAAATATTTGGAGCTTGACCAGATAGGTGCTGCTAGTTTATTGCCTCTTGAGAGTGTCTAGGACCAGACAGTGCAATCTCAGAGGTCACCTAGTTAGGATAGAGATAAAGAGGAATTTCTTCTCGCAAAGGCTGGAGAACCTGTGGAGTTCTTTACCATGGAGACCTGTAGAGGCTGGGTTGTTAAGTACCTGCAAGATTGAGATAGACAGATTCTTAAATCAATAAGTGAATCAAAAGGTTGTGGAGAAAAGGCAGGAAAGTAGAACTGAGAACTATCAGATCAGCATGATCTCACTGAATGGCAGTGTAGACTCGATGAGCTGAATAGCCTACTCTGCTCCTACATCCTACAGGAAAATTCTAATCATCTGGATTCACTTTTACATGGAAACAAAATGCCAGAACGTTCAATTAACAAGGAAAAAGTGAAATGGTAGGATAAAAAGAACAAGCGATTTGAGCAAGTGTTCAGCAAGAAGTAAAAAGATTTTAAAATCCAAGTTATATATTCATTACACTTCCCTGAAATCATGCTTTTAGGTCAAATAAGGTGGAAATAATTAAGCAAAACAATGCTTTGCTTGATCACACCAGGTAAAAGCCTTCTCCAAGTTTTATATTTCACAGAACAATCTTAAAAGGTATGAAGTTTGATGACAATGAATTCAGTCTTCACTCAAGCATCTAATTGGAGGAAATTGCAAATTATCCTGTACAGGATTTGAGGGGGAAAAAAATGATCGGACAAAAAATCGACTATGTCGGGGTCAAGAAAAGGGATGGAATAGTAATGCTGGTTGTTATTAGCTCGAAGAAAAGCTGACCTCCTAGCTATGGATGACACTGCAGTATGTAGTTGAGAGAAAGGAAGATATCAAAAATGCAGTTTACGGAAGAGTGCATAAATGAGAAGACAATCTATGGTTCCATAGGTGAGTGTAACTAAACTAGAATTGGACAATGAAGGAGAGGCACTGCAGTATTTAAATATCAACAGGCCTGGAGGTCGGGGACGGAAGTAGAAAGGTCATCAGTTCATTGGGAATAAATTGGTCAGATCTTGTGGACATTAGAGGAAACAGGGCAGTGAGTGGGTGAGAGCAGTCGAGTGATTAAGTTGGGAGTTGTCACCACCCACAAGGCCAGCTTCAGTCGTGGATGGAACACCAATGCCATATTCCACAATAGGTTTTTAAATGGCAATAGTTTTGCGTACGGTCAGTCTGCAGGGAATTGTAGTTATTGTAGTAATAAGGACGCGGTCTTCAATGACAGAAATATTTTTCCTTGTGTAGCAATTATTGCCCTTCAGAAGTTAATGTGGAGGCAGTAAGAATGGTCTTTTTTTTTTAGAAAGATGAGCTAAAGAATTTGTTGATATTTTTTAAGCTCCCATGCTGAAAGTTTGGAGAACTACTGCACTGTTGTAACATGAAAACCGTCATTCACATTACCTCAAGCACATCTATTACTTCTACAAAATGGTGCTCATCCTTCATTTTTGTGAGAATTTGGAAGTTCACAAAAAATGAACGAAGTCTTTGTTGCAAGGCAGTAACACAAATGACAAGTTAAAACTATCAACTTTGAGCCTTTTGAGAGACCACAACAGAAACTTGGAACACAGGCCCAGTTATGCACAGGAAATGCATATAATTAGTGGGAGTTTTTGTGAGCTGATAGGACTCTTTAAATTGCTTAAGTGGATTTTCTAGGGTGTGTAGCAGTTACCAGATCTGATGGTCAAGGTCTCAAACATACTACTACCAAGCGAGATTTCAAAGATACAAAGTTAATAGGGATTCGCTCCATTTCAAATCACTTTCATCCTCACTTCATGCAATTCCTCTTCCCCTAACCAGATTATAATACTCTACCACTAATCCACATGCCAGAGCAGTCCTGACAACTTCTTTGCAAAATTTTCTTCCTCTAAGGATCTGCCACCAATCACTTAAAACTGAAAAACTTTAGAAAATACACCACATCAAGAACCACTGATACAAATATGGATGTGGTTATCCAATGGCACAATATATAGGTCACTATGCAGTCTCTCATAATTTGACTACGTAAAAAATGTCTTGTGTTGTACAAGGCAGCCCCTTTTAAAATGATGCAATGTAATGATATATCCTGCAATTCAAATTTATGTGAATATATGTCAACAGGGGACATGATGAGCCAAAATGGCTGCCTTTTTTGCTACAACTATTCCATGAACTACAATAAAATATCCAACGGTATTAACCCAGAGCAATTGTTGACTAACCACAGATGTGGGTTTGGCAGCATCATCTCAACAATACATTCCTAACTTTAATACAAGTAAAAATGTTTCACATGCATGTGCTTGCTTAAATATCTACTAGCACTTAGTACCAGAGATAAAGTATTCAACAACTAAACACTAGTACATTCTTTACGTCTCACCATGTCCAACAAATGCACAACTGGCTAAACTACATGTGTCTTTATCTTTCATTTAATCAGAAATGCAATTAGGCACATCTGGCTTCATAATTAAGACCATCAGATCTACAAGCAGAAGTAGGCCATCGAGTTTGCTTTTCTATTCAATGAGATCATGACTGATCTGAAGACCCTCAACTTCACCTTACTGCCTTTTCCCCAATTGCCTTTGATTCCCTTACTCTGTCTCAGCCATGAATATATTTATTAACTCAACGTTGAATATATTTAACGGCCCAGCGTCCATAGCCCACTGTAGTAAAGAATTCCACAGGTTCACTACTCTGTGAAGAAATTCGTCATCACTGTCTTAAATGGGTGACCCTTTATTGCAATGTTATGCTCTCCAGTTTGAGACTTTCCCGCAATGGAGAACAACGCTTCCACATCTCCCCTGTCACGCCACCCAAAGGTATTATATATTTCACACATATTGAACAACAATGTTATAACAACTGACACATTAACAGAAAAGATGAAATTTAGATAGGAAATGTAATTTTTTTCTGACACTAACTTGAGAACATGTAAATTTGTTTTATAAACATGTTCAAAGAGCATGTTTTTGCTTCTAAATGTTTTATTGTCTCCTGTAAGAATTTACACTTGAGTTGTTAAGAAGCCTTTACAATATTTCAATACACAGAGACATTAACTTACCCCTCCCTCCCACTGTGATAATCAGCTAACTTTCATTCAGCACAATGAAAATTGGAAAGACGGTGGATGGACAAGATCATTTTAAACAAAATTGAACCAATCTCTGCCCATGCAATGCTGAAATATTGATGAGTTTCTGCAATGCACTAGTTAACAAATTAACCATCTATGTTCAGTGTTAGCAGCAAGGTAGCATGGACTTGCTGCAGTCTAGCAGCAGCACTAAGGGATTCAATTGTCAAGAGATAAGATGGGAAGAAATGCAATTCAAGAAACTAGTCTGTTCAGCTAAAAGTACCTACGCTAGAAAATTACTCAAATTCAAATCCACAACATTTCCCTCTAGGTTAGGAATAACTGTATTCAATACAACAGTCAGCCTCAAATTGACAGAACTCATGTAAAGACTTTTATTCGAAGGAATGTAAAATATTATTGCTTCAAAAGTTGAACTGCACAATTCACTGCAAACCAAAGACTATGCAAATGATTGCACTGTCTTACACAAAACATGCAAACAAAAACAGAATGAGGTTCAGTTTATAATTCTGTTGTTACCAAAACCCAAGAAACTAAAAATCAAATCAAATAAAATGAAATCTGTCGTACAAACAAATATTCTAGATGTGTACTTATCTTAAAATTTTCCCTTACCTATTTAATGTCCTAGCAGTTATTTTAAGACTTGATATGAAAGGCAGTGTGGTTGGTACTAATTTAAACATTGTACACAATAGAAGCATTTCCTCCCAATTAGCTTCAGACATATCTAATCATAGTTTTTGACTACTCGAACAATGGATAGAAGAGGGTGTCAGAGATACAGGAAACAAACTTTCCTCTTAACACCCAGGGCCACTCATAAAAACCTGTTTTAAATATTTACCCCAATCTATTCTGCTGTCATTCAATACCATTTGCGAGCTTTTAAATTTTGTAAGTTTTATTCTGTATAGATCACATGGACAATACACTGATTTTGATAGCATAGTGGCTATATGATGAAGTATTAACCCAGAGGCCTGCATAATATTGCAAAGAATAGGAATTTAAATCCCGCTAGCAGAATTAAGATTTTAAAAACTGATTAAAAAAGCTAAAGTGACTGTGCAGTTGTCATTTCATCATAAAAATTCAACTTGTTCATTACTTAAGGGAGGAAAATCAGCTCTCCTTACCACTTTACAGACCTGCCCTACATTAACAGGACTGCCTCTGAACTTCCCTTTGAATTGGCCAGTGGGCAAGTAACTGAATTGTATCAAACCACTACATCAAAGCAGCTTTAAAAGAACATTCCGCCACCACGTTCTCAATGCAACTAGAGGTTGGGCAGTAAATGTTATCCTTGCCAGCAATACCCAAATTGCAGGAATGAGGAGCATTTCAAAAGACAACGAATAAAGATAAAAGCACAATTTGGTAAAGGTCAAAACCTGAGAAAAAACTGAAGTAAAATCAAAATACTGAAGAAACTGGAAAGCAGAAATTAAAACAAAGTGCTGGAATTACTCTGCAGCTCTGGCAGCAATTGTAGAGAGAAACTGAATTCTAATTTTGAATTGAATGACTTCTTCAGAACTAAGGGAAGGCAGAGGTGCAATGAGTTTCATACAGGGGACAGACAGGGGGAAAAAAAACTTAAGGCCCAAGTCAGCAGTGCAAAGGAAAACCCTCCACTTGTCCGGATGATCCAAAAAAAAGCAGCCTGCATTGCTGGTCTCCCATTAAGATGCACTGCAAACACTCATCAAGTCTCATTCCATAGCACTTTAAAATTTTGTGATCTCTGTCACCTAAATGGCATGGCATGGCATGGCAATACATACGTGATGACACCACGAACTGCAAGTAATCGTCCAAGCCATATACTTAGAACTATATCACCATTCTCTTCACTATCACTGGACCAAAATCCTGAACCAAAATCACTTCTTAACAACACTCTAGTTTGACCCACTCAACAAAGATTGCAGCTGTCCACGTTCTCCAGGACAATCAGGAACAGGCAATGAATAAAGAAACAGAAGGTCTAGGTTAGGTTTCAGAGGGCAGAAATTAAATGACAAAAATGTCATGGAACAAAACACACAGGGATGACCATGATTGTAGTACAGAAACGATGCATCTGGCCAGAGTGCGTGCGATTGGCAGAATAACAAATCATACAAAGCAAACAAAGCAAAACCATGAAAAGAACACAAATTCAAATTGGCACATCAAAATAAACAACTTCAAATATGGATTCCTGAATGCAAACTGGTCAGCAAAAGTGGCCAATAGTATGAAAGAAGTATTCAAAATATCCCTTTGCTCTTACGAGATCATTCATAAATGCAACAGCCTTCACCAAAATCTTTGTTTTTCATCATCTCCTCACCCTCCCTTCAAAACAATACGAAATTATGCAGTATTTGCTCAGGATATGCTGCTAGTTCTCCTGTAACCCCAGTTTAGAAAGACTCCACAACTCCACTCCCTGAACTCAATGTGAGGTACTGAAAGAGTGGGCTGCTACTACAGCAAGGCAATGGGCAATTTCAATGAATTTATATTTAAATCGGTGCAGTGTGGTGAATTGCTCAGAACAGAATCTCTCAGATGAAGCCTGCAACATAAACAACAATTGTGTGTTCATATTTTTCTCAGCATGAGTCATATAATGCAATCTGAATCTCCTGTTCACTACTGACATTTTTATCCAATTGCCTTTTAAAACAACAGTTCCTGCTTCAACAATGGCACCTGAAGGAAGATCACACATTACAGCCTGACCAAATGTCCTGTATTTTAAGGGATTTTACCTTACTTTAATAATAGGCAAGACTTTTATCCCAGACTTCTAGGAAAGAATGTCAAAGACTGAGCCTGCAAGTCTCCTTTTCACTGTGTCCCTTTTATTGTGCCAGGTACTGAGGAGTTAGGTTAACAACCTCCAATCTCCCGCACAGAGTTAACAGTAATTCCAACCCTGCTCTTACAGTCACTAGAAATAATACTTTTCCCTTCTAACATAGGTCAAAGTGATTTATTGTTTCATTTCATAACAGCTGGTCCCATGACACATTCTAGTCATAACTACTGTTTATGATTTCGAGGGAGTCCATAACTTAAATACAAACTCAGGTATTCCTGAAAGAAATTCCACCACAAGATTTAATGCATCAAACAAAAACTTGCTGTATGAGATAAACAAAGCAAATAAAACTTAAATATTTTCTATAAACCTTTGCAATTTAAGTCTGAAAATCTAAACAGGAATCTCTGTTTTATTTTTATTTCCATCCGAGAGTTCCCATATCTACTACGCAATCCTGGGGATTCCAGCACTTCTTCGGGGATCTAATCACGTTCTGCCACAACTTTCAAAAACTCAACTTGATTCTCCTCAGTGGTCCCACTACAACTGGTACAGATTTAGTGTATAAAAGCAAAGCACAATGCCATTTCTTTAGATTATGTTGAAGTGGTTAAATTTTCAATAATTTTAATGTTGCACTGTCAACTTTATTGCACTTATTTTTACTAATTTGATTACTTTGTTTAGGGTCATAGGTAGGTGTTCGTAGTCATATTCAGGCCAACATCACAAAACTCATTCATCAAGTTTTCCTGTGCTTTGACTGGACACCATCATAACTTTATTCATAAGTTGACAGAACTGTATCTCTTTACTCTTTTCCAATAATTCTGGCTCATTTAGCTAGCGTAGTGTACTCTTTCTCAGTCCTACAACGTCTATAGAGCTCAAACCAATTTGAGATTACAGTAGAGTTAGATTAGAACTGGCTCACGTTGCTCTTTAGATAAAGGGCTTCTTGTCAGCAGGATTTTCAAATGCCTTCAGCTTGTGCTTATGAAATCCACACACCACTTTTTTGCATTATTCAAAATGGGCTCATGCACAATAAATTCAGAACCAGATGAGTAAAATTAATCGACAGGAACACCGAAACAAATCAGTGTGTAAGGGGAACAAAAAACAGCAACTACGCAATCTGCTGAAATTATTTCATGTAATGAACAGAAATTGACTTCACAGTTATTAATATGTCAAATGTAAAAAACTGTAAAGGAGAACAAACCACAAAATAGCCTTACAAAAACTTGAACTGAACTCCGCAATTCAACGAACTCGCAATTTCAATACCGGCTGAAAACACATTCATGCTACAATTGACTCCCACCAATTTCTTCATGAAGCTGTTTTTCCTTAAGCAGTTAATTTTCAGTTTCCAAACTAAATATTATGCTTTACCAAGTTCTACAACTTGAGAAAATATAATGCATCCAGAGATCAACTAACCCACCAAAACTGCCTAATATTCTTGATACCTAATACACCATACTAGATTCACAAACCCCACTCAAACAGAAAACATGCAAAAATTGGGTCAGGATAACAACCAAAACAAAACACTTAAAATGCTGTGCCATGCACCAGGGTAGTGTTGACTTCAAGGTCATGTTTATTGCCAATGAACAGGTGGCTTGCTGGGGCACAGCACAAGTCACGAAAAATTAAACATATAGCATGGATTACAACAGCCTGGTTGTTTTTAGGTATGAGTTGTGTTGATTTTCTAAACAAACAAAATCAGAGGCTGGAACTGTGACATGTCACAACGTCAAATTCATTAAATGCGGCAGCCTGTTAAACATCACCACAGAATGATTCAAAGTCTTCTTTGGGTCAAATAAACCCAAATGCCTCACTACTGTCAATCACGGAAGGAAACCAGTCAAGCTGGTTTTGTTGACATGTGATTGCAGTCCCACATTATATGAATGGCTCTTAATGCCCTGAGGGATGATACCTTTTCAAGAACAAATAGCAGTTGAAGCAGAAACCAACTTAACATCCAGTCTAAACTTGAATGTTAATATCTTGTACCTATCTCATGAAGAACTTCACAGAAACTTTAACAAAATTAGATGGCAAGATGCACAGAGGAACTAGGAGGGCAGATCATCAAATGCCTGGTCAAACAGGCAGCTGTTAAGGAGCAGCTTAAAGTTGACAGGCAGAGGTTTAGAAAGGGAATCGTAGAGATTAGTACATAATTTTGCAAAGTTTAGTTCGAGCTGAAACTTTGGGGTTGCGAGCACTGAGGTAGCAATGGCCACCATGGAGCTCTAACAGCAGTCCTCTTGTCTGCACTATTTTCACTAACGGGTCATAACAACAGAATCAGGGTCAGAGCAGGAAAATGCTTGGAAAGCACTGGCTCAGGGCTTTAAGGAGCTGAAGAAATGATTAATGCTGGGATATAAAAGAGCCTGAATTGGAGAAACAGGCAGAAAAAGAAATAACAATACAGGGTGAGTAAACACAATAGAATTATTTGCTATATAACAAGCATGGGGCTGGATGAACACAGCAGGTCAAGCAGCATCACAGGAGCAGGAAAACTTGACGTTTCGGGCCTAAACCCTTCATCAGAAATGGGGGAGGGGAAGAGGGTTCTGAAATAAATAGGGAGAGAGGGGGAGGTGGATAGAGGAGAGGATAGGTGGAGAGGAGGCAGACAAGTCGAAGAGGCGGGGATGGAGCCAGTAAAGGTGAGTGTAGGTAGGGGGGTAGGGAGGAGATAGGTCAGTCCAGGGAGGACGGACAGGTCAAGGGGGCGGGATGATGTTAGTAGATAGGAGATGGGGGTGTGGCTTGGGGTGAGAGGAAAAACAGGTTAGGGAGGTGGAGATGAGCTGGGATGCGGTTGGGGGAGGGGAGATTTTGAATTATTTGCTCACGTGAAGAGTAAAGGATAAGATAAAGGATTCTGGTCTGGTCATATGGCCCATTTCCAGGTTCTAACTCACATACAATGTGTTGTAGATTTTAGGGAACATGAGTGAGATTGTGGTGAAGTATATCTTGTATATTTAAAGCCCAATTTGAGAACAGATTCTGGCAACTAATTTGGAGAAGGCTCCAATTAACTTTGGGTCATGGTTTTCAATGCTTGCTATTGACCAAAAGCAGATTTTGACAGTCCACATATTTTCCAATCAACCTGTTGAGAAATGTTATTATATATACCTCTGGGGCAGGTAGGACTTGAATTGGGCCTCCTCGCTCAGAGGCAGGGACAATACCACTACAAGACCCTCTTTGGCACTACCACTCAAAACTGAGATTCAGATTGGAAACCGGTGTTTCTGAATCCACAGTGTGAATTATTGCTGTTTACCACAACATTATTAATATCTCGAGCTCTCCAGAATGAACATATAGTCCTTTGTAGCAATGCAATTGTTTAGGTAAAATCATTTATCAGTAAACATCTTCAGGTAACGCTGGAAACTCACTCTCCACAGATACAGCTCAATGTTCCACGCATTTTGCATTTTTATTCTTGAAATCCAGCATTTAAATAGCTATCAAATACTTATACTTTGTCTAACAACAGGATTGGAAGTAGGCCATTTAGTCCCTCAGGCCTGTTCTGACATTCAATGAAATGATCTGTGCCCTAACTCCATGTTTCTCAGCACCTCTAGTTAGTGAAAATCTATCAATCCCAGATTTAAAATGAACATTCGATCCAGCATCACTTGCTGTTTGCAGAATGGCAATCCTCACTAATACTACCCACTGCATATACAAGGGTTTCAAATTTTATTCCTCAGAGGGTCCAGTTCAACATTTAAGACACTATTGCCTTGCCTTGACTTCCCAAATAACAAAAAAAACTAACCTGCCTGTTTCCTTCAATACCTTGAAAACTGTGATCAAATTACCTGCAACATTTTATGCTCCAGGGACCACAAATAGCAAACTGTGTTAACACTCCTCATAAGTAAACTCGTGGTGTTCACGTACCATTCTGGTGCATCCATGCTGCATTCCCTTGAGGCCAATATAGCTTTCTAAAGTATGGTGCCCAAAGATGCTTTCAGTAGTTGAGGTGTAATATAAAATCGGATCCTTGTATAGCTGTAGCATGACTTCATGACCTGGTATTTTAGTCGTCTGGTGCTAAAAGCTAGCATTCCATTAGCCATTTTGATTTTTTTTGCATCTGCTCATCAAATTTCAATGATTATGTATTTCAAATCTGAATATCTTTAGACTGCCAGCGCTTCTAAATAGTTACCATTTTAAAAGTACTTTGCTCTATCCTTATGAGGTCTAAAGGGGATAACTGCATATTTCCCCACATTGAATTCAATTTGCCACTGTTTTATCTACTAAGTTAATCTATTAAGGTACCTTTGTAATTTTATGCTTCCATCAACACTGTTTACAATGCTTAGCCAACCCAGACATGTGGCTTTCCATCCCACTACCCAATCCATGAATAAACAGTGAACAAATGAGGCCCAAAATTCTAGTATTTCACAAAGATGGCATTGGATTGTAATGTTTTACCAGCAATGCCATTAACATTACCATAAAATACTTTCTACAAATATGTTGTACAAAGCATTGTTTTGGTCTTGTTTGAACATTCACTCCTTTTTACTGGTAGTCATCATTTTAAAAGGACATAGTTTCTTAAGACAAAAAATTCAAAAGCTGTTGAACCAGAGTTATTGAAGAATCCCGAATATGGATCTTTTTTCCACTGCTGAAATCAGTCAGGCTGGTTAAGCTACATTTACTTCCTTTGCTAATCATTCAACCATTTAGGCCCAAACAGTTCAGGCATCCATAATGCTGTTGCTGAATTGCAGAAACCAATCATCCATACGCCAGCAAACAGACAGTAATCAATGACTGGTTCACAAACTAAATATCTGCAGTAACTTTTAACTCCTTCTGCTAACAAAGTGTTAACTTTGAAAAAATGATTTTGCTAAATATACTACCATGAGAATAGGATAACACACTAAAAACTTAATATTCTGTTAAACTTACTCCTCTATCAGGGACAATCCAGGCAGCAACTGACATGGTTTTGAACATGATTCATTTGGACACCCTGTAGAAATTTACCAATAAAAAGTGGGACTGTGACTACTGTCATGTAGACATAATTGATTCAACTTTACCTACTTGTTCTGTAGAACTAAACAAATAAATTTAGAAATAACACCTACACTACATTCCAAGTCCACTCAATGTTTCAAAATATATATTAGCATACATGATACTTATTTTCAACTTGCACACAATTAAGATGGTATTTCAAGCATCTAATTTTGTGGAAAATGCCTCTCCTCTCAATAAGTAAATGGTGTTCCAACACTTTCCATTCATTTAAAACTCTGAAGGTGGAAACCAGCTGAAGATTTGAAATTAATCAGAAATATAATGCGTACTGTTACAATTCAAGTCTAAATCAGAATCAGTTAGCTTGAATCTTAAGGAAATGATTACATCGTTAGAAAAATCCGCACAAGACACCAAGTTCCTTGAATAAGTACTTTAGTAAAAATGACCAGGTTCCTCAATTTATTTCAGCAAACAGTAACTAAAAGAACAGAGAAATTATTGCTGTCAACCGCACCATTCCTTCCACGCAATTTAATGCATTTTGAAGGACTGCTTTGAGTGTTCTGAATCCTCAAGCTTTCCCCAGCATAATTCTCAAATCTCTTCCCCTTTTAAACTTGGGTATACTGGACATCCTTACTCCTTCTAACCCAGCATTCTTTAAATGAGAGATAATAGGAACTGCAGATGAAGAATCTGAGATAACAAGGTGTAGAGCTGGATGAACACAGCAGGCCAAGCAGCATCATAGGAGCAGGAAAGCTTGACGTTTCGGGCCTAGACCCTTCATCAGAAATGGGGGAGGGGAAGAGGGTTCTGAAATAAATAGGGAGAGAGGGGGAGGCGGATGGAAGATGGATAGAGGAGAAGATAGGTGGAGAGGAGACAGACAGGTCAAAGAAGCGGGGATGGAGCCAGTAAAGGTGAGTGTAGGTGGGGAGGTAGGGAGGAGGTAAGTCAGTCCAGGGAGATGGACAGGTTAAGGGGGCGGGATAAGGTTAGTAGCTAGGAAATGGGGGTGTGGCTTGAGGTGGGAGGAGGAGATAGGTGAGAGGAAGAACAGGTTAGGGAGGCGGGGACGAGCTGGGCTGGTTTTGGGATGCGGTAGGGGGAGGGGAGATTTTGAAGCTTGTGAAATCCACGTTGATACCATTGGGCTGCAGGGTTCCCAAGGTGAATATGAGTTGCTGTTCCTGCAGCCTTCGGGTGGCATCGTTGTGGCACTGCAGGAGGCCCAGGATGGGCATATCATCTGAGGAATGGGAGGGGGAGTTGAAATGGTTCGCAACTAGGAGGTGCAGTTGTTTATTGCGAACCGAGCGCAGATGTTCTGCAAAGCGTTCCCCAAGCCTCCGCTTGGTTTCCCTGATATAGAGATGGTTTTCTCATTGGAAGACTGATAAAGAAGGTAAAAGCACAAGGGGTTCAGGGTAACTTTACAAGTTGGATTCAAAATTGGCTTAGTGGGTCAGGGACAGTGGGTGCAGGTAGAAGGATTTTTGTATGACTGGACGTCACAGTCCAGTAGTCAACCACAGGAATCAGTGTTGGGTCTCTTATGTTTGCGTTAGGACATATATAAGAATGAAATAGAAGAAAACATGGCAGCACAGGAAAACAATAAGAAAATGTGCAGATGATACAAAGACTGGCTGAGTGGTTCACAGTGAGGAAGAAGCTCTTAGGTTACAGAAGAATATAGACAGACTGGGTAGATCGGTGGCAGATGGGATTTAACCCTGATAAATGTGAGGTAATAAACTTTGGAAGAAGTAGTAATAAGACAAGGAAGAATTCAATGAATGGCAGGACACTACGATGCTCAGTGAAACAGATATCTTCCGATGTTTGTCCACAGATCCCTAAAGACGCTAGGATAAGTTGATTGGTTAATCAAAAAGGCACATAGGACACTTGCCTTTATCAGTCACAGCACACATTATTTGATTTGATTTGATTTATTGTATTCACATGCACTTAAGTACAGTGAAAAGTTTTGTTTTGCAAGCAGTACAGGCAGATCATAACAAACAAGGCCAGACAGATCAAAGAAATAGTGAGAACTGCCGATGCTGGAGTCAGTGAAAACAGTGTAGAGCTGGAGGAGCACAGCAGGTCAGGCAGCATCAGAGCGCAGTAAAGTTGACATTTCAGGGTGGGACCTTCTTCAGAGGGTGCTTAGACACAGTGAAGCATACAAGATTACGGCTGCACAGGAGGTGCACAAAGCAAGAACAACATTATTTGAAATTAGAGACGTCCATGCAGGAGTCTACTGTTCTCGAACCTATTTGTGCATGTGTTCGATCTTCTGTATCTTCTACCTGACGGAAGAGGTTGGAAGAGAACATTACCAGGATGGGAGGGGTCTTTAATAATGTTGGTAGCCTTTTGGCAGCAACAAGAAGCGTAAGTGGAGTCCATGGACGGGAGGGTGGCTTCCGCGATGGTCTGGGCTGTGCACACAACTTTCTGTAGTTTCTTACAGTCATGGGCAGAGCTGTTACTGTACCAAGCCATTATGCACCAGGATAGACTTCTTTCTATGGTGCATCTATAAAAGTTGCTGAGCGTCCTTATGGACATTCCGAATTTCCTAAGCCAGAGGAAAATGAGGCATTGTTGTGCTTCCTTAACGATCGCATCTATGTGGGGGGGTCCAGGACAGGTTGTTGGTTATCGCCACTCCTAGGAACTTGACACTCCTGACCCTCTCCACCTCAGCCATGTTGATGTAGACGGGAGCATGTCCTCTTTCTTTCTTCCTGAAGTCAATAATTAGTTCTTGACATTGAGAGATTATTATCAATGCAAGTGGCAGTGTTCCTGCGTGTCTGCTTTGTCCTTCTAGATGGTAGTGGTCATGGGTTTGAAATGTGCTGTGTAAGCAAGAAAGTTACTGGCAGCAGATTAGGAAAGAGGAAAAAAGACCTCAGAATACATTGTGAATAATGAATGACACCAAGCACTCTATCTCCTTCCTGCATTCTGACTCGTCGTTGTTTGATACCCGGCCCACCATGGTGGTTCGTCAGCAAATTTGTAGATGGCATTCATGCGGAATTTGGCTACACAGTCATGGGTATATACGGAGTACAGTATCGGGGATGAGAACACATCCTTGCAGGGCGTCAGTGTTGAAAATTATCACAGAGGAGGTGCTGTTGTCTATTTTCACTGATTCCAGTCTATGGGTCAGGAAGATATAAGATCGAGAGGTTAGTTTGGAGCTGTACAGGACTTTGGTTAGGCCATATCTGGAGTACTGTGTGCAGTTCTGGTCACTGCACTAAAGGAAGGACGTGATAACTGTGGAGGGGATCCAATGGAGGTTCGCCAGAATGTTGCCTGTTTGAATCAGTTTAGCTATGAGGAGAGGCTACATAGTAACTCAGATTATTTTCTTTACAGTAGAAAAGGCGGAGGGATCTGATTGAGGATATTGAAGGTTATGAGGGACACAGTGAGCGTGTATAAGAAGCAGCTGTTCCCCATTGTTGGGCATTTTAAGGTGAAAGGCAGGAGATTCGGAGGGGATTTGAGGAAAAAAACTGCCCAGCCTGACAGCATGGGAATCTGGAATGTAGTGCCTTCGAGTGTAGTTGAGTCAGAAAACTTTACAAATTTTAAAAAGTACTTGGATGAACACTTGAAATGTCATAACATTAAAGCTATGGGCCAAGTGCTGAAAAGTGGGACTAGTGCAGATTTGGATTAGGCTTTTGTCAGCGCAGATCTGAAGACCCCCTGTTTGGCACTATATGATTCTATGATATTACTCTTTGTCGATAAAATCTCTCTTCAACTATGATTCTCCAATTTCCTGCAAGCTCAAACCTGACAAACCTGACAAACTGAAATTGGAAAAAAGACCTCAAAATACATTGTGAATAATGAAGAGCAAGAGTTGAAGATGAAAAAGTTGTTGAGTAGAGGTAAATAGTTATGTCCATGTTGATAGATCCAAAAAGCTAATAATTGAGTGAAGACAGGTAAATGGAACTTCTACTCTGATCCCAGGACTATGCTTGATCTCACCACAGCATGTGCTCTAAGTATCTCATCCACGACAAGCTCATCTAAGGAAGTACCCAGTTAACCAGAATGCTGAACCAAACAACCATACACTACATCGAATAGATGACTGGAACTACAAAAAGTTATCCCATTGATGAACCTTTTAGGGAACAGGCAAGATTCAGTTCACCACTGCTGAATCACAAACCCTACTGATTAACGTGTGACCTAATGGGGTGACAATCCATGGGTTGGTACCTTTAATTTGTAAACACTACTGCAAAGCATATGCTGAAACAGAAGGCTACTACGGGGAAATAAATTCTGAATTGAATAAAAGTGAACAATTAGAGAATCATACAATCCCTACAGTGTGGAAACAGGCCCTTCAGCCCAACAAGTCCACACTGACCCTTGGAGCATCCCACCCAGACCCATCCCCCTATAACCCACACACCCCTGAACATTATGGGCAATTTAGCATGGCCAATCCACCTAGCCTGCACATCTTTGGATTGCGGGAGGAAACAGGAGCACCCGGAGGAAACCCACGCAGACAGAGAGAATGTGCAAACTCCGCACAGACAGTCGCCCAAGGCTGGAATCGAACCCAGGTCCCTGGCGCTGTGAGGCTGCAATGCTAACCACCGACCCACCATGCCGCCCCAGTAGTAATTTAAGCTGAAAAAGACTTGATCAGATGCATCTAAGAATCCTGAGAAACATGGCAAAAGAAACAGCAATGAAACTAGGAATCATATTTCAAGGTTTTATTAAGCGAGCACTAGAACTAACTAATTTAACACCCATTTTTAAAAAAGGAAGATAGAGCTCACCCAGTTAGTTATAGGGCAGTTAGCATTCGCAGTAGAAACATTTTTGAATCTTTAATTAAAGATAAAAGTATCAAATATCTAGTAATGTGACAAATAAGTAGAGGCTACCTACAGATTTCAGAATAGATTATCATACTTTATAAATTTGATACTGCTCTTTGAGGTTGAGATACAGTGAATGGAGCAAGGCAGTGAGCATGCTCTGCACAACTAGAGGACATCTGAGAGGATTATGTAATGTGAACTTATAAGAGTAGTAAATTTTCTTAAAAATTGGTTAACTGAGGGGAAATGGTGTGCTACAAGGCCGATTTATCAAAATTGGAGCTAGTGTGTCCTGTTTAGTGTGTACATGTGATTTGTATGTAGGGCCAATAAGCACGGTACCAAATTTGCAAACACTAACTAAGGCTAAAGTAAATAAAGTTGAGGCCCAATGGACACCACGAGGAAAGCTGATAAAATAGTGGAATGTGCAAAATGTAGCAGGACAACTCCAAACTCAGCCCCGTCAAAGTCCTCCTTCTTCTGGAGCCGAGTACCAAAATTGGAAGAGCTCACAGCTTAGTCAAACAAATGGCTGACAATCATTTTCCCAGAATTGGACCTTACAGATAAAGTCCCAGACAACACCATCACACTCCCAGCAAATGTCTTGTCTCACAAGCAGGACAGACCCACCAGTGGTACATGGTCGGGAGGGAGTTACCCTGAAAGTCCTCAAATTGACTCTGGACCCCATGAAATATCACATAATATGAAAAAAAAGGCAAGAAAATCTCCTGCTAATTACCATACACTGCCCCTTTGAACTGCATAGGCAACACCAGTTGGAAAAACAACTGAAGGTGGCAAGGGCGCAGAATACACTCTCGGTGGAGGGCTTTAATGGTAATCACTGACTGGTTCAGCAGTACTACTATAGACTGATCTGGGTGAGTCCTGAAGGATGTAGCTGCCAGTCTGGGTCTGCAGCAAGTGATGTGGGTTCCATTAAGAGGGGAAACGTACTCATCTTCAACTGCCACAGATGCACCTGACAATTACTTCAATGGTAAGAGTGACTACTGCACCATCTCAGTGGAGGCTTAAGTTCCGCCATCACATTTAGGATACCCTCAATGTGTTGTGTGGCACTATGTTAAATGGGGGACACACTTCAAACAGATCTAACAACTTATGACTGGGCATCCATGAAGCAATCTGGATCAGCAGCAGAACTGTCCTCCCAAAATAATCTGGAACCTCATGGCCAGCAGAACAAAACTCCACCATTACGATTACGCCAGGAGATCAACACTGGTTTAGTGGAGAGTGCAGAAGAGATGCCAAGTGCAGCACTGAGCATGAGACATGAACCTGGCGAAGCGACAACACAGGGCGGCATTTGTAGCAAACAGCATTTGCAGGTGATAGACAGTCATGTGATTCCACTACGAACAGATCAGATTCAAGACCCGCAGTCCTGCCACATTCAGTCATGAATGGTGGTGAACTACTAAAGAGATCAACGTGGATACAGCCAAAAAAAATTCCCATCCCCAGTGATGGAGGTGCACAGCCCATCACTGCAATAGACAAGGATGAAGTATTTTTAAAAATCTTCAGGCAGAAGCGTGGAGTAGGTGATCCATCTCAGCCTCCTTTGGAGATCCCCAGCTTCAAGGACACCAGTCCTCAACCAATTCAATTCAATACACACGACAATCAAGAAAAAGCTGAAGGCACTGGATCATGCAAAGGCTGTTGGCACTGACATCATCCTAGCAAATGTACTAAAGATTTATGCTCCAGAACTCACCAGACCCCTAGACAAGCTGTTCCCGTCCAGATACATCTACCCAGCAATGCGGAAAATTGCCCAGGAATGTCCTGTACACAAAAAGCAGGAGAAATTCAACGCGGCCAATTACCACCCCATCCATCAGCTCTTCATCATCAATAAAGTGATTAAGGGGTTATCAACACTGCTATCAAGCAGTAGTTGCTTAGCAATGACCTGCACACTGCTGCTCAGTTTGGGTTCTGTCAGGGCCACTCAACTCCTTACTTCATTCATCTTGCTTGAAAATGAACAAGAGAGTTGAATTCCAGAGATGAGTGGCTGCCCTTGCTATCAAAGCCACAGATGATGGAGTGCAACATCAAGGAGCCACCTAGCACAAAGGAATGAAGCTGTAGCTGCATCTGAAGTAGTCCATGGTCAAATGCAACAAGATCTGGACAATATCTAGGCTTGGGGCCACAAGGAACAAGTAACATTCGTGTCACACAAATGTCAGGCTATGATCATCACCAGAGACAATCTAACCATGCCCTTTGACATTCAATGGTGTTACCATCACTGAATACATCATTATCAACATTCCGGGGGTTACCATTGGCCAGAAACTCAACTGGACTCACCACATAAACACGGTGGCTACAAGAGCAGCTCAGAGGCTAGGAATATTGTAGCGAGTAACTCACTTTCTGACTCCCCAAAGCCTGTCCATTATCTACAAGGCACAAATCAGGACTGCGATAGAATACTTCCAACTTGCCTGGATGGCTGCAGCCCCAACAACACCCAAGAAGCTTGACGCTATCCAGGACAAAGCAGCTTGCTTGACTGGCATTATATCCACACGCATCCACTCCTTCCACCACTGACACTCAGTAGCTGCGGTGTATACAATATACAAGATGTACTGCAGAAATTCAGTAGGCCTGGGTTCAAGTCACACCTCATGACATATTCCGAACAGGATGATTAGAGATTCTAAAGACAGAGTACAGTGTACAGCTATAGATAGGAGGTCAAAGCAAAGAGGTGGAGCAGCACAGGTTCTCAAGGATACTGTTTGGCATGGCAAAACACAAATCTGAAGTATAACTTGAGAAACTGACCTGCTTTTGTCAGAAGGGGCCGGCGGCAATGATCTCTCTAAAACTGTTTAAATGGATACAGTAATCAGATGAAAGGGGTAGAATTTCCAATTAATGAGAATGAGGCATCACTGATCTCTTAAAGAATAAGACTTTGAGGTCGAAGTACAAAAACTTCTTTAAAAGTATGTAGTTAGGGAAACCATCACCAGAAATGGTGACTGAACCAAATATTATGCTCACAGTTAACAGTAGGTTAGTTAGATGATTGAAAGAAGGGGTAATAAACAGTTCTGGGCATAGAATGATCTTAAGATCAACAACATTGCTTGTGTAGTCAATGAACAACAAAAACAGGTTGGACAAACAGCCTGTTTCCTAATTGTGACATCTATGGCAGCTTAGAAATGTTGATTAAAAAATCTCTATGAACTCTGACGACGCAATGCAAAAGGTCACAGACAACCGTCAATTCTGTCTTCTCTCCAGCCTTTAGAGAGCCACTCGCTGTCAATTCACCATCACTCCACACAGACATCTGAAACGAAACTGAATGCATGAAAGAACCTAGGTGGGTCCTGATTCCTGCCGCAACTTAGTAGGAGGACACCATATTATCCAATTTATGACTACTTCATGTACATTTTATTGACTACTAAATATCCATTTTTATTCATTATTTGTAATTTTAGTAATGGACACTGTCACCAATACAGGAAAACTTTACCAAGCAAGTTCAGAACATTTTTTGTTGTGAAAGCATATCAATAAGACAATATTTTCACAACTCTACATAATGTGACATTAAAATAGGTGAGAAAGTAGGTTGCAATGAAGAAATCAAAGATTTACAACAGGATATGAATAAATTAGGTAAATGGGCCAAAATTTGGCAGATGGTGTTTAATATGGACAAACCTGAGGTCATCCATTTTGGTCAGAAGAATAGAAAGGTAACTTATTATCTAAATGAAGAGAAATTTCAGTGTTTCGCTGCAAAGGGACTTAGATGACCTCATGCATGAAACACAGAAAACTAATATGCAGGTACAGCAGGTAATATGAATGTCAAATGGAATTTTGGCATTTATTACTAAAGGAATACAGCATAAAAGGGAGGAAGTGTTATTGCAACTGTACAGGGCATTAGTGAGGCCACACTTGGAGTATTGTGTGTACTGTTTTGGTTCCCCTACTTGAAAAGGGACACACTTGTGTTGCAGGCATTTCACAGGAGATTTGCTCAATCGATTCCAAACACGAAGGGTTCATCTTACGAAGAAAAATTGAGCAGTTTCAGCCTATACTCTCTGGAGTTCAGCAGAATAAGAGATCTAATTGAGATATATATTAGAGGGATTGACAAAGCAGACACAGAGTGGATAGTTCCCCTTTGTGCAGCAATCTAGAACAGGACATCGTAGTTTCAGGATAAGGGGAAGAAGATTTAAAACAGAGATAAGGAGGAATTGCTTCTTTCAAAGGGTCATGACTTGGTGGAAATCACTATTCCAGAGTGCTATGATGCCGGTACAGAGTAAATATAAGGAGGGACAGATTTTTAATTAGTAATGGGTTGAAGGGTTACAGAGATCAGGTAAGTGGAGTTGGGGCTG
Organism: Ginglymostoma cirratum; assembly: GCA_024137785.1. Taxonomy (NCBI): domain Eukaryota; kingdom Metazoa; phylum Chordata; class Chondrichthyes; order Orectolobiformes; family Ginglymostomatidae; genus Ginglymostoma; species Ginglymostoma cirratum. Next base: position 807,700 of record JAHRHZ010000036.1, read on the forward strand.
AGATGAGGTCAGCCATGACTACAATGAATGGCACAGCAGGCTCAAGGGACCGAATTGTCTACTCCTGCTCCTAGTTCTTTAGTTCTTACATACAGCATCACAAATGAGTTTTACAGCTTTGTTACAAAGTACATCAGTAAACCTCAGAAGTAATGATATCATCAGAATCATAGGAACGCTGGAACTGAACAAAGCAAATTGGTCAAAGCAAGCAGAAAATAAGAGTTGTGGGTACAGCTCAACAAAATCTGGAAGGGACATGTAGTATTTCTTTGCATGCTAATTGTGTGGCACAACTAACGCAATTTAACCACACAAGCCTTAAAGACTGTGGTTTGCAGTATAAATATGATAATTAGCTGTAAAGTTCAATACTAAACGTGCAGTCAAAAGATGACACCCCAAAAATGAACAACTATACTTACTTACCTGGACACCTACTGCATACTTCATTATATAAAAGTGTCAAAGTCCACGTTCAATGGGCAGTTGCTACTCCAGAATTACAAAGTTGTCAAACTTTGAATTAGGATTTCACGCTCCACTTTATTATTTAACTATTCAAATACCAGACCGAAAATATAAAAACTGAAAACTGCCAAGTCAATTTTCAATTTCCCTATCATGTGGCATGCATAGAAATTCATAACTGAACATCAGTGACATACTACTATATTTGTTACTTTCTTATTTCCATACAAATATGCTACAAAAGATAGTAAATGTTTGCCAACATACTAGTGCCACCACACTGCTAACCTTAGCAAACCAAACAAATTTTAAGACGCGTTAAACTCTCATTCTACTAATATGGACAATAAAAGGTAGCAGAGTTAACAGGTCTAAACTTTGTTCTGCTAGACAACCAAATATTCCTTCATACTTTATCTACAGAATCAATGAACTTCCTGAACTATATTTATGCATTGCATATGTACATACATACACATAAACATATGTAAGCGTCTTTCACTAGAACTTAATAATATTACGCACTTGGGTAGGAGTAACTGCTATTATAAAAGTGTTCACATCATGCACATAGTTCATGATTCAAGTAGCCAAACTTAGACTGCTTTAAGCTAATCTTTTAATAACTCGCAAGCAAACCATGATTCAAAACAATGATGAGTACAAATAATTTCAAGCATCTGAAGTTTGCAGTAATTGAGAAAACAGCTGTCATCAGCTATACACTCTCAAGACTCAACCAATCTACTTAGGAATCTACAAAGATCCTTTGTTTAATATCTGCTTTGGACAAACCGTGACTGGGGTTGTTTACTAATGGTCATCATGATTGGCTTTAGTAGTATAGTATTTAATGGTGTTGGGGAATGGGGGAAGAGAGTGTTTTTTTAAATTCATCCTTCCTGATTTTAGATGTTAATAATGTCCCTCCTTTCCAACCTCAGAAGAATTCTGAAATGAAAGCAAAATGTTGCCGATGCTGGGGATCTTAAATGAAAACAAAGTCCAGAGAAATTTAGGCCTGGCAGCATCTCAGGAAGAGATGTTTCGAGTCCAATGGGATTTTCAGGGTCTCTGTTCCCAAGAAGTTTCATTGGACTCAAAAAAGTAACAGTTTCTCTTCCAGACCTGCTGAGTTTCTGATTTTATCTCATAAGAAAGCTCCCTACTTTGCCATGTAACATTTTTCCGACGCCCACAATTATCATTCTATACAGAATTGATGCTGTGTTAAAATCATGTGATGTATGCCAATATCCTGTGGAAAACAGGCTGCCACAATACAACTCATTTCAGTATGATACAACAGAAACTGACAAGGCCTTAGGTTTGGCTACTGCCATTTTCGTTATATACCTAACATGTGTACTTACTCAGCAAACATTTGCCGCTACTCGGTGTGAAGCTTTACTGGCTTTCACTTTCAAAATTCAGCATTCTGGCATAAATTTATCAGAAAAAGAACTTGAATTCAGAGCAGGTGACTTGTACAAGGAGACAGATCCAGGCCACCCCATTCTCCATCGAAAACAAGATTGGACTTTCTGTCCTTGTTGCTGACTGCATTAAATTATCCATTCTCGAGGTGAAAATCCATGCTGCAAGTCCTTGCGCCTCTCAAGCATACTGACTAAAAGATTCACGTTACTCACAATTTTGGTCAAGCTTCTGAGATGATGTTGCTAATATTCTTTTGTTTTTATCTCTATGTCAATGGTTTGCATGAACACTTTTCTGGAACATCTTAGACCTTTTTTTGCCTTAGAAGTTAATTTTTAAAAAGTCAATCATGAAATGTAGGTGTTGTTGGCTAAGCCAGCATTGTTGCCCATTCCTAATTGCCCAGACAGGAGTTAAGAGTCAACCACACTGCTGTGGGTCTGGAGTCACACATACATCAGACCAGGTAAGGAGGGTAGATTTCCTTCCCTAAACAAGTGAACCAGGTAGGTTTTTACAACAAATCAACAGTGGTTATATGGTTGCAGTCAGACTAGCTTTTCACTCCAGACATTTTAAAAAGCAAATTTCACTATCTCCTCCTGGTGGGATTCAAAGCCATGTCTCCAGAATATTAGGGACTCTCAATTATAAGTCTAGAAACATTACCATAACAACACCACCACCACCACCACCACCCCCGCCCCCTCAAAAATGTAAATACAAGCCCTTGCAATTGTACAACTTTGGAATCATAATTGGTGGGATGTAACTTTTGCAATTAGAAATCTGTCTTAATTAAAATGTGACTGCTATACTAAGAATAGGTTCATCACATGGTCATGGAACACTTTAATGAGTTACAATTTTAGTGAAACTACCTTAGTGTACATTTGCTGAGTTGAAAATACAGCAGGACACACTTGTCAATATGCTCTCAACAATCTTAATCTACACGTGTAGGATGTACAAACAAATTTCTGAAGTGTATGTTAGTAGCCTACTACCAGAAGTATTTGCTCTTGGCTTTACATTCATAAGATCCAAGCAGTCAGTTCTTGATATACAAATGTATCCAGTATTAATATACAACATATAAATGTACCATTTACATTGGTAATATCAAGTTATAAAGGTTTCCATTTCAGCTGAGTACTAGAGAATTACAACTGTCAAATGGCATAAAGACAAATCAGTACAATGGAGGGTACTGCATCTTGAAATATCTGCCTCTCTTAACATTTACAGCATAAAGTATTTCAAACTAACTTAAACAACTGCAGTTTTATTTACAAATCATAAGTAGCTTGCTCAGGTTGAATTTCAGATCATCATAGTTTATGCAACTCAATTTAAGGTAAACAACCAAATAGAGTAAACAAAGACCTGATGATACTGAAGATGTGAAACAAAAACAGAAATTGCTAGAGAAACTCAGCAAGTCAGATAGCATCTGTGAAGAGAAAGCTGAGTTAACATTTCAAAACCAGTAACCCTTCTTCAGAACATTAATAATGAATCTCATTACATAGAATATGACACTCAGCACCACTCCTAAATACACTAAAAATACTCCAGCAATTGACCATATCAAAATCAAATGTACATTTGTTTCAAAACACTCTAGTACTCCAAGTCTTCCACTCCACAATGGTAAGACAAAAGTAGCGCTTGGATCAGCTTAAGTTTACGGGATGGAAGTGGGAAATAGTAAATTTGGAAATCGAGAGACACAACTATAATGGTTCCAGCAGTACAGGGGCAAAGGATGGCAATATTATGTTGGGAAAAGAATGTATTTATGAGGAAAAGGTCATTGGGGCAGATTATTCAGAAGATATGTAACAGTCAGTTGTTGATAAAAATCGTAGGTTTTCAAGCAACTTACAGAAGACAATTTGGGACCTAGAATTTACACATAAAAAAAATTAAAAATTTGCTTCAAAACCTGAAGACATTCTGTAAGTTGGAAAATGGACCAATATGAAATCAAAAAACAGATTTTTTAAAACCCATAACTACATTTACTCTGGTTTGTAAAGAACATGTTCAATCTGAAACTTTCAAAAGTAATTGGCCATGTAATTCAAAACATAAGATCAGAATCAATCCAGGATGAATGAAATTTAGTGACATTACTTCAATGAACATATCTCCACGCTGTTACATTATTGCTCATTACACACTTTCTCAGAGGCATGGTCCCCTGCCCCCGCAGTGTCCTGGCCATTCTTTATTCTTCAACCAACTTCTAATAATGAACAGATTACCTAGTAATTACCAAATTGCTGAGTGTGGGGTCTCATTATCCACAATTGGCTGCTGCATTTCCAGCATTAGAGAAGCAGCTTCACTTCACATACTTTGTTGGCTGTAAAGCATTTAGGGACACCCCAAAGTTGTCAAGACTCTACATAAATGCAAGTTCCCTCTTTCCGTTCTTTTAATTTCCTCTCATCTAGACAATTTGATACAGAACAGAAAATGTAGCAATCTTCACCTACCCTTTCTCAAATATTATCTGAGACTTTTAACCTACCTGCAAACTAAGTTCAGTATCTCATTTGAAAGGTAGACATTGCATAGTATGACATTGGAAAGTCGGTTTGGATTATCTACTGAAGTCTTTTGTGTGGGACTTAAGAGCACCCTGACTCAGAGGTGAAAGCACTGAAATACAACAAACACAGTACTGCTTGGATTTTTTTTAAGATGCCACAGCTATGTGCAAACACAAATGCCTACATTAAGTTTTAAGTTGCTTAGATCATAGTTTATCATTTACATAGGGAAAAAAATCGCCAATGATCCTTCAATCACCAAAACAGATCCATTTGTAAAACTGCGCAAGTCAACTGTTTATCCAGAACAGATATAACACAAAGCAATTCCAGCTACAGTATTCCATCACACACACCATATTAACAAATATTAAATAATTTTAAATTTGCCTCATGGTCTATTACATTATTGCTAGGTCATTACTGAAGAATTTATTTTTACCATTGATCTCAAGGCTGTCAAAGTGCTATAATTGCCCTTAAATATCCTGACCTGGAAGGTAGTTAACAGTCTGTGACCTCACTGCTGGAATGTCTTGTGTACTGGTATTGAATTGCTAAAATCAACATTCTATGCAGTGGAGGGAAACAAGTGAAACACAAGATAATGATTGTTGCAACAGCAGTGCAAGGTAATGCTTTCAACATGGTGCAAGGGAAACACAGTCAAATCACAAGCTCATTGCACTTTAATTTTGCCCGATAAACTGGCAATTTCAGATAAATTGTCAGACAAAGCAACTAAGTAAAAGCAAGATGCTCAGCCAAGCATGGAAACAGGCAGGAGAGGAAAACAAGACCAAAAGGGTTCCAATAGGGAAAAGGGCAACACTGCTTTACAAGCTCTAAAGGCCGAAGTATTACTGAAGGTACAGTGGTTAATTCCTATCATCTCTGTAGTGACACATCTTAACCAACATACCCTGTATTAGATATATGCATTGCACAGCTGACTTGAGGAATTGGTATTTCTGGCAAAGATATAGAAATCTGAAACTTGTGCCAAATTATTTCACGAATCTTTCAAAGCTAATCAACAGTAATAACATTTTCAACAAACAAAATACGAAAACAAAACTCTCCAAGCAAATAAAAGAAGTTGCAATAACTTAACTTCTCCTGCAAGTCCAAAGTGTTCACATCAGTGGTTTTATCAAGTCAAACACCAATATTGGAGTGATTCTATCACATTTTTGAGGGATCCAGGAAACAAGGAGTTGTTGATTTTTATTTGTTCTTGGAAGTATGGATGACACTGACAAAAACAGAAATTGCTATCCATCCCTAATTACCCTGAAGGTATCAACAGTCACAGTGTGGCCAAAAATGCAATATATATGACCCTTTTCCTCCCCCAAAGGACATTAACAAACCAGTTGGTTACTAGATGACAAATTAGCAGTTTTGCAGTCTTTCTTTTCTGGTGTCACCTGACGAATTACTGAATTTATTGAATTCCATTTCACAAGTTCCACTTTTGAAAATACTAAAGATTGGCAGAAGATAGATGGGAAGTGTTATTCCTAGATTTAAAAAGGGAGATAGAACAACTCAAAAGAACCATACTCAAAGAAACATGACAATTATGGTAAGAAGAATAATAAAAATTCACTCAAAGATGTAATAGAAAAATGTCTACAAACCAAAAATAGAAAAAAAGTCTACTTAGCACAGATTCCAAAGCAAAACATATTTAAACTTTATTTCTTTGTGAAAGCAACAGTAACAGCAGATAAGAGGATTACAATGTAAAGTATGTGGATTTCCTGATCTCCATAATCAAGATTAGAGAAGATGGAAAGGTGATTTAAAAGAATATTAGAAGACAGGTTATAAGAATCAAGAAAGATTGAACATGCTACAGACTCTTTTCTGTAGAAACAAGAAGACCAAAGAATTACTTAAAAAAGAAGATTATAAAAATCACAGGGTTCACTAAGATAGTTGCAGAAAACATAATTACAATTAAGACTGTTAGTGTTCCCACAGGATAGCAACTAATAAATCTATTAGAGAATTCAAGAAAATGTCTTTACTCAGAGAAAGGAAGTTGCTATTTGAAGGAATGCTCTACTCAAAACTAAAACCCTCTTTCCACTAGCTCCAAAAGCACCCACTCAGCCTTTGGCTGACTGGTGAAGAGAGAATTTCACAACCAGGATCTCAAATTAGAGACGAAGGTCAGGTTTTACTCAGGCAGAAGGATTCACTCAATCCTGTACAATTCGTAGTGTTACATCTCACTGGCATAGCATGCTGGAAATCATGTCATGTTATTCCAGGAGTCATCTCAAACATTAAGCCATTTATAAAAGCAGGTAAAATTCCCCAATTTACCTGAGTTATAGACCAAGGTTGGTAGAAAGCATGGACCATGTTTCTGTACTTACAAGAATCACCACTTATTACAAACATATTACTAGCTACAGATAAACAATCGTAGAACATAAACATAGAACAGTACAGGAACAAGTGCTTTGACTCATGAATTATCAACATACAACACCATTATTTAATCTTTTAACCCTTCCTATAATACTCCCCCTACACACACATACAGACAAAACAAACATGGTGTCATAGGAGGAGGGGTAAAAAAAAAACTGAGAAGGCAGCCAATGGTCCCTGTTCTCAAGGCTCGCTGAGATGATCCTTTTGCCAAATCAGGACTTGCTGCTCCTCAATCTTCCTTCGCCAGGTACTTTATTTCCTTGCAGGAAACACAGAGGGACTGGTTCACACTTACAACATCTCTTACATATCGGTTAAGAGCCACAGCTTACAGCAATAGATGTGGGGAAATAAACTGGCTTTTTTCAGGATTCCAGCCTTTTTTTGCTGCAGAGAGAAACACAGCTCCTTTCTTTATCAGAAGTCAGATTGCTTCTGCCCAATTATTTGCACCCACAAGCCACTTAGCTACCTGAGAGTTAAATCACACAAATGTTGGCAGACAGAAGGCCTTTGTCACTGACAGCGGTTAACCATTTCCCAAACCAATCAGCCTCTTAATGCTGGCTAAATTTCCATTCATACACCCGTTTGGCTCCAGCTCCAAACAACAATTAAACAGTACTTATGATGATTGAAATAACTTGACTTTAGTACAACAAAACATTGGAAAAGTACCGCAAAGACTGTCCTCATAAGATTCTCCAAATCTGGTGGAAAGAAAGCTGGCCCAACAGCAGTGTCCTTCTTCAAATCAACATGGTCAGCATCAGGGCGCAAATCACTTGAACCTAGCGCTGCTGGGCAAATCATATCGTCTGTACTGCCTGACACTGGGCTCCTAAAACAACTGCTCTATTAGGAATTCAGTTGCAAGAGAAGACTCCAAGGAGGATAGAGGAAGGACTTTAGAAAAAAGACTCCAGACATCCATGACTAAGTTTAATAACCCCACCAATTGGTGGAATTCCCTAGCCTGTGACCAACAGAACAAAAAGGCACGCTCATATAGGCACATAACATTTCAAAAGACTTTGTCAGGAACACGCAAAGGCAATGTCAAAAGCATTAGGAGTGCACAAATTTCCAAACACGTCATCTATCAAACCCTTCAAAGACCACCACTTAGAGGGGGGAAGGCAATGGCACAGTGGTAATGTCGCTAAACTAGTAATCAAGAACATTAGGCTAATATGCTGGAGTTAATGGGTTGCAATTTCATCATCTTCCATGGTGAGATATGAAATCAATTTAAAAAGTGAGTTTAATGATAATCATGTAACCAGTGTCAATTATTGTAAAAGCCCACCTGGTTCACTAATGTCCTCTAGGAAGGTTAAAAGTAGACAAAAATCCCTGGGTCCACATGAGTTGTATCCCAGGTTGCTGTGGGAGATGAGGGGAGAAATCATAAGGGCCTTGACCCAAATATTTAATCCTTCTGAAAGGAAATGCCAGGGCACAGGAACACAGCTAATAATGTCTCACTTCTGGGAAGGGTGGTAAAGATAAATGAAGGTATTATTGCATACTGAGCCTAATATCAGTGGTAGGGAAACTACTGGTGAAAATTCTGAAGGAAGAATTCATCTCCCAAAAGCAAAAGCAAGGTTTGGTCAGGGATACGATGTGGAAGTGCCAGTGTTACACTGGGGTATTCAAAGTCAGAAGTCACACGACACCAGGTTATAGTCCAACTGGTTTATTTGAAATCACAAGCTTTCGGAGAGCAGCCCCTTCATCATGTGAAGCGAGAGAGAAGCACACCAACACAGAATTTATAGGCAGAGATCAAACAATCATACAAATGATGTGAGCGAAGTGTCAAATAATAAGTCTCTGCAGGTGATCAAAAATGTCAGATGGTGTGACTGAAGTGTCAACAGCTGAGTAACAAAAGAATAACCTATAATCCGATTAAATGAGCCACAAAAATAATTGCAAAAGGTTAAAAATAAAGCGGTGCTAGAGACAAACCAAATGATTGAAATAACATGATATGTATAGGGTTGGCATACCGAGTGTCTAACCAAAATAACAAGTAATCCAAAACTGTCCAAACTAATTAAGGTACCGAGTTCATAACAATTTATCAAGGTGATGGTGTCAAAACACAAAGTGGATATTAGGTCATCCCTTCGCTTATTATTCAGCTGTTAACACTTTACTCACGCCTTCTGACGTTTTTGATCACCTGCAGAGACTTCTTATTTGACGCTCCACTCACACCATTTATATGATCTTTTGATCTCTCTGCCTATAAATTCTGCATCTGTGCGCATCTCTCTCATTTCACATGACGAACAGGCTACGCTCTGAAAGCCTGTGATTTCAATTAAATCTGTTGGACTATAACCTAGTGTCATGTGACTTCTGACTTGGTCAGGGATAGTCAGCCCAGCTTTGTCAGATGGAGATCAAGCCGAACAAATCTGGTTGAATTTTTCAAAAAGGCGCTCAAGCATGGACGAGGGTAGTGCAGTCAATCTAACTTATACGGATTTCAACAAATCATTTGATAAGGTCCCACACGGAAGACTGACAAAGGTAAAAGTACATGCAATCCAAAACTGGTTTAGTGGTAGGAGACAAAGGGCAGTGGTAGAAGGTGTTTGTGTGACTGGTGGCCAAAGTCCAGCAGCATACCACAGGTGTTGCTTGTGATATGTATATAAGTGATGTAGAGGAGACTGTGGGGAGGAATGATAATTAAAACTGATTGCAACACTTTGTTTGACATTACTATTAAGAACTTTAGAATATTTAACTGCAGCAAATGCAAGTTGCTATGAAGATGAACTATTCAGTGTATTTAAGGGGAAGCATAAGCATAGGGTCAATCTAAAGGATGACAGCAACCACTCAATGAGCAAAAGTTTGTTTGATCTTGAATTTCATTTGGCTTGAGCAGAGTATAAACAGACCAGTTGAACTGTAAATGCCTTGCAACTATGATGGAATGTGAACTACCATCTCTATGTTTGTGAGATTGCACTATAATGACAAAGCTCCACATATCAAGAAAATATTTCACAACCCTCAGGTATTCTCATTGCCAAACCAGAGAAGTTGTGGAGGCTTCGTTTGGAATCTGTTTCTGCTTTTATCAGTGTTCTTTCTAGACAATGAACATGTGGACCCATATCTGACCAAATATCAACTCGAACTACGTCAATATAAAATAGTAGCTATGCGTTTAAGGAAGTCTGATTCCCGTAGACACGAATTCTACAGGAATTCACCAACTAAACCTTCTAAATCAAGGCTCCTCGTCAATCAAAAATCTAAACAGCTATTCCTGTGGACATCCCAGCTCTAGAAGTAATCCCTAAATTCAAGATTATTAAAATAACGCTCAAAATGGATCTATTCATACTTTTCGCTGCTTAGAAATATTCAATATATAGTCCTCCTTTAAACGGCTTGCATTTTTAAATAAGAGCAGTTATCTTAGGTCACGCCAGCTGAATATTTCAGCCCTTCAATGCAAATGTAAGGATACAGAAATCAAGCCGTATTAACCCACGAACCAGTTTGTGCTTTTCTTTTTTCAAAAAGAAAATCTTTTGTCCGCGATAGAGCAGAGTGCTGGGCGCGATTGATCTCCTAAGAGACTCGACACTACGGACCTTTTTTTTGTTCTCTCTCTTTTAAATGCGGATACATCGAAGGCATCGACATTTAGAAAATTTCCATTTACCTATTCCATATGCTTTGGAAAAGATCCACGCCAGATTGGCGGCTATCTTGGCCCTGGATGAATCGTAGAGCTGCAAAGGAACAATCTCAGCGCAGTCAGACTCAGACAGCTCCAGCATCTTTCTGCTGCTGCTGCCATTTCCAGATGCACCGCAGCCACTGAAATCCACATCCACCATCTCCAGCCGTGTGTCTAATCAAGCTGAATTCTCCGCGAAAATAAACAACTATCCACCGGTGATTTTTCTTCCCACAAGAAGGGTGTATTTTTTTTCCTCCTCGTCCGCCGCCACGGGTCAGTCGATGCTGCCCACAAGCAGCATTAATCGAGCTCGGTGGCCGCCTCCCTCAGGCGCGGCCTATCTCCCGACGCTCCAAAATGAATGGGAGTTTACCTCACAACACAATGAAATGGCCGGCCTCACTCGGGAAATCTCCGAGGTACCGAGTCAGTCGGTCATTTCAAAGAAGCGGGTGTCATGAGGGATATGCTCCCTCGAAGCTGGCTGTAGGCGGCCTTTGGCTTGCTACCTGCTCCTCCTCCTTTCCACCGTCTCCCTAACCCCCGCCCCCAACGTTCGTCTCTGGACCGTTGGAAACCGCGCTGGAAACCACTCTGCGCACGCGTCAATCGTTCGGCTCGCCTCCACGCCAGTCCGAATGGTCTCCCCCCGCCCCCGTCACCGCTGCCAGGGCCCAACTCCGGAGCTACTACGCATGCGCTGGGTGTGCCCGTATTCCCACTACGACGCATGCGTTGATACGGCTTGTTCCTTCCACCCGATGGAGCGGGTCGTTACTGTATCTACTGCGCGTGTGCATGATCAGCCTTCCTCTGCCATGGATCAACGGTGTGTCCTGTGACCGTTGTGGAGGGTAATTCAAACAGGGAAGATATAAATATAATAGTCCCCGTTTTTCTGAAGTTCTGCTGAACTCAATTTCCTTTTCTTAAGTTTGTACCGGTTATTAAGAGTGTACGTTTTCCTCTCAGTGCGCATTCTGAAAGTTTAACTTGCTAAAAATACAAAGATATTGTAAGTAATTGTGAAGCGGACATTATGAGTCTGAAATAGATGGGTTGAGTGAGCAAACTTTTTTTAGATGGATTATGATGTAGAAAAATATGAACTTGTCGTCTTTGTCTGGAAGGATAGCAATGCAGCACGTTTAAATTGGGAGACATTCCAGAACGCTGAGGTACTGAGGGAATTGGGTGTCATGATACAGGAATCACAAAAACAATCAGTTTGCAGGTACAACATGTGAACGAGAAGTCAACTGGTATTCTGTTGAGCAATGGGGGTGGGGGGGAAGAAATTAAAGTAATGATGTATATAGGGCCTTGTCTTAGAAATTTATGTAATGGAAAGAGGCCTTTCAGCTCATTACGTTCACACCAGTCATCAAGTTATTTTAAGGTGAGAGGAGAGAGATTTTAAAGAAACATGGGGTCAAATGTTTCACACAGGGTGGTTCGTGTGGAATGAGCTTCTTGACAAAGTGGTGGATATGGACACAATTACAAAGTTTAAAAAAATACACAAATAAGTACATGATTAGGAAAAATTTGGAGGAATATGAGCCAGGAGTTGGCAGATTCGACTAGCTTAGTTTAGGATTATATTTGGCATGGCCTGATTGGACCAAAGGGTCTGTTTCCATGCTCTATGACTCTAAGTACTTATCTACTCAAATCCTAATTTTCCAGCTCTGGGCTGATAGCTACAGCTTTCCAAGTGTTCATCTCATGGAGTCAGAGTTATACAGCATGGAAACAGACCCTTTAGTCCAACTCATCCATGCTGACCAGATATCCTAAATTAATCTCGTCCCATATGCCAGCATTTGGCCCTTATCCCTCAAAACCCTGCCTATTCATATACCCATACGAATGCCTTTTAAATGTTGTATTTGTACCAGCCTCCATCACTTCCTCTGGCAGCTCATTTCATACACACACCAACGCCTGTGTGAAAACGTTGCCCCTTCAATCCCTTTTAAATATTTTCCCTCTCACCTTAAACCTATGCCCTCTAGTTTTGGACTCCCCCACCCTATCCATGCCCCTCATGACTTTATAAACCTCTTTTAGCCCACCCCTCAGCCTCCAATACTCCAGGGAAAATAGCCCCAGCCGATTCAGACTCTTCGTATAGCTTAAGCCCTCGAACCCTGGCAACGTTCTTGTAAATCTTTTCTGAACCCTTTCAAGCTTCACAACAACATTCCTATAGCAGGGAGACCAAAATTGCACACAGTATTCCAAAAGTAACCTAACCAATGTTCGATACAGTCTCAACATGGCCTCCCAACTGCTATACTCAATGCACTGACCAATAAAAGCCAGCATACCAAATGATTACTTCACCTCCCTGTCTACCTGCAATTCCACTTTCAAGGAACTATGATCTCTTTGTTCAGCAACACTCCCCAGGTCTTACCATTAAGTGTATAAGTCCTGCCCTGATTTGCCTTTCCAAATTATCAAAATTAAACTCCAACTGCCACTCCTCGGCCCATTTGATTAAGCTAAATTCTTCTTGTATGTTACAAGGATTCCTGCCTCTACTACCCTTTCAGGCAGTGAGTTTCAGATATACACCACACTGGGTGAAAAAAAATTTGCTTCAATCTCCCCTAAACCTCCTGTCGCTTACCTTAAATCTATACCCCTGATTAATTGATCCTTCTACAAAGGGAAGCAGTTTCTTTCTATCTAACTGAACTATGTGCCTCATAATTTTATACACCTCAATCAAGTATCCTCTCAACTTTCTCTACTGTAAGGAAAACAACTGCAGCCTAACGGGATAAAAACCAAAAGAACTGTGGATGCTGTAAATCCGGAACAAACCCAGAAGTTTCTGGAAAAGCTCAGCAGTTCTGGCAGCATCTATGAAGGAAAAAAATCAGAGATAACGTTTTGGATCCGGTGACCCTTCTTCTGAGTTCTAAGGAAGGATTACTGGACCCAAAACGTTAACTCTGATTTTTTTTTTTTGTTTCTTCACAGATGCTACCAGACCTGCTGAGCTTTGCCAGCAAGTTCTGGTTTTGTGCAGTCTAACGGGTCTCTCTTTGTTGCTCAAAAGCTCCAGCCCAGGCAACATCCTGGTGAATCTCCTCTGCACCCTCTCGTGCTGTAACATCCTTCCTGTGGTATGGCAACCAGAACTGTACACAATACTCCAGCTGTGGTCTAGACATATTGTTAATACCACAGCTGTATTCATCTCGGGTTCACCATTCAAAATTAGAGTCTTCCGCTTAAGACAGAGTTGAAATGTTTGCTTTCTTAGAGAATGGTTAGTTTGTATGATTCTCTTGGAGAGGAGTAATACTGACTATTTTTAATGCAGCATTAGGTAGATTCTTGATTGACAAGGGTGTGCAACTTTCAGATAATAAAAATCAGCAAAGTTTGACAGAAAACGCAAATACTGGGAATGAGAATTAGCAATACAGCACACATGCTCATTGGGGAACCTTTAACTGAGGTTATTCAGACAGCAAAACCGTAAAGTGAACAAATTGATAAAGCAGGTTTAACCTTGTGTCTTATCATCTGACATCAAGCTGAAGAACCATATTTAATTATTTGCCTTGCAATGAAACATCATCAGTAGTAGTGACTGAGATAATGCTAAGTAAGCAGCAAATTTCATCTTGAGGATGTGAAAAACCTTGTCGACCCCAAAGACATCCACAGTATGGGAGAAGATTGAAGATGTTTAACTTACTCAGCAAGTTGAAATAAAGAGCTTATATACTTCAACACAGAGGCATCTAAGTTATTGTTGAGAGTGAAGATTTTATTGAACTAATTGAAAAGGAGCTGCATGGAAGCCCAATCAATATCCACAGATTCTAGACACAGTCAAAAAGAACTAATTTCCTAATCTGAAAAGTCTAAGATACTACAAAAAACACTTATGGAATACAGCTATTCTGTTAAAATGATGGGCATTCTTGATATTAAGTGTTTCCCAGATGATATTTTGGGGCAACTGCCTGAGTCAGCAGGGAAGACCTCCGAATATATGAATGTTAAATGAAGGGAAAATTGTTTGGGGGAGATGTTGTATGAGATAATGGTTATGAAAGAGTTAGTGTTGGAGACTGCATAACACCCTATACATTGTGATGATATCATACAACCTTGGATGGAGAATTGAGGAATCCAGCTCAAGACCTTGATGGGATCAGAGGGTGTTATCCCTGGCTCTTGATAATCTTAGTAATTATGTCTAGAATTCCAATGTAACTTGTACCCTGTACTATTATACAATAAACTACATTTTGTTAAGACTCATTAGTGGTTCATCCTCTACTACTGTTAGCCATAGAGGCTCCTTACACTGAGGATAGAAAGTATTGGAAGGCTCTTGTGGTGCAGTGGTAGTGTTCCTATCTCTGATTATAAAACATCTAGAAAGGAGGATTTGTGGTAGCACTCTCCCTGAACAATTAGCTGGTAGTGTTTGGTTCTGCAGGCATACAACACCATTGTGTGGCTTAGCTAGTCTGCAGAACTCCAACATATGTCTAAGTATGCTGTGGATAATCAGATTATGTTTGACTGCAGAATTTTAAATACTGGTACATTCCAGACAGTGGAACTTCTAATATCAAATATCAAAGCTCTTTAAGTTTGGGAGACTTCTGCTTCTAGATTTTCAGAGATTCAGTTCTTGTTTTAGTGAGGAAAAGCAAATAAGAAGCAGTGAAATAGCACTTTGTGCTCAATACTGCTTTTTCACACACTATGTTCTTTCGATCTCTTAACGGATTAAACATTCATGCAATTGTAGGACCTCTCAGAAGGAGGCTATTTGGCCCACTGAATCTGTGCCACCTCTTTAGTACAGTTGTTCCCACTGTTTGTTTTTTTTTTCTTTATTCATTCACAGGCTGTTGCTGGCTGTCATTTATTGCCCCATCCCTAATTGCCCAGAGAGCAGTTAAGAGTCAACCACATTCCTGTGGGCATGGAGTCACATGTAGGCCAAACCAGGCAAGGACACAGTTTCCTTTCCTAAAGGACATTAGTGAACTAGGTTGGCTTTTCTAGTCATCGTTATATTCTTAATTCCAGATATTTATTGAATTCAAATTCCGCCATCTGCCATGGCGGGATTAGAACCCGGGTCCCCAGAACTTTATCTGGGTGCCTTGATTAACAGTCCAGCAATAATGCCACCATGCCATCGTCTCCCCTTATACCATATAATTGCAATTTTTCCTTCACATATTTATCCAATCTTCATTCTGAAGGGTACTATTGAATCTGTATTCGCCACTTTATCAAGCAATACGTTCTAAATCTAATCATGCATTACCTGAATATGCTTTCTGTTATGTTGTCTCTTTCTTTTGCTGATTGTGTTAAATGCGTGCAGTGCTAAATTAATAAATCTGTGGTCCAAACTTTCAGAACTGTATAAATTTTCAATACTGCTGAGAAAATTCCCTGTATAACAGGCCTTTTAATCAGCAGCATTGACATTATCCCTTTAAAAAAAACTTAATTTTGAAATTGCCTGTAGCTGATTAAGCTCAAAAACACATTAGTGCGAAAGAACGCCTCGCTGATGTTGCTGGTTGCCATGGAAATGGGTAACATATGGCACAGCCATTTTCAGCTCATGGCGGAGGTAGGCGAAACAGTAAAATGAGAAGAGGAGCATTTAGGAATAAATGTACTGCGGAAATAGCATAGAATGTCATGTATGCAGGATACGATGTTAACACCATCACCCCCAAAGCAAAAACATCACAGGTACCAAATAATATCGCAGCACAAACAAATGTAGTCTTATGGGAAAATCTGTTCCAATTCTGAGAGCACTGTCTTGTTTCAATGAAGATGTCTCTCTGCGCCTTACGCTCAATCCCAGGTGAAGTGATGACAATGTTTCCTTCATATCGTTGAAACAGTATTGGAGACTGATGCTTCATATTATACCATTGGAGGTGCCTTCCTGCAGATGATTCAGTAAACCAAGAGCCTATCTGCCTAGATTGATCGAACATATTTGAAGAGAAATAGGGAATTCCTTCAGTGTCCTGGTCAACATTCTTCCTTTAATCAAAACCACAGACATATAGTTATTCAGCTGCTGCCCCCTGTACCATCATGTTGTACAGAAAAATGGCCACAATGTTTGCCTATATAACAACCGTTAGTGTAATCCATCAGAGCACAAGAAAATTCAGAGGTGATGAGATGGTTCTCAAATTTTCCATTGCTTCTTTGTTGCCCAAATAAGACACAAGAACAGCTCTCATGATAACAGATTTATTGTGCATGTAATGCATTCTCTTTTCAATGCTCCTCTCTGCATAATTCTCTCCAATACATACTGTTTAACTAATCAAGAAGGATATTCTCTCAGTCCTTGAACCTGACAATTGTGCGGGATCAATGTGGTGAATCCCTCTGCAAATAGTTCCCCAACATCCATTAGTGACTATAGGAAAGGGGAGGGGAAGAAAAATGGAGAAACAATTTGAGCAGCAGGATCCATTGTCCACTTCGTCATAGTCATAGAGTTGTACAGCACAGAAACAGACCCTTCAGTCCAACTTGTCCATGCTGACCAGATATCCTAAATTATCTAGTCCCATTGACCAGCATTTGACCCATATCCCTCTGAACCCTTCTTATTCATACACCCATCCAGATGCCTTTTAAATGTTGTAATTGTACCAGCCTCCACCACTTCCTCTGGCAGCTCATTTGATCCATGCACCATCCTCTGTGTGAAAAAAGCTAGGTTGCTTTTAAATCTTTTCCCTCTCACCTTAAACTTATAATCTTTAGTTTTGGACTCTCCTACCCTGAGGGACTATTCTACTACCCTTGACTATTCACCCTTATTAAAGAATATCTGATTTTTGGGGTGTGAATGAAAACAGCAAAGCCACGTTAAGTGCAAGGTTGTGTTTATTTAGATTATTGTAAAGTATGACTCATATGTTCTTCTTGTACTTGGACGTGTTACTGCTTTCATCCTTCCAGAGATCCCAGTTTCTCCAGGCTGTGAATTCCTTCTCTGTATTTTGCAAAACAATAATGTTGTCACAATTTTGGTTCATTTCTCTCAGATTTTAGATGTTGAGGGGGCCTAATTTCTGTTCATTCTGTGCATTGGCAAGAACAGCATTTATTACCCATCCCCCGTTTCCCTTTGGAAGGTGGTGGTGAGCTGCTTTTTCCAACTGTTACAGTCCGTGTGGTATCAGTACACCTACAATGCTGTTAGGGGAAGATTTCCTCGATTCAGACCCAGTAATTTCTTTATCCTGGATGATGTCAAACCTTTTGAGTGTTGATGGACATGTGTCAATCCATGCAAGAGATGAAAATTCTATCACACTCCTGACTTGTTCTTTTTAGGTGGTAGATCTTTATGAATCAGGAAGTGACATGCCAAAGAATATCCAATCTCTGACCTGCTTTAAAGGACATGGAGAGGTGACATTCAGAAGGCTCTGCCCTCAATTTCTGCCTGACTCCACTTCCCCAAGACTGGGGCAGTTGGAGGCACCCCCATACAAAAATCTCAGTGGGCAGATCATTGTTTTCCCAGAAACATTATTTTCGAGAAACCTGCCCACCAGGAGGCAGCTAAGTGGGGCAGTGTTGAGTTAAGGTTCTTAAGTGGCCATTGAATGACCAGAAAAGGACCTTAATTGCAAATGAGTGAAGAAACTTCCCACCTGGGATTTAATTACAGAAAGGGTCCAGAGCAAACTCACCCAATTATTTCCCCTTCTTGTCACCTCCAGAGCGAGAAATATTCTGCCCCTGTTGATGATTTCAGCACCATGGGGGAAGGATGTCACTTTGTGAAAATTCCCCTACTTATTCCATCTACTCTGGCAAAATGTATGAGATGGAAGTATGCTTCATTCTTGGTGCAATGATCATGAACTTGGACCAGAACAACTAGTTTCAAGTCTTTCCTATTCCAGAGGCTTGACAGTCGTATCTGGAAGCTACTTGTTCCAGCATAACACATTAAATAGTCAAAATACCTCAGCATCAGTCATAGCACTCTCTGTAAGTTAATAAGACATTGGCCAAACAAGCTCCAAACTCACATAGAAATAAACAGAGAAGAAAATCAAACAACTAACCCGTAAGTGGTCTATGACCCCTTTTTAATAATCTTGGCAAGAACAGTGTTCTACCTATTAGTTAACATTATTTTCAGCTTTCTGAGTTTGACTTGGGATGTTAGTTAGACAAAGGAATTGGAAAAACGGCAACACCAGCATAAAATTATGACTGCACACTGAAGTTCACCATCATCACCTGTTGCTCTACATGATGCCACTGCATTAGAGGACATGAACAAATTCTTTTGACAAGATACAGTATTCTGTGTAGTTTCCATCCTGGATCCCAGGGTAATCACTATATGGCTGCATTGCACCTTAGGAATAACCTAACTTAGCCATCATCTCTCATTCTCTCCCTTACAATAATCCGTCTTAATCATCATCTTAATAGTTAATCATCTTATAACACCTATTAAGAATAGTTCAAGTGCTTACTAACTTCTTTTCACTTTACAAGTTGAGAGCATTGGTGCACCATTATAATAGCTTGATTCTCAGTGCAATTGTCAAAATTCTACCTTTCTTGTCTGTCTGTCACTACACCAAAGGGACTTATTGTGGCACATTGAGTTACCATGAGAACCTTTCGTCATGACAGTAGTAAAATTGGAGCATCAATTTTCATCTTCCATCATCTAATGTTAATACCTGAGAATTTCATGTACTATGATATCTTTCAAAAAAAAACTTGGCATAAGCTGTTGGCAATGATCACCTGATCAGGTTAAGCCAAGTGACTGGTCAGATGATGATCATAATATAAAGAATAGAACAATGACTAAAACATTAATCGGGCCAAATAAATCATGAGAGGAAGCTAGCTAGAAATTAGTAAGAGTTTCTATATTCATCTAAAAGGGAAAAGAGGAAGTAAAGCTGGTGTTAGTCCTCCAACAGGTAAGAACGTCAATTGCATATAATGAAGAAATGGCAGATGCAGTAAAAAAATGTTTATCTTTACTATACAGGATACAAAAACATTCCACTGTTAAAGGGCAGCATGGTGGTTCAATGGTTAGCACTGCTGCCTCACAGTGCCAGGGACCTGGGTTCAATTCCACCCTCGGGTGACTGTCTGTGTAGAGTTTGCATATTCTCCCCCTCTCTGCGGGGGTTTCCTCCCACAGTCCAAAGATGTGTGGGCTAGGTGGATTGGATGTGCTAAATTGTCTGTAGTGTTCAGGGATGTGTGGTTAAGTGGGTTATAGGGGGATGGGTCTGGGCAGGATGCTCTGAGGGTCAGTGTGGAATTGTTGGGCTGAAGGGCCTGTTTCCACGCTGTAGGGATTCTATGATACCTGTAAATCAGGAGGTTGCAGGAACAGGGGAACTTGGTGAAATTATAATCAATAGGGAAGAGGCCCTGAGCAGACTGTAGTGCTTGCAGGTTTTCAAGTCTCCTGATCCTGATGGACTTCATCCTAGAGTCCTGGAAGAGGTGGCAAATCAGGTAGTGGATGTATACTGTTAATTTTCCAAATTCATTAGATTTTGGAAAGGTTTCATTAGACCAAAAATAGCAAATATATCATTTCTATTTCAAGGAGTAAAGCAGAAAAAAGGTAACAATAGGCCAGTTAGCTTGTCATCTGTCATGGTCTTAAAATCGATTATTAAGTTGGTTACAACTAGGCACCCAGAATAACTCATGATAATCGGGAAGAGTTAGCATGGTTTTGTGGAAGGGAAACTATGTTTAACCAATTCATTAGAATTCTTTGAAAGGGTAGGATATGCTGTGGATTAACAGAAGTCCATTGACATACTGTACTTGGGTTTCCAGAAGGTACTTGAGGTTCCACATAAAAAAGTATTGTGCAATGTAGGACCTCATGGTGTAGGGGCTAACATACTCACATGAATAGAAGATTAACTGACTGTCGCAAAACAGAGAGTAGGCTTAAATGGGTCTGTTTCAGATTGGCAGGATATGACAAGGTGTCACACAGGGGTTTGTGCTGGAGCATCAACTTCTTACAATTTATATCATTGACTTAGATGCGGGAAACAAAGGCATTGTAGTTAAATTTACAGATAACACAAAGATACGTGGGAAAGCATGTTGTGAAGTTGGCATAACAAAGATGCAGTCTGACAGATATTGAGTCATAGCGATATACAGCACAGAAACAGACCCTTTGGCCCAACTCATCTGCCAATCAGATATCCTGGATAAATCTAATCTCATCTTCCTACATTTGGGCCATATCCCTCTAAACCTTTCCTATTCATATACCCAACCAGATGCCTTTTAAATGTTGTAATTGCACCAACCTACACCACTGCCTCTGGCAGCTCATTCCATATATGCACCACCCTCTGCATGAAAAAGTTGCTCCTTAAGTCCCTTTTATATCTTTCCCCTCTCACCTTCAACCCATCCCCTCTAGTTTTGGACTCCCCCCCAACCTGGGGAAAAGACCTTGCCTATTTACCCTGTCCATGCCCTTCAAAATTTTATAAACGTCTATAACATCACCCCCTCAGCCTCCAACACTCCAGGGAAAATAGCCCCAGCCTATTCAGCCTCTCCCTTTAGCTCAAACCCTCCAATCCTGGCAACATCCTCATAATCTTTTCTGGACCCTTTCTAGTTTCACAACATCTTTCCTATAGCAGGAAAACCAAAATTGCATGCAATACTCCAAAAGATATGTAAATTAGGTTGGCAAAACTCTGGCAGATTGAATATAATGTGAGAAAATGTGAAGTTGAGCACTTTGGCAGGAAGAATAAAAAACAGAGTATTACTTAAACAGAGAAAAAGTGCAGAATTCCAAGGTGCAGAGAGATCTAGATATTTTAATGCATGAGTCACAAATAGTTAGTATGCAGGTAGCAAGTAATTAAGAAGTCTAATGGAATTCTATCCTTCATAACAAAATAAATTGAGTATATAAGCATATAAGTTGTATAGGAACAGAGATGAGGGGAATTTCTTTTCTCTAAGAGGGTTGTGCAACATTGGAATTCCCTCTCAGAAGGTGTCATTAAATATTTTTAAGGCAAGAGGATCATAGTCATAGAGTTATAGCTTAATAATATCCTTCCTATAACTGGGCGACCAGAACTGGACAGAGTACTTTAGAACAGGACTCATCAATGTCCAGGGTTAGAGGAGTTTTTGGAATTAAGAACACAAACAGATCAGCCATGATCTTACTGAATAATAAAACAGATTTGAATGTCCAAAAGACCTATTTCTGCTCCTAATATGTATGTTGTCTAATACAAATTTTATTTACCACTCATCAGCCCGCTGATAAGGTATCACTGCACAAGCGCAGACTGCTCATTATTCAAGGAATTGCAAATGGAGCTGAGCACCACATATCTCAGCATGATTCCATGCAGAGGCTGCATACAATGTAGTCAGATCGGAAAGTCTGAATGGTTTGGTTACCCTCCCCAGTGAATTAAGCTAATTGTGTACCCCAACAGGAGACAAGCAAGACACCTTTCAGAATTAATTAGCAGCTCCAAGCCATCTTCCACACAACCCCACTGGGCCCTCTGGGGAAAGCTTGTTTAGGAGGTGCTGTACTTGTGATTAACTGATGGAAATGTGAGACAGCAGGAGCTTCACAGGTGCTCAGAGATCCTACTCCTGGTGGACCCTGGCAGCCGGTCCCTTTGACAGGAATTTGCAGCTGCTGAGAGAGGCAGGCTCCAGCCTTCCAACCCACATTCTGTGACTCATTCCAAACGAGCTGTACTACAGCAGGGTACAACACCAACAAAATATGCTGTCTGGAGCCCCAATTTCCATGACAACTACTCAAAGAATCATGTCCTTTGGCTTTACAATGATGTCACAGGAACAGAATGAACTGAGAAAGACATTGGTTAAATAGTGTTTTGTTAAACCACCACCAGTCCAAGCTTTACAGGCCCCACCATTGAGACATCTCATTTTAGTTTCTATTTGTCTTTAATTTGATGACAATGTCAGGCTGAGCAACAATCTGCATTATAATGGCACGTTGTCTTGGCTTTCTGTTGTTGAAAAATGCTGTGTTCATCAAACTGTATATAAGCGTCATTAAAATGTGATATTTTCACCGTCTCAGTCATTATATTAACATGATTTCATTCAGAGTGTGTAACTGACCTTTGGATCATTGTGCCTTTGTAGGACTATAGGTCAATGAATGAATCACATGCTCTTTGACATTGGCAGAACTTGTCTCTTTTGCATGTTGCAATTGGGAAGAGTAGTGGGAAAGACATTTTATTCTTTCCTCTCCCCAAAGCATTAACCCTTTGCAGACAGTCTTCGCTTAAAACCATAAGAAGATTTAAAAAGAAGGAGCAGGACTATTGAAGAATTGTTATGGCTCATTATGTCTGCATTGGCTCTTGTAAATTAATGGCAATCTCCTGCTTTTTTTCCTGTAACTCTGCACATTATTTCTATTTAAATAATCATCCAGTGCCCTCTTCAAACATATGTCGTGTGACTCCTCACACCTACTCCATTATTCAATAAGATCACGGCTGCTTCAATTGTGCCTCAACTTCACTCTCCCCTTTGCCTCCACCATGACCTTTGCCTTCCCTTGTTGATCAAAGTTCTATTCAAATCCATCTTTGAATGCATTCAGTTGCCACTCTTTGGCAGCAGGACAATGGCAACTGCATTTCTATAGCACCTTTAATGGCGTAAAATGATGAACGGCACTCCTCAGGCAATAACTGATACTGAAACAAAGAAGGGGATACTAGACACAAGTGTGGACGAAGTGTTAGTACATAAGCATTGTGTCAGTGATGGGGTCAAGAAATTTCAGTGTTTATGGCCTGAGTAGCTCTTAGCAAAACCACCCATGAAATTGACAGGCTCTTTGACCATAAGAAGCAGCACAGTTGAGATCAATCTAGTAGCGGATGGCCTCATTCCATGCTGCAGCAATTCAGCCCATTAAGCGTGTATGAACACTTGGTTGGAACTCTCCAAGTCATTCCACTTTGCTATTTCATCTGCAATGTCCTCTAGTACATTTTTTCGCTCACCCCTCATCTACATTTATTGCTTATTTCATGAAATGTTCATTGACCTGAAGCATTAATTTCACTTTTCTCTCTGTGGATGCTGCCTGACATGCTGAGTCATTCCAGCATTTTTTTTTACTTCTGAATTCTAGCAAATACAGTATTTTGCTTTTGTTTCAAAATAGGGTGTCCTGATTTAGATGTCCTGATACAGGAAGGATGTCAAGCCCTCGGAACGAGTGGAGTAAAGATTTACTTAGATTTTACCTGGCAGGTAAAGCTAGACTAGTGAGGAAAGATTAGAGAAATTGGTATAAAGTCAGAAAGTGCTGGAGAAACTCAGCAAGTTTGGCAACACCTGTATTTGAACGCGTTAACGAGTGTTCTGAAGAAAAGTTACAGGACTCAAAATGTTGATAGTGTTTTCTCTCTACAGATGTTGTCAAATCTACTGTGTTTTTACAACAATTTTAGTTTTTGTTTGTTAAAATGTTGGGTCCAATTTGGTGCTTCTTTGGAATTGGTGTCAATTTCATGAGAACAAAGGAAATCTAACAAGATTACTTGAAACTTGTGTTAAAAATAGGAGGTCTAACTTTTAAAACAGAGATGAAGACAAATTTTCTCTGTGAAGGTCATTAGTCTGTAGAATTCTCCTCCCTAGAAAGCAGTGGATAATTGAATATATGTAAGGCTGAGTTAGTTTTTTTTATTATTCACTCATAGGGATTGATGGCCAGGCTATTTCTTGCACATGAGATGGTGGTAGTGAGTCACCTTCTTGAATTGCTGGAGTCCATTTGGTGTAGGAACACTCAATGCCATTAGAGAGTGAGTGCCAGGATTTTGACCCAGTGACACTGAAGGAATAGCAATATATTTCCAAATCAGATGACATGTGGCCTTGGAGGAGAACTTGCAGGTGGTGTTCCCATTACTTCCTGTCCTTATCATTCCAAATAGTAGCAGTTGTGGGTTTGAGAGGTGCTGTCTAAGGAAACGTGGTGAATTTCTGCAATGCATCTTGTAGATGGTACACACTGATGTTACTTAGTGTTGATGGTGGAGGATATTTGTGAATGTGGTGCCAGTAAAGCAGGAAGCTTTTTCTTCAGAGATAGTAGGAACTGCAGATGCTGGAGAATCTGAGATAACAAGGTGTAGAGCTGGATGAACACAGCAGGCCAAGCAGCATCAGAGGAGCAGGAAGGCTGACGTTTCGGGCCTAGACCCTTCTTCAGAACGATGGTGTCAAACATCCTGAGTGGTTTGAAGCGGCATACCTCCAGGCAAGTATTCCATCACATTCCCTACTTGTGCCTTTTAGATGGTTGACAGGCTCTGGGGAGGAAGGAGTTTAGTTACTTGTAGTCACAGTATTTATATAGCTAATGCAGTTCAGATTCTGGTCGATGTTATTCCCAGGATGTTGATAGTAAAGGATTCAGTGACAATCGTGTCATCTCTTGTTAGAGATGATCATTGCCTAGCACATGTATGGTGCAAATGTCACTTACCACTTGTCAGTCCAAATCTGGATGTTGTCCAGATCTTGCCACATTTGGACATGAACTGCTTCAGTATCTGAGGAGTCATGAGTGGTGCAAACATTGTGCAATCTTCAGCGAACGTTCTTTCTTCTGGCCTTATGATGGAGGGAAGTTTATTGATAAATCAGCTGAAGATATTTGGGCCTAGGACACTACATCATGGTCCTCCAGCAGAGATGTCCTGGAACTGAAATGACTGACCTCCAACTACCATAACAATCAACATTGGGCCAGATAGGACTCCAACCAGTGGAGAGTTTCCACCAATTTCAGTTTTGATTGAGTGCCTTGATGCCACACTCAGTCAAATGTGGCCTTGATATCATGGAAATGACAGTGGCTCAATGGATAGCGCTGCTGCCTCATAGCACCGGGGACGCAAGTTTGATTCCAGCCTTGGGTGACTGTATGTATGGAGTTTGCATGTGCTCCCTGTGCCTGTCTGGGTTTCTGCTGGGTGCTGCATGAATCTATAACTATACCTAACTCTTTCTTGAAAATATTCAATGCTTTGGCCTCAACTGCTTTCTGTGGCAGAGAATTCCTCAGGATCACCACTCGCCAGGTGAAGAAATTTCTCCTCATCTCAGTCCTAAATGACCTACCCCATATCTTTAGATTGTGATAGTCCTGTCTGAGGCATTGTCACGTATGATTCTGAGAGTATGACTATGATATACTGTTGCTTGATTATTCTGTTTGGCACTAGACCCCAGATGTTTGTAAGGAGGACATTGTAGGATTAACAAGGCTGTGATTGCTGTCACTTCTGTTGCCTACGTCAATATCAGGTGGACTGTTTGGTTTTCCTCGTTTCTTTAGAGTGTTATATCCAGGCAGATAAGAACTGCAGATTCCTTCCCCAAAGGGCATTAGTGAACATGATGGGTTTTTACAACAATCGGCAGTGCTTTCATGGTCATTACAGATTTAATTCCAGATTTTTAATTAGTTCAAATTCCACATTTGTCATGCTTGGATTTGAGCCCAGGTCTCCAGAACAGTACCTGGTCTTTGCATTACGAGGCTATTGCCTCCCCTACATCGATAGATTAAAGTGTCATGGGAGGCAGACAGGAAAGTGGCGTTGACATTACAACCAAATTAGCCATGATCTTTTTTTTATTTGCTTTTTCATGGGATGTGGGCATTGATTGCCGGATCAGCAAGTGTTTCCTATCCCTTGAACTGAAAAGCTCGCTTAGCAATTTCAGAGAACACAAAGGAATCAATCACTTTGCTGTAGGGCTGGAGTTGTAGTAAGCCAGACAACATAAGCACAGCAGATTTCCTTTCCTAAAAAGGGGATGTTAGTAAGTCAGACGGGTGTTTACAGCAATCATTAACAGTTTCATGTCTGTTCATCACTATTACCAGCTTTCAGTTCCAGATTTTCTAATTGAATTTAATTTCCACTAGCTGCTGTAGTGGGTTTCGAACCTGTGTCTAAGTATTAATCCGCCCTCTGATTTGCTAAATTAGAAACAGAGAGTGTTGCAGAAATTCTTTGGATTACTACAAAAACATAAGTTGCTGGAAAAGCTGAGAAGTCTGACAGCATCTGTGAAGAAAAATCAGAGTTAACATTTCGGGTCCGGTGAGCTTTTCCAGCAACTTCTATGTTTCATCCTGATTTACAGCATCCGCAGTTCTTTCGGTTTATCTTTGGATTGCTAGCCCAGTGACATCTAGCACTACGCCTAGGCATCGAGGGATATGGAGCGAGGTGAGCATTTGGAGTTCGGGTGCAGATCAGCCACTTTATGATAGTACAAACCCCAGGGGCTGAATGATCTCTCCGCGTTCCTACACAACACTGCAATTTAGCAAGGAATGCTAAGGTTGGCTGAGCTGGGATGCAGTGAATATATCACAGATAATAGGTACTGCAGATGCTGGAGAATCCGAGATAACAAGGCATGGGGCTGGATGAACACAGCAGGCCAAGCAGCATCATAGGAGCAGGAAAGCTT
>JAHRHZ010000036.1:835366-867289 GCA_024137785.1 Ginglymostoma cirratum
CTCCTATGATGCTGCTTGACAAGCTATTCCAGTGCGTAAGTCAAGCTGCAGAAATTTGTTCTCAGTCGACTTCCCCAAATATGAACGTTTATGGCAGGGTCACAAACCCTTCTATCTTTAGTATGTCATTTTAATTCATTTTGCTTAAATGCAGAAAATCTGATTGCAGAGTCCACTTGAAGGTTTCGAGTTGGCTTCAAAGTGGAAAGTAACAAATCACAGTGTGGTGAAAAAAACGTTTCTTTAAAATAGTCCTTCTGCAGGAAGAGGCATAGCCAGGATTTATTGCTGTTGAGAAGGTAATGGTGATCCTTCTTGAACCAGTGCATTTCCTTTTTGATGAAATCAATAAAATTAAAAATATAACAACAGTCCATAAAATAGCTGCTGCTTCTCAGCCACATCAGTGCACAAGGTACAGATTGGTCAATTTACAATGCAAGGTCAGCCATGATTGACTGTAACCACAAACTGTTTCAGCCAACTAAAAGTCCAACCATTTACTACTGACTGAATTGGCTTAACATGAAATCCTTTTGAAAATATAGAGTTTTATTTGGTAAGCAGTTCCAAGAATATTATCCAAATCAGGATGGTGTACATGACTTTATGGAAAACCTGAAAACGTTGGTGTTCTCTGGCATCTGCTGTCCTCATATGTCCAGATAATGGAGAATGATTTATAAACATACAAAATAGGAGCAGAAGGTGACTAATTGGCCAATTGAGCCTGTCCTTTAATAACATCCTAGCTGCTCTATTTGTGTTTTGAATTGCACATTCCCATCTCCCCCCTCCTCCCCAAAAATCTTTGTTCCCTTGTATGACAAGAATATGTAAATAAAAGCGAAATACTACAGATGCTGGAAATCTGAAATAAACCGAAGAAAGTTGGAGAAACTCAGCAGGTCTAGCAGCATCTGTGCAGAGAGAAACAAAATTAAAGTTTCGAATACAGTATGACTCGTCTTCAAGGAGCGTCCTCCTTTTGCACGGGAAAAGGACAGAATCATGGGCAACATTTTCTCGTGCTCTGATCATAGAAGCCTGGCCCTTTTTAAAGCAATAATTTGTGTTCGCCTTGTCAAAGCAATTTGGAGTAACAAATATTTGCTTCCCACAGATTATGACGTACCCTGTAATAATGTGGATAGCAGCAGGCAGATTTCAACCTGCTGATGGCTGTAAACATTCAGGTAACATGATGCCATTCCTGTGAACTGACACAGTCACGTTGCCTACTGTACCAAACACATTCATCAGACAGCTTTGTATCTGATGTCAGAATCGCTCCGTTGCTATTGGAAACAATGCTCGGTGATAAATTATTGCATGTTGCTAGTGAGGTCCTTGCTGATATTCTATGACTTAACAGATCCATGTACATCTCAAGTGATCATGGATTATTACAATGATTAATACAAAGCAATAACAAATTGGATGACTGAAATAACATGAGGATATACAAAGGCTTCCTTCAGTGACCCAAATGAGTGCAACCCCTGACTGATAATGAGAAAGGGCCGTTTAAATTGCTGCATGCCTGCTCTTTCAGTTCATACAGTCATACAGCGCAGAAACAGATCCTTTGTGGATGCGAAAGATCTCATGCTACTATTTTGAGGGAAAAAATAAGGTAGCAGGCAAGTTCTCCATCATGTTCTGGCCTGTATTTATCCCTAATCAAGCACTTACAAGCAGGTTATTTGATTATCATTATATTTAATATTATTATATTACTGCAGGTAGGAACTTGCTGTGGGCCACCATATTTCATACAATGCTACATCTGCAAAGCACTTTTGAGAATTCCAAGGTTATCAAAAGTGATACATAAATTTAAATTATTTTGCTGTCGGAAAGCTTCTGCAATTTGTTGCAGTGCCTCTCATAGAAGATGCAAATTGGTACCATTGCGTGTTCATGGTGGAGCGACAGAATGTTGAAGGTGATGGATGGGGTGCCAATCAACTGGACTGCTTTCCCCTGGATGATGCCAAGGTTTTTGAGTGTTGTTCGAGGCACACACTCAATCAAAGAAGTGGGGAGTGTTACATCACACTCCTGACTCGTACCTTTATAGTAATATTTAATAAAATCATCTGCACACATTTGTCCAGGTCTTCCGTAGAATCGGTAGGGTGAAAGTCAGCAATAACAATGATATGAAAAGTTCTGAATATGAAGACAGCCATGCAAACAATAGAATGCAAATCAGGTTCAAGTGAATAATTAGACAGAATTTAAAGTGTAGAAATAAGCCACTCCACTTCACAGATCCATACACAATTCTTCTCCAACTCCTCTTTATTTCACCCTATTTTTCCATTTCTGTCTCATCCATGTTCTTAAATCCATCTATGTGGCTTGTTTCAACCACTCCATCATTTGGTGATTCCAATTTCTGATCTCGGTTAATAAGTCATGAAGCAAAATCTGTGCTTTCTCTTATGTGAAGATCTTGAGAAAGATGCCTAAATAAACATTGGAAAATTCCAGCAAAAACACAGCAGCAGATCTGTAAGCAACAGATGGAAATACTGTTTGATAATCTGAGTTTGAATAGCACTGTGCTGCTAGGTTGAAACAGCATCAGCTTTCTGAAGCTTTTAAAGGTTGTGGTCAGTCTCATTCTTAAAGGACCACAGGTTTAACACATCCTCAAATGAGACTTCAATCCAAATGTCTGAAAGGCTCTTGTGATACGATGATAATGTCCCTACCTTTGAGCTGGAAAGGCTGAGTTCAAATCCTACCTACTCCAGAGTGTTTAATAAAATCTCTGAATAGGTTGATTAGAAAATTCCTAAATCCGCACATTTTACGTGCTCTTGTGGTGCAGTGGTAGAGTCCCCTCTGAGGAAGAGGGCCTGGTTTCATGGTCCATCTGCTCCAGAGGTGCATCAAAACATCTCTGAACAGATTGATTCAAATGTTTCCAAGAAATAGACAACAAATGGCAGCTAGATTGATATTAGGTGAAAAATTGACAGTTTCTATGTCGGTATTAACATTTCTCAGAGTATTTTTCTTTAAATTAAGTAAGCCGCCTCCTATTTTCCCTCCATTCTCTGGTCTCTCAGCACTTTTGTGTATAAGCTGCATCCAAAAGGCCAAGTCCTGCTCCCAGGCTGAGCTTAATGCTATTTTAGCTGCCCAGGTTGATCCTGCTGTGGGCAGGTACCTGGATTCTTAGCATTGACCTCAAGAATGCAGTGCACATCAGACACTATGGGCTGAATCTTCCCTGGCCCTGAATAATGTAGGCAGTGGGTGAGTCAGTTGGGAAAATAGGGTAAGATCAGCAGAAATTAAATTCAAGAGGAAATAATCCAATTCTCCAACCAAATGTTGAAGGGCGAGACAAGAATTGTTTTGATGAATGCAGAAAGGATAGTCCCAGTCACTGGGATGTCCAGAACCAGGGGTTGGCCATTTAGCACTGAGGAGAATTTCTTCCCCAGAGAGCAGTGAGTCAATGGAATTCTCTGTCACAGAAATCGATCGAGACCAAAACATTGACTGCTTTCAAGAAAGAATTAGATATAATTCTTAGAGCTAAATAGATCAGAGGGTATTGGGAGAAAGTGGCAACAGATTGCTGAGTTGGATGATCAGGCCTGAAGGGCTGAACGGCCTTCTCTTGCTCTTATTTTGTGTTTTTAAGAATCTGGCTAGTGCGTACAAGTGAACTATTTCAATCACTTATATGCATTATAATGCTTTTATTCCATAATCTGTCCTTGTTGATTTGCAGTTTCCCATTCTCATACCCACCAGATAGATACTGGATGGTGTCAGTTCCCGACATGACAGTCAGAGCGGGTACCGGATTACTCCAGCTCACCAGTTGTTCCTCCAGGTCTCCCGCAGCCACCAACATCATGTGGGAGTCTCTACAGTCAGTGCTTGTCCACACCATCCCTGTAGACAAACGTTAGCATCAAACACTTACAGCCTCACCCACCCTCATGGCACATCTCTGATCCACTTACAATAGAATTTTGCCCTTGTAGGTCTTGTTGAAAAACATATCGACAAACGTGCACTTGTTCTTGCAATAAGGTGCCAGCCATGCCACCTCTCAGAGGCTTTTCTTTTTGATTCCCCTCCCACTATATGCACAGTGAAGGCCGATCCTGGCTGGCAGCACTTAACCTGGTGCACTTAACTGACCTTTAAAAATGGCACCAGGAAGCCCTGGCAGAGAACTCTTGCCTCTGAGCAGGCCACCATTGAGATGTGTAGTAAAGAAAATGATGCAAGTTTCAGAGAATAGTGTGAGAAATGTCATAAGTGCTCAGGGAGAGAAATCTTCCATGAAACTTACCCAAATTGACACAGCTGATTTCTGGGACTATATAGCCCTACGTCTGAACTGTGGTGAAACGGGTAGATCTCGCGTCTCTGAGTCAAATGATTTGGATGTTCAAGCCTCGTGTGCCTAAATGTCCAGGCTGACACTCCAGCGTTCAGAGATGCAGAATTGCAGATGAGACATTAAACCCTGTCTGCCTCTCCAAGTCTTAAGATCCAATATTGTTATTTTGAAGAGCAGGGGAAGTTCCTCCTGGTGCCCTGACCAATATTTATACTCCATCAACACTTGTTAAAAGAACAAGCTCCTATTATCTTAATGCAGTTTGTTGGAACATGCTGTATGCAAATTGGCTGTTAAATTCCCCACACTACAACAGTGTCAAAAATATTTCATTGGCTGTACAGCACAGGAGGAGGCCATTTGGCTCATTGTGTTTGTACTGGTTCTCCAAACAAGCGATGCCGCTGGTGCCATTCCTCTGCTTTTCCTCCTAATGCCGCCTATTCTTCCTTTGCAGATTTTAATCTCATTCCTTCTTGAATGCCCCAGTTGAACCTGCCTCCAGACATCCACCTCAGTTAGTACATTCCAGATCGTGACCCTTTTGAGGCCTGAGAAGGTTGTTCCAAGTACCTTAAATTTGCTCTTTTTTTGACAAGTACCTTAAATCTGTGCCTTCTTTATCTTAATCCTCCCACCAACTGAAGCAGTTTCTATAATCTACCCTGTCCAGATGCCTCAGGATTTTGAACACCCTGATCAAACCTTCTCTTCTCCAAGGAGAACAGTCCCAGTTTCTCCAATTTATCTTTGGGGCTGAAATTCATCATCCTTAGAAACATTCTCATGAATCTTTCCTGCACACATTCCAAAGACTTCAAACCTTTCCTAAAGTGTGCCCAAAATTGGACACAATACTTCAGTTGAGGCCAAACAAGGGTTTTATACAAGTTTAACTTAATCTTTTTGACCTTGTACTCTATGGATCTATAATTAGAATTGGACTCAGATTTCATTGTCATGTGTACTGAAGTACAGAGTGCAGGGGTACAGTGAAAAGTGTATAAGGTCACCACACATGGCACCATCTTAGGTACAAAAGTATGTAGGTACAAAAAACTTAGGTACAAAGTAGTAAAAGAAGCGAAGTTAAAAAGTTACGCGTTACAGGCCTACAAAAAATAAGTGAAAAAGTAAAGAAATATGGTAATAGTTAATATTAAAGTCCTTCTTAATATGAACTAGAAAAATAAATAAAGTTTAAAGTTCAACCGTCTTTGATGAGTCCTCCACTTAGCTCATTACTGGGAGAGCTCAGTTGTCTGTTCTCAACGCCACCACCGCAGATATTGGGGAATCTCCCTCACCACTCACTCTTCCCACATTGGGTTGCAATGCTGCTGCACTTTTGCTGCCTCCAGTTTCCTGCTGCTGCCTCCGGAACGTGCTTGGGCAGGACCTGCTTACAGCCTCCAATTGCCAGATAGGTGCTGGGCCCCGCTCTCACCGCCTCAGGCAGCCGAGACACCATCATGGGGTGCCGAAAGACTCCTGCACCGGACCAGGAGGCTGCCAAGCTGGGTCCATGCAAAGGCTGGGAGAAGAAAGAAAAAGGAAAAAAAAAATACAAAGAAAGAAAAGAGACAGAGAGAAAAAATGGATGGATTCAATGAGTTCCAGCTGAAGAGTCCTACTCTGCCTCCATCTATTAATGAAGGATACTCCATGCTATTGCTATCCTGTATCCTGTCCTGTAACTGTCAATGAGTTATACACTTATATATTCAGGTCCCTCTAGTCCTGAACCCCATTTAGAATTGTACCTGTTATAGATGCACTGTTACTGCTTGCTATCCAGCTCAATCATAATAATCTCCCAGTCTGGCTGCAGAGAGTTCAAGAGCTGAGGCTCTTCTTTGATGGTTAGAGTTCAAAATTTATGAAGACTCTCAGGGCGATGGTCTGCAGCTCTCAGTATTATCAGCCTAGTGGTATTCTCGCTGGACTATTAATCCAGAGACCCAGGTAATATTCTGGGAACCCAGATGTGAATACTGTCACAGTGGATGGAATTTGAATGCAATAAAAATTTGTCTAATGATGTCCACAAATCCATTTTTGATTATCGGGAAAAACCCATCTGGTTCACTGTTGTCCTTTAGGGAAGGAAACAGTTGTCCTTACGTGTTGACCAGACCAGGTGACTTCAGACCCACAGCAATGTGGTTGACCTTTAAATGCCCTCTGGGCAATTCAGGATGGGCAATAAATGCTATTGTCCCCAGCGACGACCTCATCCCATGAATGAATTAAAATCCAGAATCTCAATTCAAACGAACAAACTGGAGAATCCAGAGAAAAACAAGTTCGAATCCCACAATTGCCATTTGGCAATCTGAACTCAGTTTACAAAATCTGGAAATAAAAGTTGGCACCAGCCCAAAAAAGCTGTGAGTTGTCATTCAAAATGCCAACTGATTCTCAAATGCCCTTTAAGGACAGAACATTCCCATCCCACAATGGCACAGTTGTCACCTAACTAATGGTCTAGCAAACCAATCAGTTAAATGACCACCACCACCAGCTTCTCAGAGGAATGAGGGGATGGGCAGGCTATGCCTTTGCTTTGATTGTGACAGGATTATTGAAAGAACAGAAGACAGTAAAAATGTGGCCAAGTGAAGGCAGTCTTGAGTTACGGTCACATTCTCACTACTGGCTGGATTGCTAATGATTAAGGATTGTAACACTAGCACTTTCACAGCCGACAGAAAATGGTTACATAGAGAGATTGTGGTGTAGCAGCAATGTCACTGGACCAGTGAACCAGTGGTCAAGGCTAATATTCTGGGGTCATAGGTTCACATCATGGCAGCTGGTGAAATTTAAACTGAAAGCAATTGTAAAACATGGAATTGAAAGCTATCACTGATTGTTGTAAAACCCCAACTCTTTCACTAATGCCCTTTAGGGAAAGAAATTTGCCATCTTTATTTGTCCTGGCCTATATGTGAATCCAGACCTACAGCAATGCGCTGGTTTCTGAAACGGCCTCCGAAGCCGATCAGTTCAAAAGCAATTAGGGTTTGGCAACTGGCAACAGGCTGGGCAAGATCCCATGAAAGAATAATTATTATTTTGAAAAAATGCAACGTATCTTCCCAGGCCAGCTTGTTGGCCAAATTCCTGATGTATAAGGTCGACGTTGAACCGTCCTCACATTTATTCAGAGACATTTTGCTGGCTTGGCAGCATCACCATTGCACACCCACTAAAAATAAGTGTCTCCCAACACTCAAACTTTAAAATAACCCCGTGCAAATGTCAGTGGCAGGCTGCAGGATGAGTCAAGAGTGTGCAGCAAACCCACACACTGCCAAACTATCAGCGACATCACAGCTTTTAATAGAGGAGTTGGCAGCAACTATATTCCTCTTGGTCAGATGGCCTGAAATTATGGATCAGATTGTGTGCCAGAATCAAGAGATACATGCCCTTAAAAGCTGTGAATACTTGATCGAGGTTCCAGCTCAGCTGTTAGACAGATCCAGACTGAAGCTGAAGTGCAGAATGCAGTTTGTAAAGTCGTTCATGGATATTGTTTTAAGGAAAGTGCCTCTAAAGTATTTTAAAAAAAACCTTTTTTCAATAAATCCAAAAATATATATCTAAGGATGCAGGAATGTAATATGAATTGGTGAGATTTTAGAAGCAAAGATTTTTTAAAAATGATGGAAGTGACTGTCATATTGCCTACATCACAATCATTCAATCTGGAATCCTAGAATTTCACAGCACAGAAAGAGGCCATTTGGCCTATATCACTTGAGCTGAAGTCACAGCCGCCGACGTATACCCTACATTCTTTTAAAAGCTTCTTTTTCCAAAACTTATCCTTTTTCATTTATAAAAGTTGAGGACTCTTCCATTATTTCACAGCAAACATATTCTTTGTAATTCATCCATGTGAATGTGGGCCTCAATGCTACCAAAGCATTTATTGTCCATCCTTAATTGCCCAGAGGGCAGTTAAGAGTCATTCATATTGCTGTGACTCTGGCCAGACCAGGTAAGGACAGCATTAGTTGGATTTTAACAATTGACAGTGATTATGTGGTCATCATTAGAATCATAGAATTCCCAGAGAGTAGAAGCAGGTCATTGTGTCCATCAAGCCCACACCAACCCTCCAAAGAGCATCCCACCAAGACTTCCCCCCCACCCCGCCTTACCCTATAACCTTGCATTTCCATAGCTAATCCATTTAGTGTGCACATCCTTAGACACTACAGGCAATTTAGCATGGCTTAGCCACTTAACCTGCACATCTTTGGATTGTGGGAGGAAACCTACATAGACACGGGGAGAATGTCTGTGTGGAGTTTGCACAGTTACCTGAGGCTGGAAATCAAACGCAGGTCCCTGGCACTGTGAGGCAGCGGTGCTAACCACTGTGCCAACCATTAGGTCAGCTTTCTTTTTAACTGAATTCAAATCTCTCATCTGCCATGGTGGGGTTCAACCCCATGTCCCCACAGCAATAGCCTGGGGATTGGAAATGACTGGTCCAATGGTAATACCACCATGTCAACACCTTCTCAACAGCCCATTTTATAAAACAAATCATCTCTTCGCCCCTTTCAGAGGAGATGTTAAACCCAGGCCCAGTCTGTCCTCTCAGGTGGATGTAAAAGTGCCCACAGAACCAGTTCAAAGAAAAAATCTGGAGAGTCTGCTGCAGTGTGTCCTGGACAATATTCATCCTTCAACCAATACAACCTAAACCAGATTATCCGTTCATTATGGCTGCTTGTGGAGCTCGCTGTATGCAAATTGCTTCTCACATTGTCTATATTACCACAGCAACTGAACTTCAACGAGTATTTCATACACGATAAAGAGCTTTGAGACTTTCTGATGCTGCGACAGGCTCTATATAAATTTGTAAACTGGGATGAAAGGTTGTCAAGCTGAAAATATAACTCTGTTTCTTCCTTCACAAGTGATGCCAGACCTGCTGAATATTCCCAGATTTCCTGTTTTTAATTTCAGATTGCCCGCATCTTCAGTATTTTACACTAGTGTGAGAAATTAGTGCCACTTATGGTTTAGGAGCCCAGAGGGTTTAATCATTGGTTCACTTTGCTGTACCAATGTATTCATGCTGTTATGGACCTTTGTGAGATAATCGTATTCCCCAAATTGCAGAGACATCACATTCTATCGAATACCTGGGTCTAAAAAAGGGACTCAAGACAACAAAGAGCTGTGCATCAAACACCACATCCTTTCCATAGTCGAATGGAAAATATTTGGACCATATAATTTAGCATTTATGGTCAACCACTGGATATGTCTAGACACAAATGCATCAATTACTGAGAAGCTGAAATTATCTAACAGTTTGAAACTCCATCATTGTTAAAAATAAATGAACTTGCATAAGGAAGAGAAACAAAGCTGGAAATGTTGCAAATTGGAAACAAAATTATAAAAAACCAGAGCTACACAGACATTTCAAAGACAACTGTCTGAAGAAAGAAGCTCTTTGTATTAATCATTCTCCAGAAAAGCTTTGTAATATTTTGTTAAAGGGATCTTTTCTTCAGTTATTTATCTATGGCTGCCATGTGTATATTTTTGGAGTGCAATTTTTACAGTTCAATTGTAGTTACCTCTAGTTTGTGATGTAAAAGAAGCCAACAGTCTGTGTAAAAGTCTTCAGACGGATAAGTGCTTCAGCCATGCAGCGTGATTCACTTAAATGTTTTGATTTCTTAGTCACATTATGACACTTTGGATTCATACAACACAGCAGAGGCCATTCATCCTGCTAGGCCTGTGCTGGCTCTTTGAAAGACTCACGCAATTAATTCCACTCCCTGCTCTTTTCCCAATGTCAGCTCAATTTTTTTCTTTGGAAGTATTTATCCAACTCCTATTTAAAATCTTTCCTGACTTAACAGGAAGACAGCGTTGTGGTATTATCAGTAATAGTTAGCACAGTAGCCTCCCAGCATCAGGGACCCAGATTTGATTCCACCCTCGGGGTGACTGTCTGTGTGGAGTTTGCATGTTCTCCCCATGACTGCAAGGATTTCCTCCAGGTGCTCCGGTTTCCTCCTGCTGAGATGTGCAAAGATGCAGGTTAGGTGGATTGACTATGCTAAATTGGCCATAGTGTCTAGGGATGCACAGGATAGGTGGGTTAACTATGGAAAAAGAAACATTACAGGGATAAGGTGAAGGCTGGATCTGGGTAGGATGCTCTTTGGAGGGTCAGTGCAGACTTGATGGGCTGATAGACTCCAATCTGCACTGTATGGATTCCATGATTCTAGTAGACTAACAGTCCAGAGACTAATGTTGTAATGCTCAAAGCCTGTCACAGTAGCTGGTGAAATGTAAAAACAATAAGATCTGGAGTTAAAAACTAGCCATCCGTAATGGTGACCACGAATCTCTCATAAAAGCTGCAGAAACCCATTGGCTCATTATTTGGCCGGTCTGCCAGCCTTAACCTCTGAAA
Organism: Ginglymostoma cirratum; assembly: GCA_024137785.1. Taxonomy (NCBI): domain Eukaryota; kingdom Metazoa; phylum Chordata; class Chondrichthyes; order Orectolobiformes; family Ginglymostomatidae; genus Ginglymostoma; species Ginglymostoma cirratum. The sequence continues at coordinate 846,217 of JAHRHZ010000036.1, forward strand.
CAGCACAACAAGCTGTACTTTTCAAGGGTAATTATGGACAGACAACAAATGCTGGCCTTGTCAGAGGATGGCCACGTGAAAGAATAAAGGAGACAAATTGTAGACTATTACATAAAGACAATTCTCATCTCTCCTCTGGTTCCTTTGAAAATCAGTCTACTATTGTTCAGCCAGCAGAAACAGTTTCTTATTTAGTCCATTGAAACCCTGTGTTATTTTGAACATTTGTTTAATATTCCTTCACCTTTACTTGAGAACAATCACAGCTTCCCTAGTCTCCCCCCATGCTGAAGTACTCATTATTATTGCATTAATCACTCATGCACCTTCACCAAGGCCTTGCTATCCCACTATTTCGCTATTTCTGCTGGGACAATTTTTTTTCTTGCCCTGTTGCCAAACAAAGGGGAGATTTATACATAGAGGCTTGGGAATGGCTCAGATATTAAATGAATATTTGCATCTTTCTCAGCAAGGAAGAAGATGCTACTCACCATGGTGAAAGAGGAGGGAATTCAGACCCTTGGAGGGTTTAAAATTGACAACTGGATCAGTTGTCTGTACTTCAAGTTGATAAGGCACTAGGACCCGAAGTCCAAGGACATTGAAGGAAGTGAGTGTGGAAATTGTGAAGGCACTGACTACAATTTTGCAGGGATAATAAGAACTGTCAATGCTGGAGTCAGAGATAACACAGTCTGGAGCAGGAGGGACATAGCAGGCCAGACAGAATCAGAGGAGCAGGAAAGTTGACGTTTTGGGTCAGGATACTTCTTCAGAAAAGACTATAATTTTGCAATCTTTTACGTCACTCAGGGGTGCTGCAACAGCGCTGGAGAATTGTGAACTCTACACTGTTATTCAGAGAGGGATATAAAGAAAAGCGAAACAAGTACAGGATAATTAGTTTAACCTCAGCAGCAAGGAATTTTTAAAGAAATTATCATTTGTGGTAAATTTAAGAGTCTCTTGCACAAATGCAAATCAGTTAAGGCAAGTCTTCAATGGATTTGTTAAGGGCAAATCACGTTTAACTTTAAGGAAGCTTGTGAAAGCACTAGTGAGGCTATTGAAAAGATTATAAAGAATTGCTCCAGAGATGAGGAACTTCACGTCTGTAGATGAGAAATTAAGGTTTTTACTGGAATAGCGAGAGATGTTAGAGGTGTTGCAAAGAGATTTTCAATTCATGAGAGTTCTGGACAGAATAACTAGGGATGTTACTATCACTGAATCTCCCACTATCAACATCCTGGGGGTTACCTAGACCAGAAACTCATCTGGATTAGCCGCATCAGCACAGTGGCTACAAGAACAGGTCAGAGGCTAGGACTACTGCAGCAAGCGCACCAAAGCCTGTCCACCATCTACAAGGCACAAATCAGGAATCACAAATACTTCCCACTAGCCTCGATGGGTGCAGCCTCAACAACACTCAAGAAGCTTGACATCATCCAGGACAAAACAGCCCACTTGATTGGCACAACATCCACAAGCACCCATTCCCTCCATCGCTGATGCTCAGTAGCAGCAATGTGTATGACCTACAAGATGCACTGCAAAAATTCACCAAAGATCCTCAGACAGCACCTTCCAAGTCCACAACCCCTTCCATCCAGGAGAAGAAGGGCAGCAGCTATATGGGAACACCCCCTCCAAGCCACTCACTATCCTGACTTGGAAATATATCACAGTTCCTTCACTGTCTCTGGGTCAAAATCCTGGAATTCGCTCCTTAATGGCATTGTGGGTCAACCCATAGCAGGTGGACTGCAGCAGTTCAAGAGGGCAGCTCACCATCATCTTGGCCCAGCCAGCGATGCCCACATCCCACAAACGAATTACAAAAAAAAAATTGTTCAGATGATTGGTGAAAGGCTCGAGAACCAGAGGATAATGATTTAAATTAATTGGCAAAAGAGGAGATGGTGATATGAGAAAATAATTTACGATGCAGCACATTGTTAGGCTCTGGAATGCACTGAATAAGACTGTGTTAGAGACTGGATCAGTTGAGGCTTTCAAAAGAGAAGTGCATCATATCTGAAAAGCAGATGTTTTCAGGGCCACAGGAAAAACACAGTGTGGCATTAGATGAATTCCAACTTCAGTGGTCAAATAGTATCTAATGCTGTAACCATTCAAACTCCCAACTTTCCACTGAAACTATACTGCAATCATATAGCACAGGCATTCTAGTGACTTGGGCCTCAAATATTATTTCAAAACAGTGGTTGCCACTGTTGGGAATACAAATTGATATCTAAGGACTGAATGAAAAATTGGAATATATGGAAATGTGTGCACATTTTCTGGATCGAAAAAATATATACAGTGTAGTTTTAGCAAGGAATGAAGTCAACGTAATGTGTGCTGTAAGCAACCTTCCATTTATAGAAAAACCAGGTGACTTCCTAAGAATATTTCAAGGAATTAGAGTTGGGGCTTATCACCCGTAATTACTGGAAAACTTGATTTTGAAAAGCGTATGGAGCCTCTATGCTAATGGTTGCTTAACAAACTCTTTCAGGATTTGCTTTTCTGTTCTTCCCAACTTAAGTCTTGTCAGATTGCATTTGGAATATTGTGAGCAACTTGGGGCCTCCTATCCAAGAAATAATGTGCTGGTGTTGGATGTGGTTCAGAGAACAGCAACAATTATGATCACAGGATGAATATCTTGTCATACTAGGAGCAGTTGAGGACTCTAGGTCTCTACTCAGTGGAGCTTAAAAGGATGAGAAGGGATCCAATTGAGACTTACAGAATACCGAGAGGCCTAGATACAGTGGACATGGAGAAGATGTTTCCACTAGTATGAGACACTAGGGACCCAAGGGCACTGCTTCAGTGTTAAGGGATGACCCTTTAGAACCGAGATGAGGAGGAATTTCTTCAGCCAGAGGATGGTGAATCTGTGGAGGCCAAGTCATTGAGTATATTTAAGACAGAGATAGATAGGTTCTTGATTAGTAAGAGGATTAAAGGTTATGGGGAGAACATGGTTGCAAAACATATTAGCCATGATCAAATGACAGAACAGACGCAATAGGCCAAAAGGCCTAATTCTGCTGCTCCGTCTTATGGCCTGCATTGCTCAATCTGGAAGATACCACAAAAGCTGAAATGCTCTCTTCTGAAGTTATTTTCTCAGTAGAAGTTCCTAGAAAGCTAATAAAGTTTCAAATACGTATTTTTTGTCGACTTTGCAAAACCTGGACTGTGAATAATTTCTAAAGACTCAGATCCAGAGGTTTGCCATCAGAACTGAGCATCCTCTATCTATCCAAAGTTTGATTTTGTTGACAGGAAGCCCAATGTGTTGTGAGAAATAATCAGATAGGTTTTAATGACAATCAACAGTGATTCCATGCTCACAATTAGCTTTGTATTTTTTTTGGATAAAGTATAGTTTCCCTCCATGATCGATCGAAATAGGTCCACAGCAGATTAATCTGGAGTTCTAAATTACTAGCCCAGTGACATTACAACTACACCTCTGCCTTCCCTTTCCTTATCTCCTCACATTTCCAATTCTGTCAAATTAACTTCAGTTCTTTGCTTTTTTAAAATGATCTGATCAACTTACATTGCCCATTAAGTTACGCAATCATCAGTGTTGGAGTGGTCATCACAGTGAGGGAGACAAAAATCTGCCAAGTTCACTTTGTACTGAAATCAATTGGAACCATACCTCTCCGTCCGCACCCACCCCACAATAAAAAAAAAAGTAACAACTTGTTGCAAACTCTTTCTCAAGGAATTAAGATTAGTTTGGCTACTCTTAATCCTGCACACAAGTAGATCACATCAAATTACAGTACAACTAAATAACTTGCATCAGAAGAGAACAGATATTGGGATTGGGAATCCTGTAGATAGAATGGAAATATTCAGCCTACCCTGCCTGTGTCAGTGCTCATACCACATCTCCTTTTTTGAAACCCAGTTGCTAAAATCCAATGCAGGGCAGCTTAAGTCACGCCAATCTTCTCCTTTGCCCCTGTTTTCAACAATGTGACAATACATTGGTATTTATATTTCATGACTTCTCCCAATCATCTGGAGAGCCAAATGAATATATGTATATATTCAGTCAGCCTGTTTCTGTTAGAACTGTGTACATTCTTTTTCATAACTAACAGAAAGGTTCAAGGGAAATATTCAAAAGGACAGCAACCTTTCTTTTAAAAAAAAAAGGCCTTTTCTCTGCTTGCAACAGATTAAGGTTTGATTCTTAGGTGCTCCAGTCAAAATCTGGAGGGTTGGTTACACTGTGTTGTGTGAAGTCATAGAGCTGTACAGCATGGAAACAGACCCTTTGGTCCAACCCATCCATGCTGACCAGATATTCTAAAATTAGCTTAGTTCCGTTTGCCAGCATTTGGCTCATATCCCTCTAAACCCTTCCTATTCATGTACCCATCCAGATGCCCTTTAAATGTTGTAATTGTACCAGGCCCCACCACCTCCTCTGGCAGCTCATTCCAAACAGGCACCACCCTCTGTGTGAAAAAGTTACCACTTGGGTCCCTTTTATATATTTCCCCTGTCACCTTAAACCTATGCCCTCTACTTTTGGACTCCCCTACCCTCAGAAAAAGACCTTGGCTATTCACCCTACCCATGTCTCTCATGATTTTATAAACCTCTAAGATTACCCCTCAGCCTCCACACTCCAGGGAAAATAGGCCCAGCCTATTCAGCGTTTCTCTGTAGCTCAAACCTTCAAACCCTGACAACATTCATGTAAATCTTTCCTATAGCAGGGAGACCAGAATTGAATGCAGTATTCAAAAAGTGGCCTAACCAATTATCCTGTACAGCCGCAACATGACCTCCCACCTCCTGTGCTCAATACACTGACCAATAAAATTGGAGGAATGGGATAGGGGCAAGGGAGAATGTAGACTTGACTTAAGCTGTCCTGCCTGGCTTTAGCTTTTATCAACTGAATTTTGAAAAAGGAGGTGAGGTTTTACAAGTTCACTGACCCATGGACAGGAGGATGAACTTTATCAATTGCACAGGCCTCAAGTGTAGCCAGAATATCTTGGCTCCACCTGAGCAATAAGTTTAGATTGTGAAGGTACAGCCAGTGACTGAACACTTTGAAGCAGCTGGTTTGTTACCAACACAAGAACAAGGGTGTTGTCACATAAGATCATCAGACTTTCTTGGCAGAATGGATCTCATTTAAACATTACAGAAGATCAGAAACTCTGAAATTATGTGGGATCCTCCTTTGTGATACCCAACAACAACAGTTAAACAAAGAGAGTAGCGAGTTCTGTTTTAAGCGTGGATCTGTTTGGTCCGCACTTTGTTATTGGTGAAACCTATTTTTGTCTCAAGTAACAGTCAGGCAGATAAATTGGCCATTTTGGTGGTTTAATTTGGATTTTACACATGTTGTGAAAGCCTGTGGAACGGTGGGGCACAATTATCAGGACACTCTTCACAGTAAAATATCCCTACGTCTTCTGTTCAGTAGAATCTCTATGTCATTTTTAAAGAGAGAGGAGAGAGATTTAATAAAAAGACATGAGAGGCAGATTTTTTTTGTTTTACACAGAGGGTGGTTCATATCTGGAATGAACTTCCTGAGGAAGTGGTGAATGTGGGTACAGCTACGATATTTAAAAGACATGTGGATAAATACACAAATAGGAAAGTTTTGGAGCGATACGGGCCAGGACCGGGCAGGTGGGACTAGTTTAGTTTGGGATTATGTTTGGCACGGACTGGATGGACCGAAGGGTCCATTTCGGTGCTGTACGTCACTATGTTGTTGGGTTGAAAGCATGACTTCTCAACAAACCATTGTACATGCTGAATAAATAATTTAACCCACGCTTGCTGTCCTTACCCATTAGCTACTAAATATTTCCGGCAATCAACAGATTAAAAACTCAACGTGAACATAAAATAACAGAGGCGTTTTAGCAGGAAATTCTGGGGAAATCAAGGGGCTTGGTTTCCTGAAGAAGTTCTGTGTATGGATTGGACAAACAGTTCCATGTCCAAAACAATAATTATTTGACATATTTTCAACGTTCTGTTTTTCTAAAAAAACAAGCTATTAATTTAATTGAAGCAGTTTATGGTTATGCATTTTGAAAGCAGGTTACAAAAAGATGATCAAGCAATTTTGGTTTTAAATCTTTTATGGTAAATAAATATAAGCCAAACATTTTTTTGTTGAACCACCTAAAACCATTGTTCACATCAATAGGTGAACTGTGCACTTTACAAGCTACAAAACTGGTTCAGTCATTCCAACTGGATACAAAAGGAATGAGGGGAAGGTATGGTTAAAAAGTCTAACTTGGGAATCATTACAAGAAAGACCTTAAAAAAAAATGTTATTGTAAATCAAAGCAAGGAGAAGACACAGATGTACTGGGTGCAACTAGGTATTAAAATATCACAAAGGGCTGAACCAGTCTGCTCAACGCCTCCAAACTCTGAGAAAAACAGAGATGAATAGAAACAAAAACAGGAATTGCTGGAAAAGCTCAGCAGGTTTGGCAGCATCTGTGGAGAGATGGCAGAGTTACCATTTCCAGTCCAGTGACCCTTCCTCAGAAATCTACTGCCAGACCTGCTGAACTTTTCCAACAATTTCTGTCTTTGTTTCTGGTTTCCAGCATCTGCGGTTCTTTCAGTTCTTACTTAGAGATAAGAATCCTCTTTCTTTCTCTATTCAGATTTATCTAGACCTACATTGGAAAGGAACTCTGATGTTACTAAATAACCTCATTTAACATCAGCAGCTGTCTGGAGGTCATTTTCCTGTCACTTGAAATGATTTCATCCCTTGGATTGTGCACTAATCATATTTTTAAGTAAAAGAAGAGATTTAGTAGCCATGGGTACAGGGTCCTCACCTGGACTGCGTCAAGATATTTCCCTATTAATGCAGTGCAATTAAATCCTGATAAACCAAACCATTCTGATGCTATCTATGAGCGTAACCAGCTTGCTTATACCCAGTGACAGAGACAACTCATTTACTGAATCCCCTGTAATAGCTTCTTAACTGGACTGTGCCAGTAAAGTACACATTGTAATGATCCCACTTTGATTCTTCTTGGCACATGATTCATTTACTTCTTTCAAATGGAAACCATATTTCTGTGATCCAGGAAGGCTATTGGACAAGCCATAGAAACATGTGGCAGAGGCAAAGCCCATTCAGTTCATTCTGAAAGACTGACACAGAATTCTCCATTTGTTTCCCATCCCATTCTTTCTATACATCCCTGCAAATTTCTCCTATTGGCCAATATTGAAAATAAATGGTATAATGCACATTAGCAAATGACTAGGTTTGTGTTTTGAATTACTTGCAGTCCGGGAAAAAGAGAGGGAGGCGTGGACAAGGAGAGTGTGGTAAGGGAGGGGTGAAAAAGAGGGCAGGGAGAAGAGAGAGAGAGCTGGTGGGGGGGGTGGGGGAAGAGAAAGAGTGGGGCAAGAGTGTGTTGTGAAAGGGAACGGTGTTGCAGGGGGGCAAGAGAGCGGGATAAGGGGGAGTGAGCGAGCGAGTGGGATAAGGGGGAGGGAGCAAGACTGGGAAGAGAGAGTGGGAGGGAAAGAGTGGGATGAAGAAATAAAAGGGGGAAATTATAATGTGATGGCATCATGGTGGTGGTGGTGGGGGATTTGGAGGGTGGTGGGTGTAAAAGAAGTTGGGTGAATATCCTATGTAAAAACCTGGAAGTGGCAGAGAGTGGGTGGCTGGATTGGGAATGTAAAGTGAGGCGGGTCTCCCTGTTTAATCTTCAGTTGAATGGCCTAATACAAATCATAATCCCCATTGCTACAAATACCATTTTTTTTGTAAAACATCTCTCCATCCGCCAACAATACTCCTAACCAAAATGTTCTTTTCCTCAATCATTACCTTAATGGAGTTTGGGCAAGAGTCTGTGAAACGGAAGGGACTGACTGTGTCAAGGTCAATAGCTGAGCTGCTGGACTTCACAAAATACACTTCCCAGTCTAGCAGTAGCTCCCTGTGACTCACAGTAGCAGCTTAGGGAGAATGACACATCCTCCATACCAGATCTAACTGTTCACTTTTTAAAGACAACTAACAATTGTAAAATCATGGACTTGGCAGATAAATTTAGTTAGCTCCCAAAACCTGCATCAATATTTCCACTTGAAGTAGCTCTAACTTTAAAATCAGACTAACAGTGCTGAACCTGCTCTAACAAAGAGTCAAAATGTAACTCTCACATAACCTGGAACTGCTTACTCTGAATCTGAAAGTGACAGTGAAAATGCATGATTTACTCTGGCAATCCGAACAATGGGAATGCACAGTGCTCTTCTCTAGAATGGTTTTATCCTGACTGCAATAAGTCTTTGTGCCCTAGGAGAAAATATAACAAATACAGATTTTCTCAGGAGCAATTTTGGATTTGTCAACTTGTAGTGTTTCTCCCCAAAGGTCTGACAGGTGCCAAAAAAAAAAAACCTAAAGACAAATGAATGGCTTCAAAAAAGTCCAAATCAACTTAATTCCCCAGCAATGGCATGTTATGTACCAGGGAAAGGCGACACTCAACATTTTTCAGCCATAATTCACTGAGGGGTTGGTAACTATGAACTCCTGGGACTGTAGATCATTTTAATCAGCCTGCTCAAGTGTGTAATTACATACCTCTAGAACAGGTACATAAGAACACAAGAACTAGGAGCAGGAATAGGCCATCTGGTCCCTCGAGCCTGCCCCGCCATTTAATAAGATCACGGCTGATCTTTTTGAGACTCAGCTCCACTTACCCACCCACTCACCATAACCTTTAATTCCTTTACTGTTCAAAAATTTATCTAGCCTCGCCTTAAACACATTCAGCGAGGTAGCTTCAACCACTTCATTGGGCAGGGAATTCCACAGATCACAACCCTTTGGGTGGAGAAGTTCCTCCTGACCTCAGTCCTACATCTGCTTCCCTTTATTTTGAGGCGATGCCCTCTAGTCCTAGTTTCACCTGCTAGCGGAAACAACCTCCCTACCTCCACTTTATCTATTCCCTTCATAATCTTATATATTTCTATAAGATCTCCCCTCATTCTTCTGAATTCCAATGAGTATAATCCCAGTCTCTCCTCATAATCCAACCCTCTCAACTCTGGAATCAACCGAGTGAATCTCCTCTGCACTCCCTCCAGTGCTAGTATATCTCTTCTCAAGTAAGGAGACCAAAACTGCACACAGTACTCCAGGTGTGGCCTCACCAGGACTCTATACAGCTGCAGCATAGCCTCCCTGTTCTTAAACTCCATCCCTCAAGCAATGGCAGACAAAATTCCACTTACCTTTTTAATCACCGGCTGCACCTGCAATCCCACCTTCAGCAATTCATGCACAAGGACGCCCAAGTCCCTTTGCACAGCAGCAGGCTGCAATTTTTTACCATTTAAAACATAATCCATTTTGCTGTTATTCCTACCAAAATGGATGACCTCACACTTATCAACATTGGGCAAAGGTCTGGTAGATGGAATACACTCACTTAGACTATCTATATCCCTCTACAGACTTTGTGTCTTCTGCACACTTTGCTCTACCATTCACCTTAGTGTCATCTGCAAATTTTGACACACCACACTTAGTCACCAACTCCAAATCATCTATGTAAATTGTAAACAATTGAGGTCCCAACACTGATCGCTGAGGCACACCACTAGCCACTGACCGCCAACCAGAGAAACACCCTTTACCCTACTCTTTGCTTTCTACTGGTCAACCAATCCTCTATCCATGTCAATACATTACCTGTAATACAGTGCAACTTTATCTTATGTAACAGCCTTTGGTGTGGCACCTTGTCAAATGCCTTCTGGAAATCCAGATACACCACATCCACAGGTTCCCCATTGTCCACCATGCAAGTAATGTCCTCAAAGAATTCCATCAAATTAGTTAAACATGACCTACCTTTCATGAACCCATGCTGGGTGTTCCCAATGGGACAACTTATATCCAGATGTCTTACTATTTCTTCCTTAAAGATAGATTCAAGCATTTTCCCCACTACCGAAGTTAAGCTAACCGGCCTATAGTTACCTGCTTTTTTGTCTACTTCCTTTTTTAAACAGTGGCATCACATTTTCAATCTGTGGGAACCACCCCAGAGTCCAGTGAATTTTGGTAAATAATTACTAGTGCATTTTCTATTTCCCCCCGTCACCTCTTTTAGTACCCTGGGATGCGTTTCATCAGGGTCAGGAGACTTGTCTACCTTTAGCCCCATTAGCTTGCCCAGTACTGCCTCCTTAATGATAATGATAGTTTCTAGGTGCTCACCTGCTATAACCTTCTTGCCATCAGTTTTCAGCATGTTATTTGTGTTTTCCACTGTGAAGACCAACACGAAATAACTGTTTGATGTTGCGGCTATTTCCTCATTCCCAGTTATTAAATTGGCCTTCTCATCCTCTAAAGGACCAATGTTTACCTTCGCCACTCTTTTACGATTTACATATTTATAGAAACTTTTGCTGCCAGTTTTTATATTCTGAGCTAGTTTACTCTCATAATCTATCTTACTTTTCTTTATAACTCTTTTTGTGGCTTTCTGTTGGCCTTTAAAGATTTCCCAGTCTACTCGTTTCCCACTACTCTTTTTTTTGTAGGTGTTTTTTTTTCAATCTGATACTTTCCTTTATTTCCTTAGACATCCATGGCTGGCTCTCTTTTCCTACAGTTCTTCCTTATCACTGGAATATACTTCTGCTGAGCACTGTGAAAAATTGTTTTGAAAGTCCTCCACTGTTCCTCAATTGACCCACCATAAAGTTTTTGCTCCCATTCTACCTTAGCTAACTCCCTCCTCATTCCTTCATAGTCTCCTTTGTTTAAGCACAGGACATAGGTACTGGATTTAACCTTCTCACGCTCCATCTGTATTTTAAATTCAACCATACTGTGCTCGCTCCTTCCGAGAGGATCCCTAACTGTGAGGTCGTTAATTATTCCTGTCTCATTACACAGGACTAGATCGAGGATAGCTTGCTCCCTCGTAGATTTCATTACATATTATTCAAGGAAATTATCGCAGATGCATTCTATGAACCCCTCCTCAAGGCTGCCATGACTGAGCTGGTTTGACCAATTGATATGTAGATTAAAATACCCCATGATAATTGCTGTACCATTTTTACATGCATTAGCTATTTCTATGTTTATTGCCAGCCCCTCCACGATGTCATTACTTGGTGGCCTATAGACCACACCTATCAGTGACGACTTCTCCCTGCTATTCCTAATTTCCACCCAAATGGGTTCAACATTTTGTTCAGTAGAACCTCTTCCATCTCTCACTACTGCCCTGATATCATCCTTAAAAATTAGAGCAATACCACCTCCCTAACCTTCCTGTCTGCCCTTCTGAACAGTTTGACACCCCTGGATATTTAACTCCCAGTCATGACCATCCTGTAACCATGTCTCCGTAATGGCCACTAAATCATACCATTTGTCACGATTTGCACGGTCAACTCATCCACCTTGTTTTGAATGCTCCGAGCAATTCAGTAAAAGTGCTGTTATGCCAGTTTTTGCACCTTCTTTTTGGGTCCTGTTACCTCCATTACTAACAGCTCTTGAGTTCTCCTTCCCTTTAACTTTTTTCCTAATTTTCAATGGAGTTGAAGCTTCCTCGTCACCTGCTAACCTGCTGCTTTGCCTTACATTAATTGTTATTCTCCCTCTACGCTCACTTCTCCCTTCCCCCCTACTTACTAGTTTAAAGTCCTATTAACCACCCTATTTACGCTTTTTGCCAGAACACTGGACCCGGGCCTGTTCGGGTGGAGTCCATCCCAGCGGTAAAGATTCCTCCTATCCCAGAACTGATGCCAGTGCCCCATGAAAAGGAAACCCTCTTTCCCACACCACTCTTTTAGCCACGTGTTTACTTCCCTGATCCTCACTTCCCTATGCCAAATGGCACGTGGCTCGGGCAGCAATCCAGAGATTATGACCCTTGAAGACCTGTTTTTTAATTTTGTTCCTAGCTTTTCATAATCCCGAAACAGGTCTTTTTTCCTAGTCCTGCCTGTGTTGTTGGTACCTACATGGACCACATGGATCCTCCCCCTCCCTCTCTAGTATCATCTCAAGTCGGTCAGAGATGTCTCGCACCCTGGCACCGGGCAGGCAACACACCATGCAGGATTCTCCATCCTGCTCGCAAAAAATTCTGTCTATTCCCCTGATGATGGAATCCCCTACAACTATAATCTGTCCTTTAGCTTCCCCCTCTTAAATGGCCTCCTGGACCATGGTGCCATGGTCAGTTGACTCATCCTTCCTGCAGCCCTGTTCCTCATCCACGCAGGGAGCAAGTGCCTCATACCTGTGGGACAATGTCAAGGGCTGCGGCTCCTGTGTTCCTGTCTGCAGGGTCCCTCTACCTGCCTCACTCGCAGTCACACACTGCTGTCCCTGCCTGCCGATCAAATTAACATTAGTTACTTTACCAGGTGTGACTGCCTCCAGAACACAGCACCCAGGTATTTTTCTCCCCCTCCCGGATGTGCTGCAGTGTTTGGAGTTCGGATTCCAACTCATCAATTTTGAGCCGGAGCTCCTCAAGCAGCCAACACTTGCTGCTGATGTGGTCACTGCCGTTCTCAATGGGATCAGCTAGCTCTCACATCATACAGCTACAACACATCACCTGGCCTGCCATCTCTACTTAGTTAATTATTTAAAATTAATTAGTTTTTTTTTTTAGTTTCACAGGGTTCGCTGCACCAGTAAGTTTACTCTGTTATATACTCAAACAGACTCTGGCTTTGCCTTCTGACCCGCTCCCAGAGGATTTGGTGTCTAGGTGACCACCCCGAAAGATAACAAAGAGATGAGGGAAAAAACATGCAAATAGCTTACCTGCTCACCACACTTAGTCTCTATTATTAGGTTAGAGGAGGTGGAAGGGTGGGAGACACTATGCGTGTAGTGTCTCGGGTATTTGTTAGCTCCCAAATTTATTGGGTGGAAGCGTACCTTCCCAGGCTGTCCTCACGCTTCTCTCCTGGACTCCCGCCGCTGAAACAACGGAAAGGAATTGAAAGGTAGGACTTGAAGCCTGGTCTTCTGGGCCACAGGCAGGGACACAGCCATTGCACTACAAAAGTCTCAACACTAGGGCTGTATTCTTGATATGAAATGAATGTTGTAACTACCACAGGCATAGCAATTGTATCGAGGGGGCTTCATAATGCAACATTTTTTTTGGAGAAAATATTGAATTTTGCAGCATGTTTTATTGTGTCCAAATTGAAATGTTCTGCATTGTACTTTTATAAATCTAACAAAAAGATGCGTTTTTGGAATAAATACCGTGCACTGTACTTTCTTCAGAGTACAAATGGAAGAGTGGGTGGGGCATGACTTTACACAATGATCACTCTAACATGAAGCTCGTGTCTGAAGGAACAGGATTTCATGAACACAAGTTACTGTTTACTTGCTCCATTTGAAAACATACTTAAATTTAGAATACTCCAGTTAACTAGAAAGAAAGGTTGATACTTTTGGTTAAAAGGGAGTTGTACATACCATACGTCAGATTTCTGAAGAAGGGTCTAGACCCAAAACGTCAGCCTTCCTGCTCCTCTGATGCTGCTTGGCCGGCTGCGTTCGTCCAGCTCTACACCTTGTACATACCAGACAGGTTATCAGTGGAGTGGCATGGTGGCTCAATGGTTAGCACTGCTGCCTCACAATACCAGCAACCTGGGTTTGATTCCAGCTTTGGACAACTGCCTGTGTGGAGTTTGCACATTCTCCAGGTGTCTCTTTGGGTCTCTGCTGGGTACTCTGGTTTCCTCCCACTGTCCAAAGGTGTGCAGGTTAGGGTGAATTGGCCATGGGAAATTGCCCCATGGTGTCCAGGGATGTACAGACTGAGGGGATTAGCCATGGGAAATGCAGAGTTACTGAGATAAAGGGGAGCCTGGGTGGTATGCTTTCCGGACTTAACAGGCTGAATGCTTCCACATTGTAGGGATTCTGTGATCAGTTCCACAGCAGCCTGTGCTGGAAAGGGATAGTACTCAAGCTCTTAGTGGCAGCAGCACCTGATAAGGGAAGGCAGAGGCTGAAGTGCTCTGGGGCAGCCTGTCCTGGTAGTGCCCACCTGAGGGCACTTTCCGTTCTTCCAACTAATAGTCTGGAACATGACATCTAGAAAGGTGATAGTCTAGGTTTCCTAGGTACAGTACACTGCAAAAGGGTATCAGGGAGTCCTTGGGTTGAGAATCCTGACTCGCACCAGCCAGACATTAGTACAGTCATTCACTTGGTCACAGAAGAGCACCTCAAGGAGGTAACGAGCAGCCAATGCTATCTACAGCTTCAGCAGACCAATCAGAAGTTCTCCAAGACATCTGTAATTAGATTCAGCAAAGGAAATCCCCCTCAATATGAACAAAGAAAAAGGAAGGAATATTATATTTCCTTCTGCTAGCCTCACTCACACTTAGAAAACAAATAATTTTTAAAAATCCAAAAAAGCAATTTGGTGAGAAATCAGGTAGGTGAATCCACTGACTCTTTCACTTCTCATCATTGCATTTTGTCAGGTCAGCAGTCACTGGGAGAGCTGATATTACACTTTAGAATGTGAATCAAACAGGTAAGAGAAGCTGGTTATTATCCAAGAGTGGCATGTTGTAAGGTAAAACCTACTGCACTGAAGGAGGCCAGAATTCAACGTTACAAATCTTACAGCTGGCCATTATTTCTGCATACCCCTGAGACCTCTCCAGCTCAGGTTTTATTTCAGAATGACATGGGAAAATTACCTTCCCTTTTAACCTGCTGCCGCTCCTTCTCCCCTCCCCTCCAAAACCATCACCGAAACAATTCCTGTGAGCTTTGATGCACCTTGATCCAAACGAATAGAGTAACAAGATCGAAAATGCTGCACAATTGAAATAGGATAGTTGAATTTGACCCTCCAGAAGTGCACAGCAACAGTTGATTAGGTCTGAAACAGCTGCTCCATTCATCGCTCAGTTTCCTTCGTGTTCAAGTTGATTATTCAAGGGATTTGTAGTTTCCACCACAATATAAGTGGTGACAGCTGACAGTTGCTGGAGGATGGAGGGAAAAGAAACCTGTACCTCCAGAAATGCACAAGTGAAACAAAAATAGGCAGCACAATAACAAAAGGAAAGCAAAATAATTTTTCAGTTGAAGTCTTGAGACTAAATCCCATTCAAGCACAAACATGGCTAGCATGCCTCTTTTAAAAGTGACCATGGACCTGAAAACACCTTCCATTCATCATTGTTCCCTCTGTATTGCATTGGTGAAAATATTAATGTAAAATCAAACTAAATAAATAGTGGTGGTTTAACAATGCCCATGCAAAATTAAGCATTATATCAGCAAATGTCAAAGTAGGAAATCCTGTTGTAGGAAAAGGTACAATGTACAGAGGCAAAACATAAATATGTAGCGTTCCGTGAAGTTTGAGATAAGCAGTGGATCACAAAGTATGTGAGAGGCCACGGACACATCATAAGTCTTAAGCTTCACACGAGAGTTTTAGTGATCCCAAAGGAAATTAGCAATACCCACACAGAAGCATGTGAGCTGAGGACCCTAAGATAAGCATCACCAAGAAAGTGGAATGGTTTGAGAGCTTGATAACAGCGCATTATCAGTGCAAAAAGGGAATTGACTGACAGGCTGAAAACAGTGAGAGAAAAGTCTTTTCTGGAAGCTGCTTCCTGTAGTTGGCTCTTATTTTAGTACAGGGGAAGGAGCTGATGGGTGTCCCCTAATAATGTTTTTCTACTGTTCTAAATGCAATAAATAGTTTTGAAAATCACAGACGGCAAGGCATTATGGCCAAGTGGAGTGCACATTCTGTGCTGTGTGAGAATCATGAACACACATGTCCCAGGCGAACAGGCTATACAAGATTGAGCACCGGGTTTAGAGGTTTGGGCCGCGGTTCAAATCATTGTCATATACCCCTGAGGCAGGGAACTATGTGGATAGCAGATTTAGAGGAGTGGGGTCACCAGAGGTTAGAAGTGTACAGGCAGTGGAGGGAATGGGTGAGCATCAGGCAGTCTAAAAACCAATTTACCGCCCTTGCTAATTGGTATGCCATTTCAGATACCGGTGAGGGCATAGTTCTTCATTACAGTGCAACCAGGGCCAAGTTGGCAGCACCATAGGTGGCATCTCAGCCGTACAGGGCATGGGCAATGGTGGGGAGCTTGAAGAACAGAAGTCCAATAGTGAGAGAGGATCCCACAGTCAGGATATCAGACAGGAACTTCTGTGGCCGTCAATGTTACTCCTGCGGCCGTCAATGTTACTCCTGCACAGTATGTTGCCTGGTGCCAGGTAAAAGAATGTCACAAAGTAACTGCAGGAGATCTTTCTGGCAGACAGTGATTATCAAGAAGTTGCAGCCCATGTTGCTGCTAATGACTTGAGTAGGAATAGGGACGAGGGCCTGAAAGTACTTTTCCAGAAGCTTGGGTAGAAGATTGAAAGGCACGATCTCTACAACACTAGTATCAGGATTACTCTCAGTCCCACATTCTAATGGAACATAGAAATTGGAAAATTGAGAGTTTGAACACATGGCTGAAAAGTTGGTGTAAGAGAGTGCACATCAGAGTTCTGGGGAAAGTGGGACTTGTATGAGCAGGATGAACAGGAATAGGATAAATACCCTTGCAGGTAGATTTGTTTGTGCTTTTGGACAGGGTTTAAACTAGATTGGCATGACAACGAGAATGCGAGGGCCAATTCAGAGCAGGGAATGAGAGACAGAAACGCAATGAGTGACTCTGAAAGACCGGAAGTAGAGGTTAAAAAATATACAGCACAGAATATTGGCAGCACTAAAACATAAGTAAATGGATGAAATGGATGAAGCCAATGGGCTGAGGGTGCAGATGACACATGCAGCATGATATCATTGCTATAATGGAAGGTGGGGTGTTGCATTAGTGGTTAAAGAGTCAATCATGGTTGTGAGGAGGGAAGATACACTACAGCTTAGCCATATAGGATGTGCTCAGGAACAAAAATGAGGCAGCCACTTTTCTAAGTGCATGTTATAGATTGTACATTAGTGGGAGAGTGATAAAGGAGCAAAATTACAGGCAAATGTCCGAGTTCAAAATAACAAGGGCTTCAACTACTAAATTCTCAACTTTTATTTATTTATTTATGGGACGTGGGTGTTGCTGGCTGGGCCAGCATTTATTGCCTATCCCTATTCGCCCTTGAGAAGGTGGTGGTGAGCTGCCCTTTTGAACGGCTGCATCATCATAAAATCCCTACAGTGTGGAAACAGGCCCTTCAGCCCAACAAGTCCACACCGACCCTCAGAGAATCCCACCCAGACCTATAGCCCACACATCCCTGAACGCTATGGGAAATTTAGTGTGGCCAATCCACCTAGCCTGCACATCTTTGGAGCACCTGGAGGAAACCCACACAGACATGGGGAAATTGTGCAAGACAGTCACCTGAGGGTGGAATCGAACCCGGGCTTGGCTCCTGGCGCTGTGAGGCAGCAGTGCTAACCACTGAGCCACCGTGCCACCCCATGTTCTGTGGGTTGACCCACAATGCCCTTCTGGACGGAATTCCAGGGTTTTAACCCAGCAACACTGAAGGAATGGTGATACATTTCCAAGTCAGGATGGTGCAAACAGTGCGAAAGGCACAGCAAACAAAATTCTTGAACTGCATTCAAAAGAACCTTTTTAAAAGCCATCACATAACAAGCCCAAAGACAGGGAGTAATTGTCAATTTAGTTTGAGGAAATGAAGCTGGGCAGGTGGATGAAGTAGCAGTGAGTGACCACTAGGCAATAGTGATCATAACAGAGTTAGATTTAGCATTGTTCTGGAAATGGACAAAGGTAAAACTGGAATAAAAGTTCAAATTGGAAGAAAGCAAAACTTTACAAAGCTGAGAGATGATCTGGCAACAAACAAAGATTACAGGAAAGTTAGTGGCAAATTAGCACTCGGCATTCAAAAGTGAACTTCTGTAATCAAAATGTTGACCTATTTCCACAAGGAGATTAAAAAAAATGGTAATGCAAATATGGAGATCCGTGGTTATTCGAGAGCATCCAGGGTAAAGCAAAAAAAAAAAAGAGAGAGCTTATGATAATCTCTAAAACATAACACTTTAGGAAGCTTAGAGCAAGTACAGGGGTGAAGTAAAATGTTAAATTATGAAAGCAAAAGATGCAAAATAAAATTTAGCAGGTAAAAAAAGCTAAGAAAAATTCAAAGTGGTTTTTAATCAGGATATGAAGAGCAAGTGGGTGACTGAGGCAATGGGCTAGTGGTATTATAGCTGGACTGTTAATTCAGAGACCCAGGTACAAATCTTGCCATGGCAGATGGCGGAACTTGAATTTAATGAATACCTGGAATTAAGAATCTAGTGATGACTGAGAATCCATTGCAGACTGTCAGAAAAACCCATCTGGTTCACTAATGTCCTTTAGTGAAGGAACCTGCCATACTTACCTAGTCTGGCCTACATGTGACTCCAGACTCACAGCAACTTGGTTGGCTCTCAACTGCCCTCTGGGCAATAAATACTGCCTAGCCAGACTCACCCTCATCCCATGAATGAATAAAAGAAAAAAAAAAAAAAAAAATCGGATGTACTCTATAAATTGCGCTTGGGTACAGAAGATGTGGACATGGTTCTAAATAAGTATTATGTCTCTGTCTCACAGAGGAAAGATTGGATAGTGTAGTAGGGTCTTCCTCAGGAGCAAAGGAGACTGACATATTGTCGTGAAGGTGTACAAAACAAAGCTCTTGGATGGAGTGGACAGGGAAGACTTGTTTCCCCTAGCAGCGTTACCAGGCAGCAGAAATTTAAGGTGATTGGTCAAAAGATTAGACTGTTCACAAGGAAGAACTCTGTCACCAGAAAGCTGGTGGGTGTCTAGAATTTACTGTCCAATTTGGTGGTTGGGCTGGAAACCGTCGTCTCATTTAAATGGAACCTGTATCTGCACTGAAGTGCTAGAACCTGCAAGGCAATGGACCAGGTGCTGGAGAGGCAACCAGTTTATTCAGCTGGCACAGACAACACGCTTAATGGCCTCTTTCGCTGCTTCGTCTTTTCTATGGCCTTGGTATGCCCTGTATCCAACGCTGGAGCACACAACCCTCAAATATTAATTTACCATAAAGGCTCAAAACATACATAATGTAAATAGAATTGTTCCGTAGCAAGGACAGTGTAATTCCTTGTTTAATGCACTAAAAACCACTAGTGTTTTGGACACAAGTGCAAGGCAAACTCTGAGTTAACTGGTTTTCATAAAATTGGCAAGCATGAAAACATTTTCTTCACAAGTACCACCTCCAACGAAAAGATCAGAGAGATACACAGATGGCATAGAAACATTTAGCAAAGTCAGAAAGCAAGCAATTTGATTTCTGTGGTCGAAATTAAACACACTTGTGCCCTCTGCATTCTGAGAGAGAAAATTTCTCTATGTTTTACAAATCAAAAAGGCAGCACTTCGGAAACGAGATGGAGCTAAAAGGATATAATCAGAAACTGTGCATTCCATGACACATTAAGTCTTTTATTCTGCACACACTTGAAAAAGAAATTACCTTTCCATTTAAAATATTCAAGGAAAATCTTGACTCATACAGAACGGTAATTGGATACCACTAAGTTATTTTTCTAAGTTATTAACAGGATAAATTGGTAGTTATTCAAATAAAACTTCTCTGGAAATCTAGTTTTAAAGGCCAAGGACAAGGTGTTCATCCTAACATCCCAAAGTATCTCCAACTGGAGTGAAAGTAAACTTCCAATCATCTAAACTGGCTCATAAAACCAATCAGATGCCAAGCCATGAACACTTGCAGTGGAAACTGCCAATTTCCAAAGAGTTAACAACTGCCATTCACATGCAAGGTTTTCATCTGCAGTACATTGGAAATAGTTCAGAATAAATGAAATTTGCTGACTAATACAGAGAGATCTGAGGAAGCCATTTTGAACATCGATCTACAACACAGAAATAGGCCCTTCGGCCCACTGAGTCTGCCCCGGTCAAATACAACTACCTAACTATTCTAATTCCATTTACCAGCACGTGGCCCATAGCATTCTATGCCTTGGCATCGCAAATGTGCATCTAAATATTTCAGGGTTACGAGGATTTGTGCCTCTACCACCCTTACAGGCAGCCAGTTCCAGGTTCCCTGGGTGAGAAAATATTTTCTGTCAGCTCCAGCCTCTTACACCTCCGAGTCATTGATCCCTCCACCAAGGAGCAAAGTCCTTGCTTGCCCACCCTGTCTATGCCAGTCATAATTTTAACTATCCCAGCCAGGTCCCCCTCAGTTCCCTTTACTCCAAAGAAAATATTGCCAGAGTATGTAATTTTTTTTATATATATAACTGTCTAGCCCAGGGCAACATCCTATAATTCTCTGTCGTGCCCTTTCCATTGCAATCATATCCAAAACGTTAAGGCTCCAAAGATAAATCAGTGTCAGCTTTGTCCTTCATATTCCAACGAAGTACCAACACAATTAACGCGAGATCACAATGTTTACATTTGGATTTTCTCAATGCGTCTCCAGATACTCTCTAAACTGCTACGCATTTGCAACATTGTCTTCTTTATTTCAGATTTCCAGCATCCACATTATTTTGTTTTCCACATTAAAACAATTCCATTTATGATGTACTTTGAGTCAAAAACTCTCACCCACCCCAGCCACCCCCAACGGCATTTCATTAGGAAAACAACTATAAGGCACAACTTTTAAAGCCAAGGTTTCCGACAGCAGTTTCATCAGGGAATGTTACCTAATAGAAAAGACAGGTTTTCTCCTGTTTAATCAAGAATCATTTCAGAAGGTTAGAATGGTGATTACATAATATCACAAGCATTAGGCATTAAATTTCAGCATTCAAGTGCAATAAAGGATATTTTTTAAGCATGTTAGTACATCAGATATCTTTCCCACTCCAACTGAGTGTTCAATTATGGGGCTGGATGAACA
>JAHRHZ010000036.1:867689-904010 GCA_024137785.1 Ginglymostoma cirratum
CCTAAACCCTTCAGGGTTTAGGCCCGAAACGTCAAGTTTTCCTGCTCCTATGATGCTGCTTGACCTGCTGTGTTCATCCAGCCCCATGCTTGTTATCTCGGATTCTCCAGCATCTGCAGTACCTTTTATCTCTGAGTGTTCAATTAACTATTTTTATTCCCTGTCATCTAGCTGATGAGTCAAGAAGTCAAACTCTCAGACATGAACAAGCTGGAACAAGTGCCACCTCCAGACTTCCTGTCCACTGACAGACATCGTTAAAGATAGCTACTGGGGCTAACTATTCGAGAAAATGAGCTGCAGAATTGGATTGCACGAGAGCTCATTTCATTCATCATGCTTGTGCCATTTTCCTGCAGTAGTGATGGGGGGCAGACAGCTTTATATCTGCCCAGCAACCAGTTAATGCAGAGTCAGTGAAAACACCAAGTGCAGTTGTTAAAAAGGACACAGAAAAGATGAGCCAACTGTCAGATTTGCAAAACTCATTGAATCATAGAATCCCTAGTGTGTGGAAGCAGGACATTCAGAACCATCGAGTTCACAGCAACCCTCCAAAGAGCATCCTACACAGACCCACCCCTCTATTGCTGTAACCTCATATTTCCCATGGCCAATCCACGTACCTGCATATCTTTGGACTGTGGGAGGAAACTGGAGCATCCAGAGGAAACCGGAGCACCCAGAGGAAACCCACGCAGCCATGGGGAGAATGTGGAAACTCGACATAGTCGTCCAAGGCTGGAATTGAACCTGGTCCCTGGCGCTATGAGGCAGCAGTGCTCACTCCCAAAATTCTTAATTTTAACAAAAATGTTATGTCCCATAGCTGATGAGCAAGTTCGCATGCTAGTATTGATACCTGGCACTTGCCCACTCTTAATAGTCTCCAGTGAAGTTCAAAGGTAGGAATCCAGATCCCATTTATCTTTATGAATCTCTCCCTTTAAAAAAAGTCATTAGTGCCGATTTCCTTCACTTTCTTCCCATCCTTTGCTGAACCTCCATTGGCTCTGGCAACCTCTAGAACTTACAATCAATGATACTTATCACATGAGCTCCGGCAACACACATTAGCAGGGTTCTTCAATTTCATCCTCAGCAGACATTTCTTCATTTATTTTAGAGAAGAGATCACTTGGTGGTGATGAGTAGAAATTCTGCCCTTCCTTGTGTGCTCCTTCCTTCCTACAGCATACAGACCAAACGTAACTGCCATCAGCTATCCCACCTAAGTGCAGCCAACTGTTAACACAAACCAGGAATTGAATCCAGTGTAGATGACTAAGTGACTTTTTAAACAAGTCATTGCACTTGGAATTCTCCTTATAGATCTCTTCAAAAGCTTGCTTGACAGTATAAACCTTTTATCATCTTGAATGAAGATAATCTTCATTTTAAAATCAAATTTTAACAGGACTTGTATTGAATCACAAGATTATATCAAAACTTGATTCACAACACATTATTTTCTTTCCAGGTTTTATATAAATGTAGAGAGACTTATAAACAAATATCAAAATTAACTTTTTCTGATGAACGTGGAACAGCCAAAAATTAATAATCCAGGCAAATTGGTTAAAAGTTGCACTAAAATTTACAGTCCCTCCCTCCTTATATAGGCTCAACTCAGGATCCCATATTAATGTTGCAAACAACAATAAGATTCAAACTCCAAACCCCTCAATCAGGTCAGGTACCATGGGTATGAGGAAATGAAAATAATGGGCAAAATTAGCCATTCGTTTCTGGGAAATTTGGCATTTGCCTGTTAGATGGACTTGACAAGTTGCATAGCAAAATTCAGCTCAAAGAGTTTATTGGTTAACCAGGATTATTGGTTAACGTGTCTATAGATCAAGAGGTTTATTTCTACTCTCAGCAGCAGAGGATTGTAACACTTTGGTTGTGATGATTGCCAAATGCCACTAAAAGCAGCTGAGTTGCTGGCACCAGCATTTTGGAAATGCACATTTTCCACTGCAGAGCTCTGGGCACAGTGGTAAAAAGCCATTAAAACCAGGAAACTTAAACATATCCATTGCATTTTACAATCTCAGGACGTTGAAGGAGGTCCATTGGCTGTAACGCAGTTAAGTGACTGTTAAAGGAAATATATGTCCAAATGGCAATGTGATAATCTCACAATCCAATTTGGCACGTTAAAAATATGTTGGTTAAGGCATAAATATCAACTAGAAAAGTGGGGAGAATTCCCAAACATTGTTCAAAGTATCACAATGGAATCTTTTTCACCGGAGATTAGGACCTCAGTTTAGCATGCCCCATCTGAGCAAAGCAAAACAGTATGGCACGCATACCAGTCAAAGTCAATGTCCCACAAAACTAAAAGGCAGGGAGTGTAAATATGCTTTCGGGATGTCATTCAATTAATCCCGTTCTTCTGCTTCAAGGATGTACACACTTCTATTTCTGAAAGATCCACATTTGACCAAGCGATAACCACTTTGCCAGTAGTGCCACAGAAAACATGAATCAATTGAATAGGAGGTGTTAACAGAAAATGTGGGAAACCCAACTGAAGAGCTAAATATTCTAAGGTTGAGGGGAAGATAAAGAAAAAGGAGCAAGTAGTAGCTGGATCACATCTTTCTTTTCCCAGAGGCCTGCAAATGTTAGGGTGGTGAAAAGTATACTTTAAAGTTGGAGATGGTGCAACCAGCGTTTGAGAGATGGTAAGGAGGAAAGGATGTCTGCAGGATGGCACGTTTGGAAGTGTAAATGGTACAATGCACATTTTTAAAAGCAAACAAAACATCCCCATAATTTGAGAAGCTACTAACATCAATAGGTGCTACATTGATCACTACCCAGAGTAATATTTGAGCTTTGTTATGGTATTTTGCCCACCAGCACAGATCCACTTACGTTGATGCGCACTATACCTTCCCTTGAGTGCAGCAGTCAGATTTTCCACACTTTGTTTCTATCACTGGATAAGTGCAGATTGGCACAACTTCTAAATTGTTCCAACCACTGAGATTACATTAGGTAGCATGACTGTACACTTTGGCTAAAGGCCACTCCATTAAAAAAACATAGCCTCAATGTACACATTAAACTCCATTAAGTGCTGGACCTCAAATAAGATCATTTGCCTCTAAACATCAGAACCAATACTGCAAATAGCTACTTTTTAAAAAAATTCGTAGTACGTGGGCGTCGCTGGCTAGGCCAGCATTTATTGGCCATCCCTAGTTGCCCTTAAGATGGTAGTGAGCTGCTGCAATCCATTTGGTGGAGGTACTCCCACAATGCCATCAGGGAGGGAGTTACAAGAGCCTGATACAGCAAACAGTACAATTTTTTTTTGTAAAATCAGGATAAATCAGGATGTTTAGTGGCTTGGAGGGAAGCTTGCAGGTGACAGTGTCCCCTGGTATTTACTGTCCTCATCCTTTTCAGATGGCAGTGGTTATAGGTTTGGAAAGTGCTAAGGAGCCGAGTGAATTTCTGCAGTGCATCTTGTAGATGATAGATAGTGCTGTTACTGATGTCTGTGGTAGAGAGAGTGAATGTTTGTGGATGCGGTGCCAATCAGACAGGCTGCTTGGTCTTGGATTGCATGGAGCTTCTTGAAGCTGCATTCATTCAGGCAAGTGGAGAATATTCCATCACACTCCAGACTTGTAGATGGTAGACAGGCTTTGAGGAGTCATGAGATGAGTTACTACAAGATTCCTAGCCTCTGACCTGTTCTTACATCTAATTTCTTTTTTTATCTTGCTGGTTCAGTTCAGTTTCTGCTCAATGGGTTTGGAGGTAACAAAGACCTGAAGGGGTTATGGAGGGGAAAGTGAGTAGTTTTGTACATGACTGGGATGACTTTTGTCTTTACGAGTGACTTTACGAGTTTAAAGCCTAGGGTTAACAGTATATCCAAGCCATGTGCAGCCTTGATCAGTGCTGGTGTGTAGCTGGGGACAGGAAATCTTAACAAGAGACAAATAGCTCCAGTCTTTCCGAAGCTGATTGGCAGGCAACAATGATAATTTCAAATTGCTCTCTTTAATTAATCAAATGTAGATTCTTTAACCGAACAAGAGACCAGCTTCAGCAGGACGGTCACCAGAAACACTAGCTTTTAATTTAATACATAAAAATTAGCATAAATACACACCATATCTCAAGGAACATACAGCATTTTTTTTTGGTTGCTCTCAGGTTGCAAAATGAACTTGGCTTGTGTCTAATGAGCAACTCAAGTTGCACTGACGAATGAAGTGACAAAAGTGAACTTGTCAAATCAGGGTTCGGGTCAAGCATGCCACTGTGCCATTGAATCTGAAGGCAGTAGCAAAAACGCCTGTTTATGTAATAAAATTGACATCCACTCTTGGCAGCTCAGATACATTTTACTGAATACAAACACAAACAAAAAACTTGCTTCCTTTCCCTCACCCACCCACTACGTTCAAAGTTCTACCTCTGAAATAGGATGCACAAAAGAATTCTGGAAATCAAATAAAAACTAGAATCACACAATAGACACATCAGCACGAGGAAAATTAACCTGCCTTTCACATTACCAATTTACCAGCTGAATCTATAATTTCATCCACTGAGGACTGCAGTTTGGTTTCATCTTATATGCGCTATAGTTTCCTGCAGTTTAGGTTTAGATAGGCAGGACACAGCATCAGTTTTAAGTGTGTCTTTTAAAGCGTTAATGACTCTCACCAACCTCTCCCCATCCCCTGCTCTGCCTTACAGTAGCAGATTCTACACTACTGGGAATTGATGCCAGAAGCTAATCGCAGCATCCATTTGCTGCAGGAGCAAAATCTCTTTTTGCTGACTATTATAATCAAATGCACAGCAAGGAAATCAGCAAGTGAAAGGCAGTAAAAGTCAGAATGTTCGAAATACAGAAAAAATGTCTGAGTCCATTTACAGTTACAGATTGATACGTTTTCACTAAACAATTACTTGGTAAGAGGTGAAATATGGCAATACAAGATTCAAACATTTCTTTCAATACAGCACTACTAATTTTTTGTAACCTGTGTCTCTGTGGTAATAAACGCATGTCACTGGATATTGATGAGCCATTTCCAAATAAGTTTTGACTCTTTCAAATTTGAAAAGATAAACATGTCATAATAGGGAACATTATCCAACTCCACACATTCCAGTAGGAGGTCAGGCGTGATAGATCTACTGGCTTAACATGAATAATTTTAGTAATGACACACAGAACAGGAATTTAACTTCTACAGAGACAGATCACAGTAAGCTGTGCAGATGAAAGGACTGCTCTTCTGACTTGTACAAAACAAAAAGATGACAGGTCACCTATATCCAAGCTGAACTGTGGATTACTTGATTCACAATAACAGACTGAGCTTCAAGTATTCGTGCACATATCTCTGCCAAAGGTCAAAGTTGGCTATTTACAGCTCAACGGCTTTATGCAAAAGGGAATAAGAGAATTAAAATTACATGATCCAAACCAAAGCTCGGTAATCACCAAAGAATGGGCAGGGGCATTTTTCCCTGGATCGTCAGAGGTTGAGGGGTGACCTTACAGAAGTTTATAAAAATCATGAGGGGCATGGATAAGGTGAATAGCCAAAGTCTTTTCCCCAGGGTAGAGGAGTCCAAAACTAGGGGGCATAGGTTTAAGGTGAGAGTGGAAAGATATGAAAAGGACCTAAGGGGCAACTTGTTTACGCAGACGGTGGTGCATCTATGGAACAAGCTGCCGGCGGAAGTGGAGGAGTTGGGTACAATTACAACATTTAAGAGACATCTGGATGGATATATAAATAGGTAGGTTTAGATGGACATGAGCCAAATGCTGGCAAAGGGACTGGGTCAGATTGGGATGTTTGGGCGGCGTGGACAATTTGGACCAAAGGGTCTGTTTCCATGCTGTATGACCAGCAATGGATATCATTTGTGGAATTATGAAAGGATAGGATTGTACTGTTTATTTTTGCTCCTGAGTATTTAAAACATGAATTTTACAGTGAAGGAAAAGGGTAATAATTTAAAAATGTAAATTGGCAGACTGATACAGCAGAGTAACTCACACATGCAGATATTTGTGATATGGTGGAATAGTTTCAATTTCCTCTGATGAACCACTGCTTGGGTTTACGCAGCTCTGGAGGTGAAATTACATCATACAGCACAAATTGGGAATTGTACCAGGCAGCTATTTAAATTGTACGGCTCAGGCTACTCAATGAAAGGACACACACACACACACACACACACGCACACAGAGCTTATGACGAATCCCTGCAATGGTTCAGGAAATTGGTCAAGTGAAAAACCAGCAATGTCCAAACACAATGCTGCAAGATCCCTCACAACCACCCATTTACACCTGAATTTTCAGCCTGACATGCCTTGTCTGGACTCAGACATGAATGATTGTCACTTTGATGAGGCACACAAGGGAGTCAGGCATCCATGGAGAATGCCAAACAACCAATCAATATCTTTTGGAGGAAGGGGGAAGGAAATCTCTAAGAAAACCAGATTCTACTTAGAATTTTTAAGTGTGGTTAAGTTGGTAACAGTGGAATGAGAAAATACTCCAATCTGTGATGTCAGGAAGCAGTGCAGCCAACCATGATATTTCAGTTCCTGAAGTCTTGCAATCAATTTTTGTTTTTACATTGCACAACTCATAGTTAATAATCCTGGACATCAATTTAAAACCGCACTTCAGGCAGTGACTGCCATCTCCTGGGTAACCACACCTAGATGGAGTCAATTTGGAAGGAGGTTGGCTGGTCTGTTCACTACAACAGTGATGAGGGCAATGAAATTGAAAATTATTTTCAAAACAAAACAAAAAAAAAAAATCAAAAATTAAAAGCAAGTCAACAAAATTTTAAAAACCAGCCAGCTAATTACAAGCCTGGCATGACTTCCTTTAATGCAAAACTTTTGACAATTTTTTCAGCTAAAATAAATACTCCAAAAAAAAATCTTCACTGCACCACTTGGCCTCGCCTTTAAAGCATCACTAGACTCACACGCCAAGTACAAACCCAAGAAGTCTTTTAATCGGGCGCTCCGATTACAGTGAAGTTGCCTTTAAAATAGTCAACCCCTGATGGTTTCAGTACAATTCTTTTAAGAAAGAGAACACTTATAAAACACAAGCAGGTACTGCAGGGAAGAACTGCTTTTTGTCCCCTACGTGTTGTGCCACCGTCAACTCTTTCTAGAAGAAGCTTACAGTTTCACTACACAGAGGTCAAAGCCATTCTTCCTCCTGGTCTCTTTATTTTGATGAAGTCTCAGAGATCCTTAGTAAAATTTTACTGCTTTTAGATACTCTGGCATTGAGGAAAATCCCAGCAACCAAATCACTTCCTTTTAATATACAGAGCAGTCCACAAGTATTCAAATCCTTGAGGGCAATTTTATAACCTCACCAATTGTAGTAAAGTAAAACTTCCTCAATTGCCAATGGCAATAATCAATTCCAGTGGACAAATCCTTCATCATACATATTACCTCTTGGTTTTAGTTTTTTTATTTCCTCATTCCACGGACTGCAGGCTGGTATGTAGAACATCTGGGTTATCAGAAGTAACAACTTATCTGTACAAGATCTCCAAATTGACTATTGTATAAAATCAACATTTATAGATTCTTTATACACAGTGGTAATGAGCACCAAGGTATTGTAGTGAGAAAGTGGCTTCTCTCCAAAGCTATAAAAGAAACATTTCTTTACATTATGAGATTTGCCTTTTTTCTTTCAAAAAGAAAGCAATCAGTTGAAGGAGCATTCTACGTCTCCTAACAAAGCACAATCCATTCTCTGATGTTGCAGGTGCATCAAATAGAACCTCGTCCTGTGTAGCAATGAGACCGAAACCCCTCACTTACTTAAAGCAAATCCATTTATTTGCAATCACTGCAGGATTGGCTCCTTCAATACACCACAGCTAATGCTGAGGTTCTTATCAGACAAATAACCTTGATAACCAAGTGTGTTACTGCTTCCCACATTAAAGGTTCTTTCAAGTTTGCTTCAGTGCATTTAAGGGACAGTCTAGACCCATGTTTACCAAAAAACCGTTCTCTGTTTCTTTCAAAGAGGTACAGAGCTCCAGAGACACAGTCAAACAATTATCATTTAATTATTAGACATCATGCCGAATCCCTTTATTCTTTGGCTGTTCTCAAATCCAAAAGCCACGAGACACAATTGTTGCCTTTCCCCCAAAACGGGATTACTGTTTGCTTTTTTTTTTTTATAAGCGTTCTCTTTTGTGTCTCAAACTCTGTGCAATTTACTAACAGCATTTACTTTAAATTAAAAACCTCAAATCAAGGCCGTTAAGCACCAGATCCAAAGGCGACAGTAGTTAAGTGGATGTTGTTGCAAGCTACCCACATCAAGTACAAACAGGGTCCACTAGTGAATAATCCACAAACACTCTTCTCAGGAGATGGCACCCCTTTTCCGCAGATGAGCAGCTGGAAGCTTTTCTGTCAGAGCGGAGCAATTGCCCTATGTGCGATTCAGAGTCTGGAAGATTCTAGAAATCTGCAACATCACAGGACCTGTCTCAGGATCATTCATCCACTGAGTGCTGTTTAATGGATTTTCCAGCATATCTTCAAATGCTGCAAGAGGGGAACACATTGGTGGGGGAAAGGGAGAAAAATAAATTGAATGGTAGCATGATACAAATGAAATTCTACAACAGATAACTGCATAGAACTCAAACATAACCTTTCAAAATAATCTTAAAAGCAAAATTTGATTGAAAACCATGAACTATGTTCCAACCATGAAATAAATTTTATCTTTCAATACTTTTGTGATCAGTCATTTTGCAATTCTCAAGCTAAATTAATCCGTATGAATTATTTTTAAAAAAAGCAAATTTAAGATACATAACAACATACTGCGTTGCTTTTGCACTTCTCTTTGTATTGGAAATGGACCAATAGCCAAACAGCATGCTACGTGTGGAAAAAGTCACTGCTTCATTAGAATCGTGCTGTTGGAAGACTTAAGTCGACACCCTCCCAGAAACTCAAGATGTAAAAGTGTGAGCAAAACTCGTTCAGTGTATTTCTGTGTATTTCTCAGCACAAATGTTGCCAGGCCTGCTGAGTTTCTTCGGCATTTTCTAACTTTTTTTTTTTAAAAAGAAGCTCTAACATTAGAAGAGGTACATCTCAAATAATCCTATATGAATTTCCCTCATGCTAACCATGGCACTTGGGCTGCTTCAAATGTCAGGTCGTCGTCAACAGCTGCCATAAAAAAAAAAAATCAGGAGCACAAACACAGCCAGTGTTGTACTCCATATGAGCAGATGTCCACAGGGAGAGTTATTTTTGCATCCACTTGATTCATGCAGTTTTTCACAATCAGGCTCACTTCACTCAAAAACATGAGCACTCCTTTAGCTCAACGAAGTGACCAACATTACCGTAGCACAGGCAGCGACTGCCGCAGACTGCCCTCTGAACACATTAGTTCCGCTGCCACCTTGTGTTTTAAATGTAAATGGAGACCATTTATGGGAAACATGAAGTGCATATTGAACATTCCCCAAGCCCACATTTGAAAATCTTACGCTTCAATGCGCAGTGAAACATTCCTGCTCCAGAAATAAAAACAGGTGCTAAACAATTGGTGAATCTCTGAAAAAAAATGGCAAAGAATGCTGGAAATAGTCATCAGGTTTGGCAGAATCTGTGACAGAGAACTGACAAAAGGTCACTGACCTGAAACTTTAACTCTGCATCTCTTTCCCAAAATCAACATACAGGTGCCACTAATGTCCATAAGATTAGAGACTCAGGAGCGGAAATAGGTCATATGGCCCATTGAGTTTGGCCCGCCATTCAACGAGGTCATGGCTGATCCGATAAACCTCAACTCCATGTTCCTGTCTTATCCTCATAACCCTTGATTCCTTTATTGATACATTAAAGATAAGATCGATCTATCTTAGCTGTGGATACATTTAACAACCCACCCTGAAGAATTTCACAAATTCACCACTCAAAAAAATTCTTCCTTATCTGCTTCTTAAATCTCGTGATTCATTATTTACTAACGGGAAAAGAAATCAGGCAGGACTTGGTTGTTGATCTCTTGTTGAAATGTGCGCGCATGCATCAGGAGGGCCCCAAGGCTGGCTGACAAATAGCATGTCAACACTTATTATATCTTATAGGCATACGCATATGAACTTGGGGGGAAAAAAAAAAAAAAGGGGAGCACTGGCACTGTTGAAAGCAAATCGGGAAGCAGCTAACTTTTCTCTCTAGAGAAAAAGCTGGCAGAAGCTAAAGGGAGAAGAAAATGACAAAGATAAAAAAAAATGAAAAGAAAACTGTTTGAACTGTAGCCTTACTTGATAGATCAAATCATTTGAAGAAAACTTACCAAGTAGTGTTTTAGGATTAATCAGTCCCAGCTGTACAACAGGATTGTCCAGGATGGCCTGAAATAATGGGCTTTCAGTGTCAATGCCTTTATCTAACTCCTCAGGGGAGGGCTTTCGATCACCCAGCAACCATTCACACTGAAAAATAATAATTACTCGTTACTGATTAGATCTCTAGAGATCTATCAAATTGCCAATCTTACGCTCCAATCAGCAGCTAAGAATGGAGTTACAGCCCCATGTTGTTTCAGGTATACTTCGGTTTACAGAATCTATAAAACTGATGGGAGCAATCCTCTTCAAATTCTTCATCTAAGCAACATTTGTGGTGGTTCCATCACAACTGGTAGGTTCGGACTGAAAGCAAAAATATTTCTACGGCACGCTTATGCAACAGGATATGGAGAGTTACATGACATGAATGTTCATGTAGTGGTTTCTTATGTAGGACTCCTTAGAGACTGGTGAAAAATTCATCTGAACGTTATAACCACTATGCCTTTTGAGGGGTGGAGAAAACAACACGGCTTAACTTAAATCTCAGAGGTGAGAAAAGCTCTGAGGCAGCAGTACAAGAGTTGAAATGCCAGAAGTGAGTGACCATTGTTAATGGCCCATCAATTCTTCTACCAATGCACAAGTATCTTGCTGACTGTGGTCAACTCTTGTTGGGATATAGTTCCACAATTACATTTTGGTCTGTTTGGCATTATTACATAGCATTGCCATTACTTAAGCAAGAGGCCATATGTTTTCCTGTTTTGGACTTAGGATTTCCGTATGGAAAGAAACTGGGAAGACTGTGCCTGAATTCTCTATAGTTTAGAAGTTTGGGAGATAGTCATCTCATTAAAATATGTACAATTCTTATATGGCTCAAAAGGGTAAATGCCAGAAGAGCATTGCATCAGGCTACAACAAGGACACAGTCTCAGGACTTAGGATTTTAGGACTGAGATATGGAACAATTTTTTTTAAAAATCAGAGAATGATGATTCTTTATAATTCTTTACGCTAGAGGGTTGTGGAGACTAATAATTGTGTATATTCAAGACAGATTTAAAGATTTATAGATATTAAAGATACCAAGTGATATGGGCATAGGGCAGGAAAATCTTTCAGCCATGATCTGGTTGAATGACAGATCAGGCTCGAGGTGCCAAATGGCCTCCTGCTGCTCCTATTTATGTATTACAAATCCAGTAACTAAAACAAAAACCTTTAACTTCATGGATCAAGATTTTCTACAGTTTAATGTTATCTTAAATGATGTGTCCAATGTGCACTTACAGCAGCATCTTGTTGGTTGTTGTTGACTCGCAAAGCATCTATTACTTCCTTTTCATCAAATCCCATTTCCATCAGAGCAATCATAGCCTATGAATAAAAAGAATTAATTGTTCATCTATTTGCATATCACACGTCTTGAGCTGCTAGTTTTTTGAAATTTCCTGCTACTTGCATACAGTCTACCTGCGATCAGTAAAATTTTCATTTAGTACCCTTAACAGCAATATCTGCAAAACAGCATTCTTCGAAACAAAATATGCTGTTCTCATATAGCAAAATTATGAACAGATCCTTTTACACTGTAGGATGTTACAATAAATAGAACAATTCTGTCCTGATCCACTGATGCTGATTGTGTTAAATGCACACTCTCAATCATCCTTTGGCCCTCCCCACACCTACAGAAATTAGCTGAACAAAACTGGTAGTGTTACATACAGCACCAGTTCCTGATCAGTGATCGGATCCTCAGACAAGAACCTCACACATGCAGCCTACCACAGAACATCGAGCATGTCATCACAGAACTCGAACTTCTCGCGTTTAGTCAGCAAAATTATAGCCAGGAGTTAAAATGCAAAACCTTCAACATCAGTTCCAGGTTGTTGCTCAATTATGTTGGAGTATCTTACTCCTCACCATTTCACCCATCCCCTAAAACAGAATTCTGGCAGAGTTAGGAAACGTCGCACTTTAATACTGATTTGGCTTCTTCTTACTGGGATATTTGATCACTACTTGCGTAACTCAAACAAACTGGCCCTCTGCACTAACATCTTTGAGGCACAATGACTTACCAAAGGCATGTGTACCTTGATTGGAATCGTGGTGACAAACATCAGCTGATTGAGTTGATCATACGTAGTACTGGTGCAACAGGAAAATACTCATAACGACAAGATAAAATGGGAGATTTTGAAATGAAATACAGTCAGTCTCATAGCTCCACGTTTTTTATGGCTCATTAATATTACTTTTCTGGGAAAACTATGCACCCCAACTTTCAGTTGTGTTATATTATACTACAGAAAGCACCCCAAAGTCTACGAAAACTAATATTCGAGGTGCAAGGAGAATTCCTTCCATGCCACAAATTGAAGTAAATTAATTCTGCTCACTCTGGGTTCTGGTCGGAATTCTCGTTTCCGCCTGATCTTCTTAAAGATGTCAGTCAATTCATCTTGTTTGGCAATTTCATTGACCGTTTCCGGCTTTGCATCCCTTGCAACTGCTCTCGACCCTCCGGTTGCCCCATCCCCAGGCAGTGGTGCGTCGATTGTTGGATCCTCTGCATGTTCAATTAGCCACTCCATGGCCTGTGTCACAGACATACTGTAAGAGAGAAGGGAACACCTACAATTTGGTATCTGACATCAAACCTCAGTGTAGTTGAACATACAAGCACCCCCACTCTGTAGTTATACTGCATTTCGCATCACAGCATTCCAGTTGGTAACACAGTCTGCCGCTGGTTAGATTCTTCCATGAACTGAACGGTTTAAAGAATTGGAGCAGAGTCAGGTTTAGAAATGGAACCAAGTTTCTGCACCTTTTACATGGGTATTCCAAATGTCACTGTTTTAACCAACCTGAAAGTATATTTACTTTTTGGGTGCAGTGAATAATCTTGAGTCATTTGAATATTTTCCTTTGTTCCAGTCTCAAGGGTAGACTTAGAAGATTATCAAAGCAGTTTAGCAGGGAGGCAAATCATTTGATAGCCCCCTTGCTGGGATAAAATTAGCATGTTGTTTTTCTTGTAAAAAGATTTGCAACCAGGTTATTTTCTCCTTAGAGGGCAGGAGGAAATAGGGAGGAACATCCTTTGAATAAACAACCTACCAAGACCCTTTTTTTCAAGTGCTTTACGACTGTGTAAATAAAACACAAAGTATCCTGCTGAACTTAATCAAAATACCAGCCAAAATAGCTCAGTTGGGAGAGCGTTAGACTGAGGATCTAAAAGGTCCCTGATTCAATTCTACATTTTGGCAAAATAAGCACTTCCCAACTGTATCAGTCTTTGTTTGGAGAGGCGCGCTGGTTCAGTGGTTAACACTGCTGCCTCACACCTTCAGGGACACGGATTCAATTCCGGCCTCAGGCGACTGTCTGTGTGGAGCTTGCACATTCTCCCCGTGTCTGCGTGGGCTTCCTCCCACAGTCCAAAGATGTGCAGGTTAGGTGGATTGGCCATGCTAAATTGCCCCTTACTGTCCAGGATGTATAGGTTGGCTGGATTAGCCGTGGGAAATGCAGGGTTAGAGGGGTGGGATGCTCTTCGGAGTGTCGGTGTGGACTTGTTGGGTCAAATGGCCTGTTTCCACACTGTAGGGATTCTATATATAAAAATAAATCTCTCATCCTTCAATAAAAATCCTGGCTTGTCAACCCTCAACACAGAGCTACCAAGAAGAGACGGAACTATGTAATGCAAGGCACTGTTTATAGGTGATCTTTGCTACACAAACAGTTTGTACAAGAACCATAAACGTCCCAAAGGGAACCCTTCTCCTACAAAGAGACAGCAAAAAGATTTCTTAAAATAAACTCACTGATTCAGCCTCAGTGCTTTCACCGCTCGACTCTCAGGGAAGCCCATCTCAGTCAGCTGGCGTAGTGCTGCCTCATCCACTCTGTCCTCCTCATCTTCATCCAGCATTGCTGCCAAAGGGGAAAATCTATTAGTAATACTTGCATGAAAATCTTCATTCTGAAACAAGCCATGCACTCTCAGCCAAGTCAAAATCCAGGGTAATTAGAGGGTAATAAATGAAATTCTAGTCAGCAAAATTCAGATTCCATGAATGTACTAAAAAATGTATTAAAAATTATTACATCAATTGTCTCAAGAGCAAGACAGATACGCCAAGGTTACTGAAAAGTGAATACCACTGTTTTCTTTCAACATAAATCATGTTATGGTACTTCCTGAGTTCTACCAACTCTAGCTATAAACTGTGTACTTTTTCATGAACAGACGTGAGGGAGAGTTGGCTCCGATTCAGGTTTACTGCTTCTAACTGCTGGAAAATGAATGGTCATAGGTTTACCCATCCTCCCAGTGATAAATCAAGTCTTCAAGTTCTTCGAATACCACAGTATTCCCTAAGTGATGAGTTGATTAAAAAGAAAACAAAATCCTACACTATTCCTCAGCTGAACTAACCCTTGTCAATTGAACCAGACCATCCCTGGCTTGGATTTGAGTGAAAGGATTCAGCAAAATGAATCATAATGGGAATCATGAACACTCCAAATTGCTTTAGTTCACTTTCCTCTATTTTATAACCTATTGTTTCCTGACAATTTCCATCCCAAAAAAAATTTCATAAATGCAAACTGTTACACTCCGGTTGACAGCTTTGAAATACCTAAAAACCTATTGAAATAGCATTGTGCATCAATAATTGAATGATCTCAAGTTCTACAGTTCAAGCACTGAAATAGCCTGCATAATGATAAATCTGGATGAACATTTTACAAAACATGCGTACAAATTGATATGTAATGTTAAACAGCACTGATTGCTTTTGCTACATCAGTAAGGATTAAATAGAACTGCCTTGAATTTTATCTCAAATGCAGATACCTGTACAGTTCCTGGATCAACCTTGCTTGGAGACTCTGCCTATTACACAGATGCCTTGGGAATAGGTATTGTCTCACATTTCTATAGCACTAACTTGAATCAGGGATAACTTGAGCATCACCTCTAATAAAGCCAAATGGAGGTAACTGTACAATTTTTTTTTGTAATCACTTTTACTTTTGTGCAAGAACTATAACTATAGCCACTATCTAGGACCCCTGTAAAATCCAACACTTGCAAATGCCCCAACAATAAGTTCAAAAAGTCAGGATTCTCTCTACCTGGAGGACACCTTCACTGTTACTGCAGTAAATGCTTTCAGTCAGTTTATAACAACATAGATAGCAAGCCAGCAAAAACAGCAAAGTGCAAAAAGCTTCCTGCAGTATCAGGGGTCCTCTCAAATCCCTTCAAAGTCAAAACTCCGATGACCCATCTTTCCATTGTCTTTGCAGTCTTCTTTATGCAATGTGTTGTTAGACAAAGACAAAAATTAAGGGTAACAGGAAGAGCACAAGTATCTCCCCTTACAAGTTCCCCAAGTCTCTGTGACCATTCACAGGACTGTACCTACTCCTAAGGATAAATTTTCAGCTTTAGCTTTAATTCAGCCTTTGCTACTCATTTGGACCTCATCCTTTCACCCACGCTCAGTGACTCCTCGTTGAGTAAAATTAAACATGTACCTCAGATCCCTGGAATAACATCTGAGTGGGCATTTGTATAGGGCCATTTGACTGGTGTGCTTCCAATGCTACTCTATAGTGTCCAGCAGGAGGTTTACAACCAAGTCCAATACAATCATTCATCAAAACAGCATACATATGCCTTCTGACAGCTGCTGATTATTATTCCCCCTTCAGGCCCTGGGAATGCTGAGGCTGATTGAGTAGGGCAGTGGCAGAACAATGCAAAGTGCCCTAGTGAACATACACCCTGGCTCTTACTGATCTACACGTAAGCACTGTGGTTACAAGAACATATACAAATAATTATAAAAATACTCAAGATACAAAGATATGTGGATAGCAATTAAAAAGAGCCAGATATAAACAGCTGATTTGGTCCCGCGCAAGTAGATTAGGCTTCTTACCATTTGCCTTTTTAAATAGTTCAACAGCATCTGGATTTAGAGCTAGCAGTTTCTGTGCCACTTCTATTAGGGAAACAAGGATTTTCCTGAGTTCTGTCTGAAACTAGAAATTACATGTCAGTTTAAAAATTATTCTCAATTAATAAGTTCCTCCCATTCACTGCTCCCTGCTATAGCTCAAAACTTGAGTGCCCAGTAACTCATTTCCGGCGGTTGCTACTCATTACTTTAGAAGGGTGAGAGCAAAAGGAGGAACGAGAGGCAGTCGGCATCATGTTGAAAGGAATGTTAATTTCAAGCAATGAGAATTTGGCAAGTTGTGTGTCAATTTCTTCCTCAAAGTGTGGCAGTTAGCTACCATTTAACTGGATTTTAATGTGCTCAGAATTAAAGGTAAGAAGGAAGCTTCTTGAATCCTTAGGCAGGGTAAATGAACTCTGCTGGAGATAGCTGATAAATTAGGTAAAGTGGCTCAGTCTCTTTTTTTCTCCTATGCAGCTCTATAGAATAGAAATACAAGTGCTTCCATGAAGATTGCAAGTGAGGTTTCAAGCAGGGAGAGTTTGTCCAGCAACGAGTCAGTAGTTGGGGGGTGGGGTGGGAGGAGAATGTATTTTCCCCCAATTCCCTTTCCTTTATCTCTTTTCTTCACAATACAGCTCCTGCTTCAATGTGGTGGAAGGAGCTGGTTGATGAGTAATCGGTATGCTAATCTACTTCCAATAAATGGTCAGTGCAGTTAAAACACAGCACATCAGTTTGGTCCAGTGGAATGTACAGCCTGTGGAATGTGGGAAATAATGGGAACGGCACCATGAGTGAAAGGCAAACACATCTGCTGAACGTGACGTCGTCTGCACAAGCTTGAGCTCTGGATTCCAGAATCCAGTTAAAGTCACTGTTGTGCATCCACAAGAGGACTTCGTGGTTAGCACGTTTAGGGAGTGATAGCACTGCAGTTTAGGGGTGTGCAGGGAGATAGGAAATGGGTGATCACCAAGCTGTCCAAGAGAACAAGGCAGGTGAAGGTGTACCTTGACACGATCTTGCTTGTAAATCAGTTTCCATTTTGGATACTGGTCTTCAGAGGTGTGCAGCAGAGCCAAATGAGCAACTCCATGGATGGTTCAACTGTACAGGAGGGGAGGAAGAAGAGTGGAAGAGCTGTACGGATAGGGGGATTCTTTAGCCAGGGGAACAGAAAGACATTATTTCTGCAACTGTAAGGATGGCATGGTGCTTCCCTCTTGCTAGATTCAAGGGATGTCATAGGACATCTACAGGTGATTATTCAAGGTGGGGTGGGAAAAAAAACGGTCAATGATCATGGCTCGTGTCAGTACCTATAACATAGGTACGAAGTCAGAAGTCACACAACAACAGGTTATAGTCTAACAGATTTATTTGAAATCACAAGCTTTTGGAGCATTGCTTCTGCATGAGGCGAAGTGTTCTGGTCAGGTGACATGTTGTCTTCCCTTGACAAAACAACAGCTCTCTGAAAGCTTGTGATTTCAAATAAACCTGTTGGACTATCACCTGGTGTTGTGCGGACTTCTGACTTTGTCCACCCCAGCCCAACACCAGCACCTCCACATCTTAGGTAGGAAGGGGAATGAGGTCCTGGATGCAGATTACAGGGAGCTAGAAAAGAGATTGAAAAATAGGCTCTCCAATCAGTAATCTCAGGATTACTGAGTCCCACATGACAGTGAGCATAAAAACAAGAAAATTGAGCAACTGAATGTGATGGTGCAGATTGGAACCCAATCTTGAGCAGGAGGAATGGATTATATCTTGGCAGGATTCGAACTGCCATCCTCACAGGGAGGTTTATTAGTCCAAGGATATTCTATGTTTCTCCAGGAGGAACATGCAAAAAGTGAAGCAGCTGGGAGCAGCACTCCTAAGGAATGAGATCAGTACATTTTAAGACAGGATCTCAGATGAAAGGATCAAGGTGTAGAATTAGTTCGAATGGAGCTACAAAACAGCAAGTGGAAACAAACACTAGTGAGAGTTGTTCATAAGACACCAAACAGTAGTAATACTGTCAGCTATACTATGAATCAGTTTTGAATGTGTAGGTGTTCACAGGGATCTGGACGTCCTTGACCATGCATCATTAAAAGCTAGCATGAAGGTGCAATAAACTTGGAAGACAAAGTATAGAAGTATAGAGTATGAATATAAAAACAAAGTTGTCTAGTTGCAGTTGCAGAGCCTTGATGAGACCACAACTGGAGTACTGTAAACAGTTATGGCCTGCTTATTTGAGGAAACGATATACTTGTCATAGAGAGAGTTCAACAGAAGTTTAACATATTAAGACAAACCTGTCACCTTACTGATTATGCAGCAATTGAGTAAACTAGGTCTGCATTCCCGAGAATTTCAAAGCACAAGAGTTACTCTCATTGAAACGTATCAAATACAAATAAAATGTTTCGCAACCTGGTAACAATAGAACCGAGGACATAGCCTCAGGATGAAGGGTTGGCTATTTAAGACGAGGATGAGGAGGAATTTCTTTTTTTTTTGGGGGGGGGGGGGGGGGTGAATCTTTGGAGTTCTTTACTGCGCTTGGCTGTGAATACTCAATTACAGAGTAGGTTCAAGACAAATTGATAGATCTGGAGACAATGCAGGAATGTGGCATTGAGGAGGCAATCAGCCATTATCTACAAGCGCGAGGCATGCTTGCTGAGCTGAATGGCTTACTCCAGTTCCTGTGTGATTGGAATTTTGCTTACAATAGGGTTAGGATTAATAGAAACTGGGCAGGCAGGCAGTTTAAAAATAAATCAAGTGGGGCAGAAAAAAAAAATGAGTCCGGTCAGAATCTTGCCAGCTGCTATCAAGCTCCTTTCCTGATCAGTGCAGTTTTAACCTGTTCAATTGACCAAAACTGCTTGTGCCTTTATTGACGGCAAGGGACTGCTCTTTGTTTACCCAATACACCCTGCTCATTTCAACTCGCAAATGATCTGGGGCACACAGGTAAGAACCAGGAGTTAAATTCACATAGGCCTCAGTTGCAGAGTTGGTGGTATAGGCCCTCACCCAATTCACAGTCCAAATTAAAAATTACACTAATGCTTCGACAGCTGCTGCAATGCCACTGAAGACAAACTGAAGCATTAAGATGAGCAGAACCGCCCAAGTAAAGCCCAATATTATCCACGTCACTTGAACACAGAAAAAGTGACAATTTAAATCATTCTTCCCCGTAACAAAATGGTGCTAATACAAGGGAATTTACACCTCACTGAGATATATGTATGTAACTTTTCAACTCAAAAGAAACAAGTGTCATACTAACACTGATTGTAGCAAATCAACAATAAAATTTCAGAAACACAATTGGCAAATGCAGAGGAGAGTTTCATTCAGTGCTCTTGTAGCACTGCACATGTGGAACCAAAATCAAGTTCAACAAGGATGACTGGCTTGATTGAATGGCTTCTTCTGTGGTCAGTACTAGGTAGAACATACCCATTGCTTTCATGCAAATGCTTCAAGCAAATGCTGATTCCACTACTGAAGCACAATTGGACTATAATACTCAAAGAATTCAAATCCATTTAACTAGTAAACACATTGTGTTCATATTTTGACTATAAGTTTCATACGATACATGCATAAAAGATTCTACTAGAAACTGTCTATGTGAGCACGTCACGCTCCATTCACACCTTGAGTCTGCTGGCAATATACAGGAAATCAGAAGAAAAGTAGATCAAGTTGGATTTTGATTCGAAGATTTATTTTAGATGCGCTATGAAACATATTGGGTTTTAAAAGTAACTTTTTCAATAAGTGATGTAAATAAAATGAGTCACATACATCTCGCAGGTTGTGCTGGGTGACCACCCGGTCAGCTTGCCGAGCAACAAGTTGAGCTGTTACCTTCATGATGGCATCTTTATCTGGCGCCTTTTGCTCTTGTTTCTTCTGATAGAAAGGGAGAGGCAAAAGTTTATAAAGTGAGATGACTGCAATTTATGAAAAGTGAATACGTGACACGGAGAGTCAAGAAGAGTGCTAGTGGAGTAGTATAAAATCACTGGACTAATGACCCACAAGCCCAGGCATTGGGAACAGAGATTCAAATCCCACCATGACAGACTTGAAATTTAAATTCAACAAAAGAATCTGGAATAAAAAGCTAGTGTTTTTATTAAACAACAAGCTGATCTGATTCATTAATGTCCTCAAGAAAGGAAATCTGACTTCCTTACTGTGTCTGACCTACATGGCCTAAAGCAGACTGTTAATTGCCCTTTGGGTATTTAAGGATGTTCAATAATTGCTGTCCGAGATCATATCCCATGAGACAACTAGCCATACAGCTCTCAACAGCTGTTTGAGACAAACAGATTTCAAATACCGCTTGGATTGAACATACAGAAAACTCAGTTATTGCTCCTTAATTGTGAACCACCAGTTAATGGTGGGTCCCTGGGTAGTGCTGTCGAACAGAGACACCTGGGGGTTCAAGTACATAGTTCTTTGAAAGTTGTGTCACAGGTAGACAGGGTGGTTAAGAAAGCATTTAGTACCTGCCTTCATTACTCAGATCATTGAATAAAGGAGTTGGGATGTCATGTTGGGGTTGTACAGGATGGTGGTGAGACCAGTTTTGGAAGTACTGTGTAAAGTTCCAGTCACCCTGCTATAGGAAGGATATTATTAAGCTGGAGAGGGTTCAGAAAAGATTTACAAAGATGTTGCCAGGACTGGAGGGTTTCAGTTATAAGGGAATGCTGACTAGGCTGGGACTTTTTTCACTGGAGTGCAAGAGTTTAAGGGGTGACCTTATAGAGGTTTATAAAATCATGAGGGACATAGATAAGGTCTTTCCCCTAGGATGGGAGAGTTCAAGACTAGGGTCTGTTTCCATGCTATATACTTTTTAAGCCAACAATCCTGATAAAATACAGAAGATGTACAGTGTTTCTTATATTGGTTGCTTCAACATAACTAGGATTTAGATTGGTTTAAACATGAAAAAAAAGCGTGTTTTTACCTTTTCTTCAGCAGACACATCAGCCATCTTGGGAGGAGCAGCAGGTGCTCGCTTTTTAATTAATAATAAAACATCTGGAACAAAAGTCAAAGGGCATCATGAACACGTGTAGCAGATAATGCATTAGCTGGAGACGTTACTCAGATGATTCCCCCTATTTTAACTATTACAAAAAGATAGACTGGGTTATCACTATCTCAATCAGCTAAAGGAATTAGCCAGGGCACATTAAACACCCTCAGAAGGGCTCATAATGTAGTCACAGTGTCCCTACCTCAGGCTAGAAGGCCAAGGTTCAGTTCCCACCTACTCCAGATGTGTGCCATGACATACCCAAGAAGGCAGATTAAAAATATCTATTAAACACGCTTAAACTAATAAAATCAAATAACTTTGTACACAGATGATGGAGATGTGAAA
The DNA here is from genome assembly GCA_024137785.1 of Ginglymostoma cirratum. Classification (NCBI taxonomy): domain Eukaryota; kingdom Metazoa; phylum Chordata; class Chondrichthyes; order Orectolobiformes; family Ginglymostomatidae; genus Ginglymostoma; species Ginglymostoma cirratum. Next base: position 889,520 of record JAHRHZ010000036.1, read on the forward strand.
TAAAAGCAAGGTCTTGAAGCATTGGAAGCGGTTTAGAAAAGGTTTATTAGGCTAATATCTGAAATGGGCAGATTGCCCTATGGGGAAAGGCTACACAGAATAGGCCTGTATCCTCTAGACTATAGAAGAGTCTGAGGTGACTTAATTGAAACATGAGATCCTGACAGGATGACCAGCTGCATGTGGAAAGGAGGTTTCCTCTTGTCAGAGAATCTTAGAACTATGGGTCATACTTTAAAAATAAGGAGTTACCCACTTTCTGGGCATTGACACTCTTTGGAATTCCCTTTCTCAGGGAGTAAATGCAGAATCATTAAATATTTTCAGACAGAGGTAGATAGGTTTTTGATTACCGTGAAGATAGATAGATTATGGGTGTACCTATACCAAGTGGACTGTAGTAGTTCAAGAAAGTAGCTCAGCACCACATTTTCAAGGACAACTAAGCATGGTCAATAAAGGTTGGCCCAGCCAGTGAATCTACAAAAGAAAAACTATTCTTGTAGCTGTCTTCACTAGAAACTGGTGAATGAGAACCACAAGTGAATGCCCTAACCCAAGAATGCAGAGAATTACAATAGCTTCACTAAGATGACAACCCTAGCTCACCACCTCACCAACTTCTTTTTAACTTTGCTGTCTCATTTCCTACTTTAACTTCAATGGTTTAAATTTCCAATACAACATGAGAAGCTGCCCTGCAAAAACTGTTTTTCAAGTTTGAAACTCAAAATTAATAATTTAAAAAAAGGAGGAAATCATCCAATGAAACTTGATAAAAATAACTGATGATTACAAGGATCTTTAAGTTGCAACACATTCTTCACACGTGGTTGATCGAATTAGGTGCTTAGTTGATCTAAACCACTCAACCATAATACCCAACCTACCATCTGTTACTCTCCATGCAACACACTTCCTGCCATCTGTTACTCCACAGGTTACTATAGCAGGAATAAGGCCTAAGATTGACAGGGCCATACATTCACAAATGAAATTGCTGCTCATCCAAAATACAGGCTGCATGATTTCAGAGAAATAATGTGGCAAATGTCATGTTGCCCTCTGCCCTAAGACAGCTGCTCCCTCCGTTATGCGCAGGCACTCACCTTTATCCTGGAGGTTCTCCTCAATGACAGTCTTTGTGTCCGACAGGACCCGCTCTGATGTAGCGTGAATGAGTTTGTGGTGTGTTATTGTCTTTGGATCTTCTAATCCTCCTTGTGCACACTACAAGACATATCACACATACTATTAAAAAGAGATTTAAAAGTATTACGAACTGCAGGCCTGTGTTCACCCCTTTATCAAGATAACACTGAAACAGTCCCCAGTGTTCCTGCTAGACCCAGTTAATATACTGGCATCAGAGTTTGGGGAAATAAAGTCATATGTAAACATTCAATATTACCCCATGTGCTTCTCACACAAGTTCCTCTCCTTCCCAGCAACTCTCCATTCCTCCAAAAGAAATCTACCGTACGTACGATCAGGGTATAGATCTTTAGGTGCCGTAAACCTAGGGAGAGGCGATGGCCTAGTGGTGTTATTGCTGGACTGTTAACCAGAGACCCAGATAACATTCTGAGGACCCAGGCCCAAATCCCGCCATGGCAGATAGTAGAATTTGAATTCGATAAATATCTGGAATCAAGAATCTAATGACGACCTTTAATCGATTGTCAGAAAAACCCATCTGGTTCAGTAACATCCTTTAGGGAAAGGAACTACCATCCTTACCAGGTCTGGCCTACATGTCACTCCAGACCCATAGCAACATGGTTGGCTCTTAACTGCCCTCTGGGCAATTAGGGATGGGCAATAAATGCTGCCTAGCCAGCGATGCCCTCATCCATGAATGAATAAAGAAAGAAGCCCAGAAAGAATTCTCAGTTAATATCTGAACTTCCTGCAGGGATCACCCAAAGCAGTTAGATATATGCACCCAGCTAGATCTTTCCCTCATTTTCCTCTCAGCAGCATCCTTTCCAATGCATCAGCTGAAATCTCACAGATCTACACAGCTTAGATTTTCATTATAAATATAATTTAACCATTCAATAATGTTGACTAACACTGGGAAAGCCACATGTTTGGAACTCTTCCACAAATAGTAGTAGGTGCTAGGTGAATTGTTCATTTTAAATCTGAGAGAGATTTTTTTGTTAAGTGAAGGTATTAAAAGGACACTGACCAAAGGTCACAGGTCAGCCAAGATCTCTGAATGGTCGAACAGGCTCATTGGGCTGAATGACTTACTCTTTAGGTCTTATCTTTTTAAAAAGCATTTCACGTTTCTACCATATCCTATGATAGCCTTGTTAGGAAAAAATACATCAGCGTTGAAAACTCTTAAAATGATCTTACCAGTAAAGAATCCAAGTTTGGAATAAAGACAACAATTATAGCACCAGGTACTTTCTTTATGCAGTTCTAGCAAATTGGGAAAAATGCACATACGTTCTTTCTCACTCTTCAACTAAGTCCGAGTACCAACAGAAGTATTCAAAATGTCAAGTGACAAAACCACCCTGTCCAATGACTTTTATCACTCAAAAACGAGTTGCAACACTATCACCCACCTCTACTCCACTAGATCACACTATAGCTTTTCTTAAATAGGATATGGAAGTCACTGGTCTGGTCAGCATTGTTGCCCATGCCACATGCCCCTTGAACACGTCATTTGCTAGGCCACTTCAAAGGTCAGTTAAGCATCAAGCACATTAGCGTGAATCTGGAGTCAAACACTGTTTCAGTCTTGCCTACATTAGTGAACCAGTCTTTTAGAATAAAAAACAATAATTTCATTGTATCATTACTGGGACTAGCTTTCAATCCCAGATTTTATTCACTGAATAAAATTCATTAACTTCTACTGGCTTGTCACTAAAAATGTCACTATTCCTTCAGCATCATTGGGTAAAAATCCTGGAATGCCCACATCATCATCAGAGCATGAAATCACAAGTGCCACACTGGAGCAAGGTCATGGCCCCTCACTAGCTCCTCATAATACTAAGGATGGGCATTTAATGTGGCCTTTCCAGTGCCAGTTAAGCATCAAAAAGAAAGTACAATGACTTTGAATGCGCCTGCGTGCGCTTGCATGCAGAGTTTTGGTTTCTCCAAGTAGACGCTGACTTACCTGTCAGAGTAACTGTATTCTGTGATTCGGTAACAATTACTGCAACGTCAACCAGATCACTATTATATAATTTTTAATCAGTTCAAGTCATAATGCTCAGGTGTCTCCTCTGGGACTGTAAGTTTTACTTAATATGAAGGGCATATCATGAAAACACTGCAGACTGTATAGCTTCAAACTAATAAATGCTCTTGGCCCAGTTTTTAAGAATGGATGATAGCTTTTATCTTCCTTCCAGGTGATGGAGCCACTTAGCAGGTCTGGGATCATCCTTGAAGGTACAAACAGAGTTAATGTTTCAGATCAATAACATTTCCTAATAAGGGAATGTTAGTGCTGGGGCTTGGGATATTCTTTTGTATCCAATACTTAGTGCCAAGGAAAACAAAAAAGTCCTCGTTGGGGAAAATTAAGCTCCAGCTGTAACACTACAACTCTCAGTTCTTCAGAACTTCAAATGTGCCTGTTTCTAAAAACATTTGGAGGCAACTCAACAAAGTATAGTTAGACAAAAGAAAATCAACAGCAAGCCAAGGAAGGAGACATCAGGAACAGTGATCTAAAAGCTTTGTCCAAGAAGTGGATTTTTAGGAGCGTTTTAAAATGAAGTTGCAAAACCTGTGGTGTAGATGGCTGAAAGCGCCAAAGCACCGGTGAGGCAAAGGGATTGACAAATAACCAGAGGTGAAGGAATGTAGAGTTCTGGAGGGTAAGAGAGCTACAGGAGATTGCAGATAGGGAAGGTCTGGAGGGATTTGAACACATGGGCGAGAATTTTCAAATGCGGGGTATTGACGGACTGGAAGCTAAGTCTTTAAACACAGCAATGATGCATGAAAGAAACCTGGAAGGTGGGTTCGGATAGAGTCAACATACCTTTGAACCTACATGAGTTCAGACTGTGTAAGGAATAGCTTGCCAAGAGTTACACCAATAACATCATCTTAACTCAAGACATACAAGGAGGTTCATTTCAGTCAATTCACTTGGAAAATACCTTCAACATCCCACCAACAACAGTATTCTTTTGTTGAGTTTTAACATCTCCACCTTCCAGTCCATATTTTTAACGCTGAAGTAATGTGTGTCTACTAGTAACTTCTCATCCCTGGCACAGTTTAGAAAAACAATACTTCAGATTTACTTATGTTGGTATCTCTTGGATGTTCCACATAAAAGAGACTTCTTTCATTTCTTAAAAGTTTACTCTTCACTTCGTCTTTCCTCACAACACTTGATGCTGAACTTGGATTCTGCAAGAGCTACTCAGCTCTCAACCACATTACAGTTTGGGTTCCAACATAGGCAAAAGACCTGAAATAAGAACTTCAGACTGCCACTAACATCAAGGTTGTAATTGATCAAGCAGCCCTAGCAAAGAGAATCGGAAAACCTCTCTACTAGTTAACCTAAGATCCATCACTAAAAATGATGAATGCAGTTGGAGGTCAGTAATCGCAGCTTCTGGACATCTCTGCATGAATTCCTCAGGGTGGTGTCCACGACCCAACCAACTCTAGCTGCACCAATGACCTTCTGTCTATCGTAAAGATGGAAGTGGAGATATTTGCTGATTATTGCATAATGGTCAGCACCATTCACAACTCCCCAGGTACTGAGATAACAAGATGTAGAGCTGGATGAACACAGCAGGCCAAGAAGCAGAGGAGCAGGAAAGCTGATGTTTCAGGCCTAGGCTTTTCTGAAGAAGGATCTAGGCCCGAAACGTCAGCTTTCCTGCTCCTCCGATTCTGCTTGGCCTGTTGTGTTCATCCAGCTCTACATCTCGTTATCTCAGATTCTCCAGCATCTGCAGTTCCCACTATCTCTCCCCAGGTACTGAAACAGTCTATGGACAAATGTTGCAAGGAGGAACAATAAACTGTCATTCCTTCACTATCACTGGGAACTTCTCTCGAACAGCATTGCGTATACATACAGCAAATGGACTGCAGCAGTCAAGAAGTCATTTTGCCACCAACCTCTCAAAGACAATTACGGACGGTGAATAAATGCTGGCCCAGCCAAGAATACTCACATATCATGAATAAATGAAAACAAACTCCAAATTCTGTTTAGGACTATGACTGCACCGATTGGAACATCACCATTTCCTAAAGCACTTATCTTACAATAAAACTACACAATATGTTTATAATACAGACAACAGTTTTGCAGCCGAGCACATTCCTCAAAGACCTTTGTAACACATTAAAACGTCTGAGGCCTGTTCTTAGACGGTCGCTTCTCAGCATTCTCCACCCTCATCCAACCCCAAACCATCTCCCAGAAGCAGAAAGATCAGCAAGTGACCCATGTCCAGACAATTAATGAGATTGCTAGTGCCTAACAGGACCCTGGTGAGCAGAACCTCATTTCCCAATTCATACAAGATCAAAAAAGGTATTCCTTCAACACCAAAGCCTGCATTTCTCTCAGTACACACAACCACAGCCAACAACCCAAGTACATCAATGGACATTTCATGCCAACCGAACTCAGCAGCTTTCCAAAATACAGGATTATGAACTCAAAAAATGAACAAAGAACATAAGAAATAGGAGTAAGCAATTTAGCCAATCAGGTTTACCCTGCCTTTCAACAAGGTCATGGCTGGCCTCCAATCCTCCTTCATGTCAGATCAGCATAACTGTCAACTCATTGATATTTCAAAAATCTGTCTTCTCTTTAAATACTTTATGATCTAGTCTCTTCAATTTTCATGGGAAAGCACCTCAAACATTTACAATGCTGAAAGAAAAAATTTCTTTCACAACTCAGTTTTAAATGAATGTCCCCCTTATTTCTAACTATGTTCCTTAGCTAGTTCCTTTAAAATTAGAAATCATCTTCTCAATATCTACCCGTCAAGTCAGAATCTTGTACACTTCAATAAGATTGCCTCTCATTCATCTAAAGTCTAACGAATAAAAGTTTCTTTAACTGTTCTTTTGAATAGCCTCCAATGCTGGTGGAAAACACAGTATGGAGCTGGAGAAGCGCAGCAGGTCAGGCAGCATCAGAGGAGGAGCATCACACATCAGCAGAGATGTCCTCCATTTCAAGGACCGCAACATTCCCTCTCCGGTGATCAAAAGTGCCCTCAACACATCTCTTGCATTTCGCGCACTTCTGCCCTCACATGCCCTCCCCCCCGCCAACAAAAATAAAAACAGAATCCCCCTTGTCCTCACATATCACCTCAACAACCTCCGCATCCAATGAATCATTATCCGTCACTTCCGCCACCTACAACCTGATCCCACAGCCAAAGAGATATTCTGCTCCCCCCCCACCCCCATCTGCCTTTCGTAGGGATAGCTCTCTCCACAACTCCCTCGTCCACTCTATACTCGCAACTAACCCCACCGCCCGTGGCACCTTTCCCTGCAACCGTAGGAAGTGCTACACCTGCCCCTACACCTTCACCTCCATTCAAGGCACCAAACAAACCTTCCACATTAGGCAGGGGTTCACCTGCACATCTGTCAACTTGGTCTACTGTACCCGCCGCTCCCGATGTGGCCTCCTCTATATTGGCGAGACCAAGCATAGTCTCACTGTTTTGTAGAGCATCTGCACTCTGTACGTGACAAATGACAACACCTTCCGGTTGCCAACAGCTTCAACTCCCCCTCCCACTCCCTGGGTGACATGTCCATATTGGGCCTCCTCCAGTGTCACAATGACACCACCCACAAACTGGAGGAGCAGCACCTCGTACTCCACTTCGGGAGCCTACATCCCGATGGTCTAAACATGGAATTCACCAGTTTTAAAATCTCCTCACCCCCGGCTTCAACCCCACCTCCTTGACTTGACACAGCCTGCCAATCTTCTCTCCCACCTATCTGCCCCTCCACCCCACTGACCAATCCCCACCACTCCTTACCTGCACGCACCTATCACCACCCCACCTACCTTCCCCAGTCCCACCCCTCCTCTATTTATTTCTGAGTTCCCTTCCCCCTCCCCATTTCTGAAGAAGAGTCCTGACCTGAAAAGTCAACTTTCCTGCTCCTCTGATGCAGCCTGGCCAGCTGTGCTTCTCCAGCTCCACACGGTTATCTCTGACTCCAGCATCTGCAGTTCTTGCCATCTCTAATGCTAGCTTTTTTTTTGAAAACAGGAACAAAACTATACATTGTACTCCATGTGCAGCCTCACAAATACCCTGCACAGTTGTAACAAGGCTTCCCTATTTTAAATTACAATCTCCGAGCATTAAAGGATAACATTCTATTTGCATTCTTAATTTCTTACTGCATGCAAACCTTTTGAGTTTCCTCTGCACTACACTTATTGGGAATCTTTGTCTCCATTTAAATATTAGTCTGCCTTTTGATTATTCCTACCAATGTGCATAACCTCACACTTTCTACATTAAATTCCACATGCAAAGCTTTTTGTCCACTCACACAACCTACCTATATTTCTTAACACATCTAAGTGCCCTATTTCTTTCTTAATAAATGGACTCTAGCCTTTTCCCAACAACAGACGTTAGGCTAATTGACCTGTAGTTTCTGGCTTTCTGTCTCCCTCCATTCTTGAATAGAGTGGGGATGGGGGAGAGGATGTCACATTAACACTTTTTGAATCTACAGGAACCTTCCTGGAATCCAGTGAGCTCAGGTTAAAATACAGGGCTGCATCTCACTCAATATCTATTAAATGGCATAGTGTTCTGCAGTATTTCTAACATAGTTCACGTTTAGAATTCAACACCCAGCAAAAGAGCAGAAAGAGTTTACACCCATCATTATTGCTAAATTAGAGGGAATTCGCCTTTGTCGTGCTTCATCCACCTCAAATGTCCAATCAATTTCCAACTAAATGAATAATGCCTTTAAATAAATAAAGAGTCAGGAAGGTGACCATTCCAGGCAAGGTTAGATAAGTCAGAGATAAAAGGTACTGCAGATGCTGGAGAATCCGAGATAACAAGCATGGGGCTGGATGAACACAGCAGGTCAAGCAGCATCATAGGAGCAGGAAAACTTGACGTTTCGGGCCTAAACCCTTCATCAGAAATGGTTAGATAAGTCTTCCACTTTTCCAGGTGGAAGATAGCTGCCAGCATTGTTCGTCAGGTGATATAATGGATTAGGCAGAGAATCCAATCAAGAGCATTCCAAATAGTCTGTCAAACGAACAATTTGATTCAATTTTGTTCAAGTTTTAGGGGGTGTTCAAACCATTTGTAATGCATTCCAACCGCAACAGCTCTTAATGTTTATTTTAATCACCTCAACTCCCTGCAGGGTATTACTTCACCAAATAATTTCAACACTATGCATTCTGGAATGAGGCCCAAAGTAGCAAACAGTTTTGGGTTGATAGCAGCAGAATCCAATACTGCTCTGTATGACCAGTCAAATCAGGCGATGAATATGTAAACCAACTGGCCACTACATCTATTTTAGTCTGTTTTACATCTATTTTAACCCTTTGGGTTAAAAGGGGGGCGAATATGGGGACAACCAGCTGGGAGAGAGAAAGGACTTCACTGAGGGTAACAGCAGCGGGATACTGCAGAACTTTGGCCTGGCAATTCAGCCTTGATTTTTATTTAAATAACAAAGGAAAGCTTCCAGGATGCTATTTCCAATTGTCTATCATAGCAAAGGTTTGTTTTACTTTCCAGAGTCCAAATACAATGCCGGTGAGGCAATCTGGGGCCAAGCCACAATTCAATTAGATTAAGCCAGGATTTCAAAATTAGCACCTGGCCAAGAATACAGTCCAGAAACTGGAAGAGTGTACATGACTTTAAAGAAATGAATTCTGACTCTATTTCTATTACAAGAATGTCGCATGTTTATTCCTAATAATGGAAAATTTGACAAACACTATGGAAACAGATGATCAGGGACTGAGAAAACAGCAATGTGGGGCAGCTGCTAATTTGTTGAAGTTAAACAACACCCCAAGCCAAAAGGAATACAATGCATATCCTGGCTGTTCACCAGCAAATCTCAGCACCCACATGAAGAACCACAGCAAACCTCATAATATTAAATACTAAATTAACTTGGCGGAACAAAAATCCAAGGTCTGAGCTGGAAGGATGAACTCACTAACTCCTGCAATATTTAAAATACTCCTAAACTGCCTGTCCAAAATCAAGAGCTAGCGTACAAGATTTCAACACTATTCTATCTCACAGCAAAGCTATGATGCGTAAAGCGAATGTCTGAAGATGGCGCAAGACAACCCATGACAGATTTCCTGCCTGTAGCAGCCACAAGAAAACAGCAGCAAGAGGGCGTGGATTGCGTTGACCTCACTGCCTGTTGGGCCAGAGAATGCAGAACCTTCGTGTGCTATTCAACCTCAAGCACCCTTCAGTAAACCCTGCTCCATTGCTAATTTAAATTTCTTGCAGCACTGCCAAAACACTAACACCATCAGCTACATTACAGATTCAACCTCTTCAGCACCCTGCCTTTAATTTCTATTAATAAAGATAGAAGCTTCTGCTGACACAGCCTCACACCCAAAGTGTCCCGTTCTTTCCAAGATCTAATCTGACCCAGGGACTCGACAGCCAAATCTGTTCCCACATTTTCGAAGTCATAATGACCTTCTTCAGCTTTATATCCTCCAGCATCGATGTCTCCTCAGCCATTAAGCTTCTCTCATCCCTTTACCTCTAATCAACCCTTGAACTAAATGCTCAGGTACTTCAAACCTCAGTTTTCCCTCTGTTAATGTTTTTCCTAACTGTAAAAGTGAATTGAGATATTTCTTTTCATTTATTTTTGTTGTGGGATGTGGGTATTGCTGGCAAGGCCAGCATTTGCTGACCACCCATGCGTGCCTTTGGAGTGGAGCTAAGAATCAACCAGATTGCTATGGGTGTAGAGTCACATATCAGCAAAAACAGATAAGAATGGCAAATTTCCTTCCCTAAAAAGGAGTAGGTGATGTAGATGGACCCGTATAACATTTGATTATAGCTGCCATGGTCACCATTATTAGCTCTAGCTTTAAGATTCCAGATTTAAATGTAAATTTCACCTATTTATTTCCTGTTTGTGCTCATTTCACTCTCTGCTAATCGCAGATCATTTTTACTTCGTTAGCAACCCTGAATTATTGCCGCCCTTACGTTGACCTGGAGTTAACTATATTTAGTTTTAAGGATGCACTAATCCAACAGATATTTAAGATACTTTTGTTGATAGGTGACGATGACAGTTGCAGCTCTCTGCTGCTACTTACAGGTCCTGCTTAGCCTTTCACTTATTAAGCCTGTTATACTTTTACCTCAGCTACTGACTAAAACTCAGGTAAAGTTCCTACATAGGCTTACCAGAATTCACTGGCAGGCAATGTGACTGTGAAGGGCTATATAGCAAAGCCCGATCATGTTTGCACACATGCATTTAATACACATATTCTCACACACTCATCACCTCCACCAGAACTTCAAAGTTCTCTGGATAACTATTAAGGATCTGGTTGAAGCCTAGAATATGGAGACCAATCACTGCATGCCTCAGGACAGGATCAGGCAGAAGATTTTTCTCCTACAAGGTTTAGTTACACATGTAGCAATAAGTTTATCTGTTGCACTCTCAGGTCCTTAGACCTTCCAAATCAATTTTTGGACAATGCACATTGCAGTAAATGACAGAAATGCACATATGCGGAGATAATTTATATTTTTTTCATGTGGAACACTCCTCTGAGCTGTGAGGTAAGTCAACTGTAGAGTACAAAAAAGTTACCAGGCTTTCAAATTGTAACCTCTACTGAAGTGCTCTTCGTATTTTGACACAAAAACTTAACTATTAGATGAAAACAAAATAAATAAATAAATCCTTGATGTACACTCTATGTACTTAAAACATCACATTTCACCCAATAGGAACTTATTGAATATCCGATTAACAAGAAGGTTATAGCTTTGAAATGCATTGATATTTCTAACACCTGTTAGCACAGTGTGCACACTTATTTATGACATCCATTATCTAATGGAAAAATAAAACAAAATTAAAATCTTACAATTAACTTTCCGAAGTTAAAAGATAGCATTCCGAATTTTCTCTGCCCTAACCCAGAAATCACCGGAAGCATGGATACAAAGAAAACCATTGGGAATAATTACTTAGTAATTGAATCGCAAAAAAGCAAGCAACACACTAAAAGTAATTTAACCTCTGGATCTTTTCCGTCCTTGAAGGATAGACATGAAGTCATCTGAAGCTACAAGTTTTGTGATTACAAGCATATAATTTATATTAGTATCTATCTCAGGGCTTGGATTTCAAAATAGTGACATATGGGTGTCAGTTATTTGGGCAAAGGGTTTTCTTTTTTAAAAAAGCAAGGTCAGAGTGGCCTTCTGGAACAGTGACATGATACAACATACGTCAAAGTGCAGGTGCCTAAAAATGCCTGCAGTGTTAATGGAAAATGTTTATACTGTGACGGTTACAACAGGTAGAGTAAACATGTAGGCCATTGACTATTTTCCATTCAGAAGATTTTTTAAAAATTCAGTTTAGCAGCAAAGTTTTCAGTTCATTTCAGAAGACACCAGCATTGAGTTTAGAGATAAACTTAATTCCTCTCCTAGAAAGACTTAGGGAAGTTCATGATAACCAAAAGAATTGCAGATGCTGTAAATCAGGAACAAAAACAGAAGTTGCTGGAAATGCTCAGCAGGTCCAGCAGCATCTGTGAAGAAAAAAATCAGAGTTAGCATTTCGGGTCCGGTGACCCTTCCTCAGAACTGGAGGAAGGGTCACTGAACCTGAAATGTTAACACTGATTTTTTTTCTTCACAGATGCTGCCAGACCTGCTGAGCATTTCCAGCAACTTCTGTTTCTGTTGATGTTGTTGTTGTAGTTGTAGGGCAGTTCATGGAATAAGTCACTGCAATAGAAGTTTTTAGTTTGTGAAACTTCCAAACCAGGGGAGCTTGGTTAGAAATCTATAGGTTATTAGTACCATGACAGCTTAGGCTCTCAGGCTTATGGAAAAAGTTCGTGTCAGCAGATGTGGAAAAGACTCACTGAATTGTTTCCCGGTCAGCCAAGTAGAGCCCTAGAGAGTTGAGAAATGAAACGTAAATTTTCTAGGCTTCAGTCGCTGAAATCGACAGGGTCAAGAAATAGTTTGAACTGTTGTGTTGTGAGGTCATTCTAATGAATTATTCAATAATCTAATTAGATTATTCTAAACTTTCTTCTACATTAAAACATTGCTTGTTAATTATTTTGTTTCTTTTCTGTAATAAGCGTTTGTTATTAAAGACACTCTGCAACCTCGTGAACAATGACTATCATATTAATGAGCTAAACAAAAAAAATCAAGCCAGATTTTACTATCAAATCATTTCAGTTCAATATTATAATATTATATTATAATGAATATAATAATGAATTATATATTATCATAATGAATTTACATTATAATAATCACAGTCATAACCAAGGCAGTTCAAACAAGTCAGAAACAAAAACAGAAATCGCTGGAAAAGCTCAGCAGGTCTAGCAGATTCTGTGAAGGGAAATCAGAGTTCACATTTCAGGCTCTGATCCTTCCTTACAACAGATCAGAGTTGTTACATTTACGGCCCAGTTAAAACTTTTCCTGGGTAAACCTAGGATAATTTTAGTTTGCACTTCAGTTTAGGAAAAAATGAGCTTCCATTTTTAAAGCATCTTTATTATCCTCAATAAAAACCTAAAGTACTGCGGATGCTGGAAATCAGAAACAAAAACAAAAATTGCTGGAAAAGCACAGATCTGCGTTCTGAGGAAGGGTCACTGGACCCTAAGCATTAGCTCTGATTTCGCACCACAGATGCTGCCAGACCCGTTGAGCTTTTCCTGCAATTCTGTTTAATGTTGTCAAGGTGTCCCAAACCACTTCACAAAGAATGATATCTGAAGTTGTAATTACTGTGGTCATGCAAGCAAACTCAGGAGATACACTGTGTTCACTAAAAATTGGAAACAAAAGGAAAAAAATAATGTAGGAAATAAACAGCAGGTCAGGCATAATGTATGTTGAGAACCAGATTTCAGGGTGTGACTTTCCATTGGATGTGGGGAAGCTTTGCAGCCCTACAGATCAGGCAAGCACTATACTCTATCAAGACCAAAAGAGAAGACAAAATTACATCTGAAGAAGCTACACTGGGTACTCACATGGAAACTTAGCTACAAAGGCTCATGAATCATCTCTCCCATGCTTGCAGCTTGTTCTCCCAAACTATAAATATTAAGAAAACCATCATCATGGAACAAGGTGTTGTATCTCCATTCCTGATCAAATAATAGCTTTATAGAGACGGTTAGCAAATGGTGCTAACTTGGGTCCACAATGACATGCATTCAGCCCTTTTGCTGCAGAATTTAGTACACCAAGAGAGAAAACAGCTTTCTACTCTGACCAACTTATGAAGTACCTTTGGGAGAAGACCAAACTGACTACTTGGACTGTGACCTTGCTGTCTAGCTCTGAAACATGGATGACTAACAGCTACCATGAAAAGAAGCTCAGTAATTTCCATCTTCACTGCCTGTGGTGCATAATGGATATATCTTGGTTGGACAAAGTCATGAATGTAGCAATACAGAACCCCCCAGGTTTAATAATTCTGAGCAAACAGAAATAACTTTGTTGTCTCGTGCAGGTCTGGGGGATACAAGAGAGTCGCAAACTCAAGGTCCTTCTGTGAGGTGGGGTAGCCAGAGGCAGGTGAACTAAGGCTCCATGTCAAGGAAGCATGAAAGTGTGACATGAGGACCCTGAAACATTGACCATCACACCAGAGAGTCTGTAACTGGTGAAAGAGGAAAACGACAGAAGCTCCTGTGTTCTAGGTTTGATCAGCCATGACCAGTGCAAGAACAGCTGGCACAAGCACAGATTCTCAAAACCTTGCAATCTGCTTCATGTGCTGCACTGTTGGAGTGACCTACCTTTCAAGGGTTGGCCAGTACAGCCATCAGAAAAGATGCATTAAATGAAGACGCCCCCGAATCACTGGCTGCATGTCCGTCATTGCTCAGAGATAGAAGTATGCCAACTATACCTAGCACCCTAGAACAGCACTTTGTAAATAATTGAGAGCAAAATGACACCACCAAGGTTATAGGAAGACGCTGGTGTAATTGGGAAGACAATCAGTAGTGAGGAAGAGATGGCCAGCAGAAGGCAAAGGGGGTCAGGAGAGGAGATAATGACCTGAAATGAAAGGAAACATGGGGAGAGGCAGACAGTGGGAGTGGTGGTGCTGGGTCAAGGAGTGGAAAGGGGGGGCGGGTTGGGGAAGGAGAAAGAAGTGAAAGATTGAGTGGAGGTGGGGAGAAGGAGAA
>JAHRHZ010000036.1:904020-922188 GCA_024137785.1 Ginglymostoma cirratum
AGTGAAAGACTGAGGGAGGGAGGAGTGAAAGACTGAGGGAGGGAGGGAGGAGTGAAAGACTGAGGGAGGGAGAAAGAAGTGAAAGACAGAGGGAGAGGGGGGAATGAAAAAGTGCAGGTGGGGGTTGTGAAGAGACAGGGATCCCCGGGGCTCCCTGCCCCAGCTGTCCACGGGCCCTGAGGCCTGCCCTTACATGCTTCAAGCAGCGCTCCTTGAGGCTCTCGACGCTGGTCTCCTCGGTCACCTCCTCCAGCCACTCGGCCCCCTCCATGGTGCAGATGTGGAGCCTCAGCACCCTCCCGGCGAAGATCTTCTCCTCCTGCACAAACATGACCTCCTCTCAGCTCCAAGTCACGGCCTACTCCTGCCGCCGGTGATCATTGCAGTCGGTATGTCCGCCGACCTCGGCCTCCCGCTCCCGCCGCTGCCTCCTCCTCCACAAACCAGTGCGACCTCTCACCTCCCACACCCTCCCGGCGGAGGTCAACCGACAGCGCGTGCGCACACCGTGCAATGCATCCTGGGTGTTGTAGTTCTCCACCCCACCATTGCCCTGCTGAAGAGCAAAAAGACTTGGCGTTCAGGTACACCCATACAGGACCTACCACAAATGCTTTACAGCCAATTAAATACAGCTTTTTAAAGCACGGTCCCTGGTGTCACTGTGGAAACACAGCAACCAAATTTCACACAATGAGCTCCCATAATGTAAAGTCACCATAATCTTACTGGATCACACAGGCTGCTCTCTTATTAGATAGAGATAACTGGTGATGGGTTACCATACTTCAGGCACAGAGAGGGGTTGAGAAGGAGAGTTCTTCACAGTAACCTCAGTCAATGCAGGACTTGAACCTCCCACACTCTTGGTATTGTTAACTAGCCATCCAGTCAATTGAGCTAACCAAATCCACTCCCACGATGTAACCTTCAAACAAGATCACAAGAAAATCTGGTTATTGTGGTGGCATGTTTTCCTGTGATGTTATTTGAAGGTTACATATTCACCAGGACACCAGGGATAATAACACTACTCACTTTGAAATTGTGCCTTTGGGATCTTTCATGCAAGTGGGCAAATCAAGATTTGATTTTAACCTCTCGCCCAACAAATAGCAGCTCCAACATTATAACATTCCTTTCAATTCTATGCTGGAACATCAGTCTATATTTCTGTGCTGAAGTCCTAGAGTGGGACTTGGATCTCCCACCTCATGACTCAGAGATGCGAACTGTGGCTGACCCATCCGTTCCAAAAGTGGGTAATAATATGCATTAATGAGTTGCCCAAGTCCCATGAACAAAGTGTTTAAAAAAATGTGTGAACATCAGCAGGTCTGGCATCATCTGTGAAGAAAAAATTAGAGTTAAAGTTTCAGGTCTGGCGACCCTTCCTCAGAAGGGTTTTTTCTTCACAGTTGCTGCCAGACCTGCTGAGCTTTTCCAGCAACTTTTGTTTTTGTTCCTAATTTACAGCATCTGCAGCTCTTTCAGTTTTTATGTGAGTGAACATTATTGGCAAGGCCAACATCTATTGTCCATCTTGGATTGCCCTTCTAAAGATGGTGGAATTTGAACTTGTTGTAAGATCATCAGTCCAGTATCACTAGAGAAATGAATTCCACTAACCTGCTCTCTCCCAACAACTCTCTGATCCCTTCTCTTTCAAATTTATGCAATTTCCTTTAAGAGTTATTTTTGGAACTTTTTCCACTGTTCTCTCAAAATATGCCTTCCAGTTTCCAATTTTAGGCTCAATGGGTGGAACTGGAGATCCCATCTGTGTTTGCTGTCATGACCAATAGGAACTACTATTTTTTCTTATTTATTTCAGCGTGCCAAAGTTTTCTAGGCTAAATGACTTTCTTTAATTTTGCTGTGCATCTTTGTAATAGTTTACCACATGGCTTGCTGCGGATCAAGAAGGCAGCTCATTGCCATGTCAATTCAGGATAGGCAATAAATGCTGGCCTAGCCAGAGACAGCCACGTGCCATGACTGAACTGAAAATATACAGCACTATAGGAATGAAATCACTGTTGCAATGTAACAAATGCAGCTGCCAATTTGCACACAGCAAGATCCCACAAAAAAAACAACAACGAAATAAGTGATTGGATCATCTGTTCTAGATGGCAATTGAAGTGCTGACGAGGAAGGAACCCCTGACATTCATGACAGTGTCATAGGATCTTTAATCTCCAGCTCAGAGTGAAAAAGGTTCACTACCAATGCAGCACTAGACTGTAAGTCAAGGTCACTTTCTCGCATTTCTGTAAGTCAAGGTTACTTTCTCGCATTTCTGGAACAGGATTTGAATCTCTACGCTTTTGTTTTAAGGAAGTAAAGTGGGAGGCATTGGCCTAGTGGTATTATTGCTGGACTGTTAATTCAGAGACCCAGATAATATTCTGGGAACCTGCGTTCGAATCCAGCCATGGCAGATGGTGGAATTTGGATTCATTAAAAATATCTGGAATTAATAATCTAATGATGACTAGGAATCCATTGCCAATTGTTGGGGAAAAACCAATCTGGTTCAGTAATGTCCTTTACGGAAAGAAACTGCCATCCTTACCTGGTCTGGCCTACATGTGATTCCAGACCCACAGCAATGTGGTTGACTCTGAACTGCCCTCAGGGCAATTAGGGATGGGCAATAAATGCTGCCCAGTCAGCGATGTCCACATCCCATTAATGAATAAAGGAAAAACTCACTGTGCCACAGGTAACATGCTTGATCACTCCCCTTTCCCAGCCAATCCTGACTGAATGCTTTGTGAAAACTGCATAAGATAAATAAGAAGAAAATATAAGTTAGTTCCTGGAGAGAAAAATACATCAGAAAATATAGACCAATGAAAACTCAGATATAGTAGGATCTTACAATGATGAGGACTTAGATTTTTCACCTCTCATGAACGGAGAATCTAAATGTTTTTAACATATATAGATTAGTTTCATATATCTGAGTTAACTACTATAAAGCACATGTGGGAACCTGGTCAAACTTGAAAGCTGGAAGGCGTAAATCTCCTGCTTGCAAATCCCTTCCTGACCTGCAGGTGTCAATCTTTCCTCACGCTTTCACTACAGTTAGGCAAAGCAGTTTTTGCTTTTTCTGAGAAAGGTTACTGCAAGGCATTTAGTTAGAATACAAAAATAAGCAGGTGCAAAACAAGAAAATGTAACACTGAAGGCGGAAAGACTGGAAAAAGCATTCACACTCAGTCACTGGTGCACCATGGCTGCCATGGGTACCATCTAAAGGATGCATTACAAAAATTTGCCAAGGTATCTCCGCATGCTTCAGCATCCTCCATATAGAAGCGCAAGGGCATTAGGTCGATGGGAGCACTTCCAAGTTCACCATCGAGCTTTACATCATTATGACATGGAACAATATCACTGTGTTCCTTCATTGTCACTGAGGAACTAACTGGAGCGCATTTTCCACACACCACTGTGTGTGTCCTTTGCACCACTCTGACTGTAGTGGTTCAAGAGGCTAGCTCATCACCGCCTTCTTGAGAGCAGTTAGAGTTGGGCAATAAATACTGGTGTTATCAGTGAAATTGGCATCCAGATAACGAACAAAATAACTCAGAACTTTTTATCTGTCACAACTGTACCAGGCATGTCTGCAGAATGACCCACGAACAAGTTTGTATATTTCATTTCACTTCTTAAAGTTTCTTAAGTGCTCTGAGTTTAAAAAAAGTAGCAAAGATTTAGTCGAGAACAATATCAAAGTTTAGTAAAAACCAAAAGAACTGCGGATGCTGTAAATCAGGAACAAAAACAAAGTTGCTGGAAAAGCTCAGCGGGTCTGGCAACATCTGTGGAGGAGAAAACAGAATTAACGTTTCAGGCCCGGTGACCCTTCCTCAGAGTTCAAGTTCTGAGGAAGGGTCACCGGACCCAAAACGTTATCAAAGTTTAGTACTCAGATATTACAAAAGTTAAAGAAAAAGTGATACAGTTACTAGCTAAAATACAGATACAAAGATTAAAAGTAGGTACGGTTAAGCAGATGGAAGAAACTAAGATCAATTACTGAAGGCTTGGCTTGTTTGAAGACTTCTGTTTCTGAGGTGAAGGGGCTAAAGTCTTCAAATCTCAATCCAGTAACTACAATGGTTTATATGGTAAAATAATTAGAGGTGTCTTGTGCAGGGTGACTGAGCAGATCAGGTTCTGGAGGGAGGGTGTGGAGGAGGCATGGGGAGTGAAGGTTACGTTGTTTTGTTTTTGGGTACTGCTGTTTGTGGCTGTAGAGAGCCTGATTAAGTACAGCAGTCCTGAAGCTGGTTTCCCTCCCTCTATCTTCTTGTTCATAAGCCTCTTTCTCTCTGGACAGTGTCTCTCAAAATTCTTGTAATGTGACTTCTTGAGCCAATGTTGTACAGATCAAAACTTAAGAGAGCTGCTATCCCAAAACTGTTGCATCTGCTTCCACATTGGGTAACAGACCAATCAACTTTTTTTTAGTCGAGCTAATTAACTTTGAACTGTCAGAGCCATCAGTTTGGATTGGTCTCATTGTCATTGAAGTGTTAGGGCACAGAAAGAGGCTGTTTGACCGTCATGCATGCCCACACCAGGTCACAATGAGTTAGGATGAGCTATTCACAACTCCATGAAGTCCATTATCTGGGAATTTCTATTTGCGCTAGGAATTATTAATTGAATTTCGAAAGGGCCTTTGTCAATTTTTATTTCTGTGATTAGTACAGCCTGGTGCCAATAGCAGCTGAAGCTACAAGGATTTTCAAGTGACTTCTAGGATACATCTTGTGGGATTATGTGTCCATTTTAAAGATACATTAGCCTTCTTTACAAATTATGTAACATTATAATTCCACAAACATAATGCTAACACAAGTGACTCGTGCAAAATGGGTTCTTCCGATGACATTACAAATGCAAAGAAAACATTGAAACTGAGGACACTGCTGATTTTTCTTTCTTTATTCATTCATGGGATGAGGGTGTCACTGACCAGGCAGCATTTGTTGCCCATCCATAATTGCCCAGAGGGCAGTTAAGAGTCAACCACATTGCTGTGGGTCTGGAGTCAAATGTAGGCCAGACCAGGTAAGGATGGCAGTTTCCTTCCCTAAAGGACTTAAAGGATAACAAATAGGGACATAAAGGATGTATTCAATGGGACCCCAGTCTTAGTGCTGTGATTGTTGTGAAAGTGGATTAATTGAGGAAGTCAAATGCCAAACAAAATTGAGCTCAACTTGCAAGTTTATCTCAATAGTTGCGGTATTGCCTCTGATCCAGGACATTATGGATAAAAGTCCCAGTTTGCCATAGTACCTTCCAAATCTGGATTCGTTACTGCCTAAAAGGATAAGGGAAGCAGATGCATGGGAACAACAGAACAAGCTAGTGTTTATCTGAGTCACACAACATCCAGTCTTGAAAACACATCCCCATTCCTTTGCTTTTTCCGAGTCAAAATGATCCACCTTCCTCCTTAACAAAACTGAGGATGTGCGTACACTATGTAGTCCACTCTATGTGGACTGCTGTGATTCAAGAAGGCAGCACACCCACCACCTTTCCATGGGCAATTGGGACGGACAATAAATATTGACACTGCTAGCAACACCATCATCCCATGAACAAATGGGTAAGCAGGCCAGTACAGAATGGCCAACCTGGATGACTGCACATTAACAGATTGTAGGTTTGACTCCTATCCAGCTTGACGAAATTTGAGAATCTAGAACAAGGAGTCACTGCTAACAGGTGTTGTCCATTTGAAACAGAGATTTAAAACAGGGTCATGGTGACAAAATGGCCGCCTAAACCATTTAGTTATACCGTCGCTTCAAGAAGAATGTTCATGATCGCATATCAATTTCTCAGCGCCTCTAGAGATGAGCAACAAGTGGCAGCCCAGTCACCATTTTCCATTTTTCAGAAAGAAATATTCAAATAGTTTTATTTTGCTTTTCGGTCACCAGACCTAAGTAGAGTCAAAGAATCATAGAGATGTACAGTATGGAAACAAACTCTTTGGTCCAACTCGGCAAGTGTGGTGCAAGAAGAAATAACAGTAACTTGCAAACTTGGAATTAGATAAATGCTTTAGTAGAAAAGTGCTGGAATATCGGGTGAGGTGAAAGAGCAGGAGGAGATAATCTAATTGGATAGCTCTTTCAAAGGGTTATCAAATACGATGGGGCAAATTACCGCTTTCTGTTTTCCATCATTCTGGCATCTTAGATCTGATAATGTGACAATTAATGGGCGTCCCTCAAGCTCAGACTTCAGAGGGAATTCACTACCACAGAAAGCAGTCAAGGCCAGAACTTTGCATGATTCCAAGAAGGAGCTGAATATAACATTTGGGGCTAAAGGGATCAAAGGATGGTGGGGGGAGCGAGGTGGTGAAGCAGGAACAGGCTGTTGAGTTGCATGACCAGCTATGATCATAATGAATGGCAGAGCAGGCTCAAAGGGCAAAATGACCTACTCCTGCTCCTATTTTCTACGTTTCTATGTTTTGAATTGGGAGAATTTGGCAATTTTTATGGGTTTGCTCCTGCTGAATCAGATAATGTTTTGCAGGTTTATTGTGGATGAAAAGAGATTTTTTACTATGACGCACGCAGACTACTGGTGAGACACAGATGTAATTAGGTCTCCTCCCTACCAGTTATTGGCTATTTGTTCATTATTGATGTTACCAAAGGGAGGAGTTTTCACTGAGACAATTGGGGTCACATTTCTACCAGAATTACCCACTATCCTGCTGTAACACTGGCAAATACTTGGCCAACACTGTAGCAAGTGCATGCACATCAGTTCTCCGGGCTTGAAAAGATCAATTGTCCCAGTACCCACAGCCTTTTGGAGATGGAGAGAATTCCAGCTTTCCTCAAGGACCCCTTGTATGAAATGATGCTTCCTGACTTCACCCCCTAAGTGGCCTTGTTGGAAATAGGGTCCCCTCATTCTTGATTCTCTTTCCAGTCATAGTGTCACTATGGGACAGAGGGAAGGCATTCTGACTCCCTGTACAGCAATACAATCAGCCTCATTCGATCCCTGATGCCCTGCGGGTTAATGGCTCTGCAGTGCCTATTCAATTTCCTTTTGAAATCACTAATCCCACCACCTACTTGGATCCCATACATGTTTTTGAATTACTCTTTCCATGCATCTTGCTACCTTGGAAGATCCATGCACATTAATAGTGTCCTCTGACACCATGACTCCAGGCCTCCCTGTTCCTGTGCACTCTTTAGAACCGTGCTATTCTCTACTGGTGCCTCTCTAGACCCTCTGTCAATATGCATCACCTGACATTTCCCTACACCGTATTAAATTCCATCTGGTATGCCAGCCTATTGATGGGTATTAACACACAGTCAGCCACATCTCTAAGTTTGATGTCGGTGGCAAACTTTGAAGTCTTACACTCAAAATAAAACAAAGAACCATGAATGTGGGGTGGCACGGTGGTTTCCAGCGCCAGGGACCCAGGTTTGATTCCAGCGTCAGGAGGCTATCGGTGTGGAGTTTGAACATTCTTTCTGAGTCTCAGTGGGTTTTCTCCAGATGCTGCAGTTTCCTCCCACAGTCCAAAGATGTGAAGGTTAGGGTGGATTGGCCATGCTAAATTGTCCGTAGCGTCCAGGGACGTGTAGGCGAGGTTGATTAGCCATGGGAAATACCGAGTTATAAGGTAGGGGAGTGGATATGGGTGGGATACTCTTTGGAGAGTCAGTGTGGATTTGATGGGCCGAACAACTTGTTTCCACACTTTCTACGCTGGGAATCTGAAACAAAAACAGAAATTGCTGGAGAAAAAAATTCTTTTTTTAAAGTTGTACTCCAGTTTATGACTTATTTGCAGAAAAGCGAGGAAGTTGTTTCTTCAGATCTCCCCTGCCCACTCTGTTTGTTATTTGAAACAGCTCCATCACATCCTTCCTTCTCTTACAGTCAATGGAACACCAGCCCAATCTATGAAACAAGAAAACAGAAATTGCTGGGAGAAACTCAGCGTACCTCTCACGCCTGTGGAGAGAGCAGGCAGAGTGATTCAGTCCAGTGATCCTCCTTCAGAATTTATTCAAATCTATGGAGTCAGGTTTCATAATTCACCTCTACAAGCCCTGGCCTATATTGCAACCCCTTAATAATGTTCCAGAGGTCCATCATGAATTCCGTGTGCTCTCTGTCATAGGTAAGTTGCTAAGATTAGTTTATAAATATGTGAAGCCACGTTGAAAGTAACAGTGAAAGGGGTTGGGTAATGAAGTCTGGCTTTTGTTGCATCTCTGATTCCTGTACGCTCTGTCCCTCCCTCCCTCTTGCCAGAGGTGTACTCAATTATTTATTGATGAAACTGCTGCTGTTGCCTAGGTGCCAGAGAAAGGTGTCAGTGATCCGTTCGAACTTCTCCCAACAATTAATCATTGTACAGAAAATGTACATATATTCACCTTTATCCCAGGATCCGTCAATGGCTTAAGCGGGGAGAGGCTCCAACGCTCTGACTGTCCCCTCTTCCATTCTCGCTTCCTGATATGTTTCCTTGGAAAATCCACAATTCTCGGTGCTTTTCGTAACAATGAAATTTGCTCAACATTTGTCGGCGCACCTAACGCCGGAATGGAGGAAGCAGTACATCGAATACGAGGTGAGGGAAGTTTTGGTGACTTTTAGAGAGAGAAAAAATCTCATATTTGTTTTGTTGTATCGGGGTGGTAACTCAAAGGGACACGCCGAACTTGTTTTATTCCCTGGAGAGTGACACAGCAGGAAACTGACTATGAGGAATTGACTAGATAGGGTGAAGGTGGTGAAGTTGGATTGCAGCATGTGGGGGATGTGTGGGTGTGAGTTAGGGACCTGAAAATCATTTGGTCCCTCTTATCAGTCATGAATAAAGCTTAGGTATATTTTTAAGACCTTCTTGCACTGTGGTTCACAAGGTTAAAGCAAGACCTGGCACATTTAATCGTATCTTTCTAAATAATTAGTATTAAAGATTTTTTCGTCTTTATTTATGTGTATGGGGATGTGGGACAGGCTGTTCAATCAATTGCATATGATGTACTAATTGACACAGCCAATCATTCAGGGGAAGAGTTGAAAAAGACGGTGAATGTATGAAGATGCCTTACTGAGATATTCAGCATGTGGATTGTATGTATTTAGGTCAGCTAGACAGCAGCAGTTCAAGAACACAGATCCAACCACCTTCTACTGGGTGACTAGAGATGGGCAATAAATGCTGGGCCCACGTCCCATGAACGAATAAAAGACAGTAAACCCTTTGGATCAGGATACATAGACATGTCCTCAAGCTAATGCTTGAGTACAGTGACATGCTGCCTTGTAAGAGATGCTGCGTTTCAGAGATGCTAAATCAGGCTCCTTCTGCGAGGCAGCTTTTAAAGGTCCCATGGATGTGAAGTAAAACAAGTCAGGGTGCCCTGTCCAACATCACCAGCCAACACCTCTGCCTTTCACTACCCTCCTCCCCAAAACCAACAGCCTCTGAAAACCAACCAGCCATTCATTTCTAGCTTAACCATAAGGATCTCGATCTGGGCAAAATGGCTGCTGTGGTTACCAGCATAACAACAGTGTGGAGGGAGAAGGAAAGGTTCAGTGGATGCCTAGCAAAGCAAAAGTGCATTATGCCCATCCACTGAGAAAGACATGCTAATTCCTCCCTTTGGCTGTGGCTGAGTGCATACAGAGGCTCTAAATATTAAAAGAAGCTGGGACAACAGAGCAGACAGTGCAATTGAGGCACATGAAATAAGGAAGGGTCTGAGGAAGGGTCACCGGACCCGAAACATTAACTCTGTTTTCTCCTCCACAGATGCTGCCAGACTTGCTGAGATTTTCCAGCAACTTTGTTTTTGTTCCTGAGGCACATGAAAGCCTGACTTACAATAGCAATAGAGACTTTTTTGGGAGGACCCCAACTATATACATGTCGCAACTTCAGCAGCTCAGGCCCTATTTCCACATACCGTTTCCAGTTATCCCAGACAGCTGGCTACATATTGAGGAAACGACCAGAGTATTTACCAGGGGCATCAATTCTATAGGCAACATTTGAACCGCGATAATAAGACCAGCAACTTCAGGCAGTTTAAGCAGCTGCTCGGGGCTTATCTTCCACCTGTCCCATCTCAGTGTTCTGCAACCTGCTGCATTGCTTTAATGACCCTGATTTTAATCACTCCCCAACTTCACAGCATTCCCTGAATTGTCTCTCGGTCTCCAGGCCTCTCCATCTTTCTCACCTTGTAGAGAAACACTCTTTAAAACCTACCACTTCGACCAAGCTTTCGCTCACAGGTTTTAATATCTCTTCATGTGGCTCAGGGTCAAATTTTGCTGATAACGCTGCATAGGACAGGATAATTATCATACAAACATTAAACATGACTAATGTGGTAAATTTCTATATAATACAAGCTGTAGTTACTTACTTGAATCAATTCCTTGTTCAAATTGATTTCTGAAGTATATTTACAGTGCAGGCAGTTCAGGAATTGGTCATAAAGCAATATCACCACACGCTAACTGTTGCTAAAGCAGAAGTTGTGGATAGGGATGATATTACAGAATTTTACCTTATATTTAAAAGAGGGATAGTTTGTTCTGAAGCAAGGGTGTTAAATTTGAATAAGGAAAACTATGAAGGCACGAAGTACAAATTGGAGAAATATTTTAAAAGGAATGACTGTATATAGGCAAGTCTTTACAGAGCTATTACCTGATCGACAGTACCTGCATATTCTCCAAAATCAGTCAACTGCTGTCAATAAAGAAAATTCAGGATTGCATAACATTAAAAGAAAAGTCCTATAAAGTTGCCAGAAATAGTAGTAATTCCAAGGATTGGGAGGGTTTTAGAATACAACAAAGGAGGACCAAGAAACTGATAATGAATAGGAAAATAGAATATGAGTACAATCTAGCAAAAACATAAAAATGGACTGTAAAAGCTTCTATCGGTGCGTGAAAAGGAAACATTTGACTAAAAATAAGCATTGGTCCATCACAGGTCGAGTCAGGAGAATGTAGATCCAAACAGCTAGGGAGAATGAGCACTTGAAGGAAATTAGCATGAGTAAAAGGATCATACTGGAGAAATTAATGAGGCTGAAAACTAATAGGCACCCAGGACATGATGGTCTACTTCCCAGAGTGTTAAAGGAGGTGGCTGCAGGGACAGTCGATGCATTGGTGATTATATTCCAAAACCTATATATTTTGGAATAAATCCTGCATACTGGAAGGAGCAAATGTTATCCCAGTTTTTAAGAAAGGAGAAAAAAAATCAGGGATCTATAGACTACGGTAGTCGATAAAATGCTAGAATCTATTACAAAGGATGTGATGAAAAATCTAGTTAATAATGATTTGGTTTGGCATAGTCAGCATGGATTTGCAATGGGAAATTGTGTTTAATGAACTTGTTGGAGTTGTTTGAAGATGTTACCAACAAAATTGATAAAGGAGAGTTGATGGATGTAGTATACTTAGATTTTCAGAAGGCTTTTGATGAAACTCCCACTGGATACTGGTCAGAAACTTTCAAGCATATGGCATGGATTAATGATTGGGTATCAGACACCAGAGAGTATAAATAGATGGTAGGCAGTGACTAGTGAGATACTGCAAGGATCAGTACTTGGGTCCCTGCTGTTCATAATATATATCAATGATTTGTGGGTGGGGACCAAATGTAATATTTCTAAATTTGCAAATGATGCAAAGCTAAGCGGCAATGTGCATTGTGAGGAAGATGTAAAGTGGTTTCAGGAGAATTTGGATATACTTAGTGAATGGGAAAGACATGGTCGGTGCAGTATAATGTGGAAAATATGAAGTTATCCGTTTTGTTAGGAGAAACAGATGTGCAGAGTATTTCCTAAATGGTAAGGGGTTGTAAAGGTTGTAGATGCACAAAAAGACATAGGTGTCCTTGTGGATAAGTCACTGAAGGTTAACATGCAGGTGCAGCAACTTATTAGGAAGGCTAATGGCATATTAGTCTCTATTGCAATGGTATTTTGAAAATAGGAACCATGAAGCCTTGCTTCAGTTGTATAGAAGCTTGGTTACAGTGCACATGAAGTATCGTGTGGAGTTTGGATTCCTTACCTCAGGAAAGATATTATTGTCACGGAGGAAGAGGAACAAATAATCACCGGACTTGTTTCTGGGATGACAGGATTGTCCCATGAAGAGATATTCTGCAAACTGGGCCTATACTCTCTAGAGCTTTGCAGAATGAGGGATGATCTCGTTAAAAAAAGTACAGAATACATAAAGGGATATGCAGGATAGATGCAGATAAGATGTTTTCCCTGGTTGTGGAGTCTAGAACTGGGGAAGGGGTGCAGGCACAATTTAAAACTAAGTTTAAGATGAGGTGACGATTTTTTTCACTCAGAGGATTTCAGACTTTGGAATTTTCTACTACAGAGACTTACGGAGGCTCAGTCTTTCAGTAGGTTTAAGATAGAGATGGATAGATTTCTGATTCCCAGTGGTTTACAGGGATGTGGGGATGGGGTGAGTTTATTGAAGTGTTCGATCAACCATGATTGTGCTGAATGGTAGAGTGTAACTCAAAGGGCTGAATAGCCTACTCCTGTTTCCATCCTTCTAAGTTAATGATCATTATGACAAAGAAACAGGTGCAAATTTAACAAATTCCCATTCCATTCTATTACTTTCATCAATTGCATTTTTATTACAATGAAATGCATAAGATGTAGGGAATAGAAACAGTCCATTTGGCTCAACTAATCTGTGGCAGCATTAATGTTTTGCACAAGTCTGCACACATCCTATTTCACTGAAACCTTCCAACATAATTTTCCACTCCTTTCTTCCTTATGTCCCTAAAACTTCTATTATAGCAACAGTGAAACTGTGACATTTATTGCCAGCAAACTGCCTCCACCAATTCCTGACCTGTAGACATGTATTTTGTACAGTTATATATATATATGGATATTCCTATATACACTTAGGAAAATACCCGCTAAATACATTGAATATCCCAACTATTTCATATGCTAGCAGTCTGTCCAATTGCTGAGTAAAGACATCTCTTCTGAAATTTCGTTAGATATTTATTAGCAACAATCTAATATTAATGATCTCTAGTTTTTGATTCCACCACAAGTGTTTTAAGTCCAACCTGTTAAGTTCCTTTGCAACTTAAAAGATTTTTCTTTCGATTATTCGCTTTTCCTGAGAAGAGGTCCAGTTTCCTCCATAGTTATGAGAGCTGTTTTGGTAACATTCTTGTGAATCTTTTTCTTGCCCTTTTCCTGGAGCCTGTATATCAATTTTTTTATACTCACGGAGACCAAACTGTGCAGAAGGCGAGGTCAATAATATTTCCCTGCGATCCAAGTTTATTAAATCCACAAAGCATTTTATTTGTGATTTCAGTGGGATGAGGAGGCAGCAACAACTGAACCTGTTTTGACCAGGGCTGTTCCCTCTTAGGAGATGTTATTGTGGACTCCAGTAAATGAACTGTTCATTGAGTATCTTGGGCAACTTCTCACACATGAATGCGCCTATGTTGGCGATTGGGACTGTGGCACATTTAAGAAGACATGATGGAGTGAGCAGAAAAGTCAATGTTGCCCAACAGGGTGCCTACCAACCATATCTGCAGTTCTAAGACACTTATTTAAAGGGATTGTCTTTACCCAAAGAGGTGACAGTGTGGAATAAGTTTTAATGGTGTCTGCTGTCAAGTGTGGCAGTGCCATCAGTTGTAGTCAAAAGTGCACCAGGCCTGAATCCATCACAGTCCTCGCAAGAACAGTCCATTTGACAGCAATATTCACCATGCAATGGTGCCAGTTTATACAAACATACACACTCATTTTCTGCCGACTTTTCTTGACATGTAGAAAAGAAAAGATTCTCATGAATTGTGATGCTTCTTTAAAAACAGAGAACTTAAAGAGGTGAAGAGTACCCAACAAGACAACATCTCTATAGCAGAGATAAAAGGTACTGCAGATGCTGGAGAATCCGAGATAACAAGGTGCGGAGCTGGATGAACACAGCAGGCCGAGCAGCATCATAGGAGCAGGAAAGCTTGACGTTTCGGGCCTAGACCCTTCATCAGAAATGGGGGAGGGGATGATGTTGCTCGGCCTGCTGTGTTCATCCAGCTCCACACCTTGTTATCTCAACATCTCTATAGCATCTTTGTTATGGCAAATCTTCCCAAGGCACTTCACAGAAGTGAAATCAGGCAACATTTTCCAGCAACTAACTTAATATTTGGACAGGTGATCAAAAGATTAGTAAAAAACGTAGGTTTTAAGCAACATCTTAAAGTACAAGAGAGGGGTGAAGATATTTAGAGAAAGCATTATAGAACTTGGTGTCCAGGCAAAATGATTGTAAGTGGTGGGATGATGAAAGAGGCCACAATTAAATTAACTCAGAGTTCCCAGAGAGTTATGGGATATAATAGGAAGAGACAAAGATAGGGAGGAAATTATACATAGAGTTAAGAACTTTAAGTTGGAGATATTGCTTAAAAAGAAGCAGGCAAACAGGGCATAGTGCCAGTTAGGATATCAACAATAGAGTTTTGGATGGACTGAAGTTTACAAAGGATGGAAGATAAGAAGTCAATTAGATCTGGCCTGTTAATGACATCCGTTAAAGGCTCATTGTGCTTGGACAATGCTTAGAAATTGTGATCTATAAATAAAGTATTCCTTTACAGTTTGAAGCTGGAATGTTTAGATCAAGCCACCTTCAGTCGTTCCTATTCCTGCAAATTCAATGTGTTCCTGAGCAACAGTGAGGTCAGCATGTGAACCCAGTTAATGATGATTGCAGGAAGAGTTATTAAAGCCCTCCGATTCTCGTTCTTCGTGAAGGAATTCATTTAATTTCACCGATCCCTGCCTTGACTGACACCAGAATCCTGCTATGGATTGAATGATAGAGTTGGATCTCACATACTGTACTCAAAGTAACACTAAGACTGAAAGATCTTTAAAGTGATAGTCTCTGTATCTTCCTCATCCCAAGACCATTGAATATCACTTCCTACTCAATTGTTACATTGAAACATGGAATTAGATAGAACGCAAAAACAAAAAAGCCTGCCTAGCCCATGCATTGCATTTGTTTAGTACAAGTTTCCTCCCAGCCCTCTTTGTCTAATCCAATCAGCACAACCTTCGATTCCTCTATCTTTCATGCATTTATTTGGTTTTCTTTAAAATGATATTTTATTCACTTCAATGGGAGGAAACTTGTGATAGTTAATTCCATAGCATTCACTCAAATTTCCACTAAGTTTCTTCTGATTCCTGTGTTGTATTTTTGCATCCTAGGGTCCTAAAGAGGGAGCTACAGAGATAATGGTTGCATGGGTTGTAATTTTCCAAAGGATTCGGGAGAAGTACCAGATGTTTGGAAAATTGCTAAATTGACACCCCTGTTCAAAAAGGGAGAGAGGCTAAAAGCCAACAACTATAGGCTGATTAGCCTGACATCTATTGTTGGAAAAATATGGAATTAATTATTGAGGAAGTGAAACATTTAGAAAATCATAATCTAATCAAGCAGAGTCAGCTTGGCTTCATGAAAGAGAAATCATGTCTAACTAACATATTAGAGATTTTCGAGGAATTCTCAACCAGAATAAAGAGAGGGAAACCAGTAGATATGTTGTATTGGATCTTCCAGAAGGCATTCAACAAGGTGCCTCATAGAAGGTTAAGTCATAAGATAGGGCCCACGGTGCTGGAGATGGTATATTGACATGGAAAGAGAACTAGCTAATGGGCAGGAAACAGTGAGTGCGGGTAACGGATTATTTTTCAAGTTGACGAACTGTGACCAGTGGGATTCCACAGAGATCAGTGCTAGGAATACAACTGTTTACAATAGATCTTAATGACTTGGAGGAAGGAAGCAAATGTGCTGTAGCCAAATTTGCAGACAACACTAAATTAGGCGGAAAGGTAGGTTACGAGAGGGAGACACACAGTTTACAGAGAGATATTGATCAGTTAAGTAAGTAGGCGCATGGAGTATGATAAAGGAAAATGCGAAGTTGTTCATTTTAGAAGGGGGAACAAAAGAACAGAATATTACTTGAATGGTGAGAAGCTGCAGAAAGCTGCATCATCAAAGGGACCTGTGCATGAAACACAGAAAGCAAGCGCCGAGGTGCAGCAACTAATCAGGAAGGTTGGTCCTTATTTCAAGAGGGTTGGAGTATAAGAGTATGGAAGCCTTACTACAACTGTATAAGGTGCTTGTGAGACCACATCTGGAGCACTGTGAGCAGCTTTTAGTTCCCTTATTTAAGAAAAGATATCATTTCATTGGAGGCAATTCAGAGACAGTACACTAGGATAATCCCTGGCATGAAGGGATTGTCTTATGAGCAAAGGCTAAACAGGTTGGGACTCCAATTATTGGACTTCAGAAGAATGAGAGGTGATCTCATTGTCTTAGGATTCTTAAGGGGCTTGACAGGGTAAATGCTGAGAGGATGTTTCCTCTCATGAGAGAGTCTCGGACCAGAAGTCACAGTCTCAGAATAAAGGGGTGCCAATTTAAGACTAAGATGAGGAGACATTTCTTCACTCAGAGTGTTGTGGGATTTTGGAACGCCTTGCCACAGAGAACTGTGGGGCAGAGTCCTTATGTATATTTAAGGCTGAGTAGATTCTTGATCAGTTGGGAAATCAAGGGTTACGGGAAAGGGTAGGAATGTGGATATGAGGAAATTCAGATCAGTCATGATCGAATTGAACGACAGAGCAGGCTTGAGAGTCCAAACAGCCTACTCCTGTTGCTATCTCTTGTGGTCTTTTTGGTGGCTATGCTGTATTCATGATCCCTCGTTCTGATCTCCTGCACAGGTGGAAACGTATTCTCTGCATCTACCTTAACACACCTTTTCATCACTCTTAAGGTTACCTCCAGCCTTCTCTTTTCTAGAGAATAGAGTCCCAGTGTGTTACTTAGAGACACTTTAGTGCCACATGGACATCACTCCCTTTCAAAATCTTTTGCAACAGATTGTGAATAAACAAGGATGCAGCATATCATTTGAAAGGGGTCCAGGTGGCAGATATATGTAAAAAGCACAAAGGGCATTGCTGCATTCTGTTTATCATTGGTCATAATGACCATATAAGTAAAGATTTGTATTGGATTTTCTGCCCATGCCCAATTTTTCATGGACGGGTTGGACCAAAGAGTCTGTTTCCATTCTGTACAACTCTACGAGTCTATGGTGATGAAATGATAAGAGTGGCTTTGTATGGAAGTAGCTCCAAAGACTAACATTGGTCTAGCTCATGATTTTACAGGAATTGGACCTACTTGGATGACAAAAATCACAGATTGATTTAGTTTGGAGGTTCCACAAGATCATTTTCGATGAATTTGTCTTCCAGTTCATTTCTAACCTCATTCTTTTTGAATATCATTGGCTTCCTGATGATGCTTTTGAATGTTCATGTGGACCAGGGTCTCAGTTAATTCTCTCATTCATAAGGAAGTTCCTGAGCCACCTTGGGCTGTGCCAGCCAAGGTTATGCACTGGGATTGAGAGACAATACAGGTTAAAGGTCAGTTAGAAAGAATCCATGCATGTACTTTTCCAGTCAGAGTCCTATTACAACTCACACATCACAACCATTCCCGTTTGCGAGTCCCATATGATCCCAGGCATCCCTGCCAGATCCTCCCTTAATCCCTCAATTCCAACACCACGGTCTTTCCATACAGATCACAAACATCCCCTTTTCAAATTTACATGCAATTCCCTTTTGAAAGTTACTATTGCATCTGCTTCCATCACAACTGCTTTGCATTCCTGATTATAACAATTTGCCACTTAAAATAAAAACCGAAAGAACTGCGGATGCTGTAAATCAGGAACAAAAACAAAGTTGCTGGAAAAGCTCAGCAGGTCTGGCAGCATCTGTGAAAGAGAAAACAGAGTTAACGTTTCGGGTCAGGTGACCCTTCCTCAGAACAGGAGATCAGTTCTAAGGAAGGGTCACCGGACCCGAAACGTTAACTCTGTTTTCTACTTCACAGATGCTGCCAGACCTGCTGAGCCTTTCCAGCAATTTTGTTTTTGTT
>JAHRHZ010000036.1:922288-934467 GCA_024137785.1 Ginglymostoma cirratum
AGATGCTGCCAGACCTGCTGAGCTTTTCCAGCAACTTTGTTTTTGTTGTCACTTAAAATACTTCCCTGCTATCTCCTCCCTTCTAGTTCTTTTGACAATCATTTTAAAATCTGCAATTTAAAGTTATTAACTTTCCTACCAGTGGGGAAAAAGTATCTCCTTATTTATTATTATCAGCAGCCTTTACAATCTTAAACATCGCTACCAAATCTCCCTTTAACATTCTCTGCTGGAAAAGTTTCTCGACATAAATCATCTCCCTCAAATCTTCTTTTACTCCCTACTATAATGATCAATATTATTGTTTGGACAGTGCCATTCTATTTTCACTTTTTTTTTCAGATTAAAAGGGGATGAGATTCTGGAATTTCCTTCCTGACAAGTCCCGTGTGTTTACCTACCCCACAAGGACAGTAGCAATTCAAGAGAGTGGGTAATCTCTACCTTCTTGTGGGTAATTAGGGATGGGCAACTAATGTGAACCTTGCCAGTGCTACTCACAACACATAAAACCAGAATCAAGTTTATAAAGTCCAGTGCGTCCTGCCTGTGGCATTGGACATTGACAATGGTATGGAGCCACAAGTAGATATCTTTAATTGATGTGTTATGAAACACCTCTGGAGCAGGTGGGATCTGAACTCAAACCTTCTGGCTCAGAGGTAGGGACACTACCACTGAATCACAAGAGCCCCATTGGAGCCACAAATACCATCGTGCACATTATACTGCTAATGTTGCATTATTAGCTTTCAGCTAATGGTGGCAGGAATGCCAAGGCTTAGAAGGCTATGGGTCAAGTGCTGGGAAATGAGTTTAGAAATAGTTAGGTGCTTGCTTATGGCCTGTGTGGATGCAGTCGGCCGAAGGGCCTTTTTCTGTTCTGTAGATCTCCATAAATTCTATGAATCTGTGACTTTCTTCCAATAGGTAATATGAAAAGCCACATCATTCTTAAGGTGGAATCTGCCAGCAGGAAAGATCCTCAATTTCACATACACACACACACACACACACAGAGTAACTGGATTCACTCTTAATGTGTCTTTTTTTTCCATTTAACAGGGTCTGAAAAAGATGCTGTACATGGCCCAGAATCAAGCCCCATTGCCAGGAGGTAAGATGGGATTGGTTTTGCTATGGGCTAGAACCACAACAGCCTCTATCACAGATACAGCTTCTGTTAACCTGAATAGAATATCCTGACTTGCACCTGACATTATGCCAGCTTCTCATCACATTCAGTAACCAGGGTGTTAATATTTAATGATGAAATATGATTTAATTTATATATAATGAAAAAGGTTTTAGCTTCAAGGTAGTTCCAAAAACAAAACACGTATTACACTTTAATGTGAATCAAAAGTTCTTTTCCTGCATATAATCTTGGCGTAAAAATGCATATCATTCTCTGAGATGTCTAGGTTTCAAACACTTGCTGAACCTTTAACCTCTCTCCTCTTTAAAAGACCCTCCTTCAAACTCTTCTGTTTTGACCATAATATTGATTACATATCCCAATTCTTTCACTTGCTGTCAAATGTTTGCCTGAGTATGTGCCTGTGCTCTCTTTTCTCCCATTAATGGTGCTAAATAAATGCCAATTGCTTTGTTCTCTTTGCCTTGACTTTTAATCATGGTGATAAAATACAGGTCAGTGATGAATAATTAATCTTCTGAATGTGTCCCCATCAGGCAATGGCGTTGCTAAAGGATTTAATTAATAATCACCTTCTACGCTGGTTGAAATATGAAATCATTCTTTCGCATCAATAATTTAACAAGGCAAAATGTTGTTCCACTGTTTGCAGTTACAATTTCAGACATCCTGGCACAACTGCAGAAAGGGTATTTAAAGCTGACTGTGTCTTGCTAGATCTGCACTTCTGTAAAAGAGTTTGGATTGTAAGGGACATTAATTAAAAGAACACTGAAACATTAAAGTTGAGTAAAGTACCAGAACTTTTGAGTTGTAAAGAAATTCTGGGAGGAATTACTCCATAAAAAGAATGAAACTGGGGATCTGATGTCTAGTGATTTTATTGTGTAAAATGAGTTTGCTAAATATCTACAAAGAGGGAACTTAAATATATGACACAACATCATTTTTTTGTCAATGTATGTGCAGTGAACCTGCAGCATTGATTAGTATCTGAGACATCTTGTCAAATGTAAGCCTTTAGATGGCAGTAGTAAGATGTAGTAGCCAACAGATTTCAACACCAGATTGAGTTTTTCTCTAACCATCTGTTGACTTTATTGAATGTACAGAAGTAAAATCTAAATTCTATTCGGAAGTATCAACCAATGCTGAAGTAAGTGTGCAGTTGTAGATCCCACACAATCAACATACTAAGGGTTGTCATTTATAGTGAAGATATGCCTAGGGAGCAGTGATCATAATATGATTAAATTTTACATACAATTTTAGGGAGAGAAGCATGGGTCCAGGATTAATATAAATTTAAATAAGGGCATGAAAGCAGAGCCAGCAAAAGGGAACTGTTAGTTTATGTTAAGGGATAAGCAAATAGAAACAAATGGTGGACACTTAAAAGGATAACGCAAAGAATAAATTGAAGCGCTAAAGAAAATATCCAAAGATGACTATCCACTAGCCATGGTTAACTAAAAAAGTTAAACATAGTATTCAATTTAAAGAACAAAGCTATAATTACATAGAGTCCCACAGTGTGGGAGTAGGCCATTTGGCCCATTGAATTTACTGACCCTCTGAAGGGTATCCCATCCAGACCCACCCCATAACCCTGCATTTCCCTTGGCTAATCCATCTGCCCCCCACACTCTGGGCAATTTAGCATTGGCCAATCCACCCAACCTGCATATCTTTGGACTGTAGGAGGAAACTCATGCAGACACAGGGAAAACATGCAAAGTCCATACAAACAGTCTCCCAAGGGTGGAGTTGAACCCAAGTCCCTGGTGCTGTGAGGCAGGAGTACTAACCACTGAGCCACCAGTGAAAAGATGGGTGGCAAGTCAGAAGTTTGGCCAGAATATAAAGAACAGTAAGGAATGATTAAAATATTAATAAGGATACAAAAATTAGAGCACAAGAGCAAGCTAGCTGAAATAAAATTCTAGATGTTAGAAGTTTCTATAAATATTTCAGAAGAGTTAACAATGGGAGCATTAGTCTGATAGAAAGTTAGTCTAGGGAATTAATAATGGAAAATAACAAGTTTGCAGATGAATGGAACGGAAATTTTCTGCTAGTTTTCCCTAAAGAGGATTCAAGTACCATCCCACAAATAGCTGTCAATCAAGAATTGGATGAAATGAACCCCAGAAAATTATTAACACAAGGGAAGTAGGACTTTGTAAATTGTTGGAACTGCAGGCCAATAAGTCCCTGGATGCTGATGGCTTTCTCATTAGGATTTTAAAAGAAGCAGCTAATGGGATAGTTGATGCATTAGTTTTAATTATTCAAAATTCCCCAGATTCAGGGAAGGCTCCATTAGACTGAAAAATACCTAACATAATTGCTTTATTAAAATGGGAAGGAGACTGAAAGCAAGAAACTATAGATCAGTTAGCTTAACGTCTGTCATAGGGAAAACGTTAGAATCTATTATTAAGTATATCATAACGGGCCATCGTTAATAAATTCAATGTAAGCATAAAGAGTCAGCATGGCTTTGTGATAGGGAAATAATGTTTAGCCAATTTATTGGAGTTATTTGAAGAAGTAACATATACTATGGATAAAGGAGAACCCATGGATGTGATGTAAATAATGTTTTCAGAAGGCATTTGATGAGCTGCCACATCAAATATTATTGCAGAAAATAAAAGGTCTTTGTGTACAGGGTAGCATATTGGCACAGGTAGGAGACTGGCTAGCTAACAGCAAACACAAGTTGACATAAATAGTTTATTTTTCTGGTTGGCATGATATAATGAGTGGTGTGCCAAAGACCTCGGTGCTGAGGCCTAAACGTTTTGGAAGTTGAAATGGTGTAGATCAAGGGATGGAAGGCTAAATGTGTTGCTGACACTAAAATAGACAGAAAAGTTATGAAGAAGACATAAGGAGGCTGCCAAAATGATATAAATAGGTTAACTGGGTAGGCAAAGATGTGGCAAATTGAGTATAATGTGGGAAGATGTGAAATTTTACAAGCGCAAATAACGAAGTATATTATCGCAATATCGCAATAGTGAAGGCTTGCAGATCTCTGAGATTGAGCAGGTCCTGGGACCAAATGCATGAAGTGCAAAAGGTTAGGCCAGATGTACAGCAAGTAACTAATGTTTTCATTTCGTGCAAGGAGGATTGAATATAAAAGTAAGGAAGTTACACTTTGTTACACAGGGCATTGATAAGACCCAGCATCTGGAGCACTGTGCATAATATTGGTCTTTCTGATTAATGAAGGATGTAAATACACTGGACACAGTTTCAGAAAAAGCTCACTGGACTAATTCCTGGAATGGTGGGTTGCCACATGAGAACAGGGTAGAATCGTATTGGCTAGAGTTCAAAAGAGTAATAGGTCACTTGATTGAAACATACAGAATTCTGCAGACTTGACAGGTTGGATGTGGGAAGGATGTTTCCTCAGCTGGGAGAATCTAGAAGTGGGGTGACTTTAAAAGTTAGGGGCTGCTCATTTAAGACAATATTTTTCTTAGATGTTTGAGTTTTTGGAATTCTCATCTTCAAAAGTGCTGAGAGAATCTTTGAATGGATAGATTATCGGGGTTAAAAGATTAAAATCTGATTTTATTGTTTATTACGTACAATCACCTTGAGAATTGCCTCAGGAAATCAACTCTCACGATTTCATTGATTTTGGGATCACAATCTGAAAGCAATAATGAGTGGTGAGAGCAGTACAATATCAAAGAGCATAATACAAGTGTTTCTAAGTGAGAAATGCCAAGGTGTCACATACCCATCATCTCTCTCATTGCACTATGCTGGCTTGTTGTGGTTTAATCACCCTATTGGTTATGTCTGATAAAGATTTAACAGGTTTAACAGGTTTGTACACTATGTGCACAATCCCCTTTCATAAATCTGTGTGACATGGCCCATTACTTATTTGCTCTTTTTTCTCTCATCAATACACACTTTCTTCCTTTGGGGAAATAGCAGGGAAGTTTTGGAAGGATTAACCAGTTAAATATCTACCTTTTTGGACCACATCATGAATGCATTCTCTTACGCAGACCTATATCCATTTGTTGAATTAGGCAGCAAAAGACTTTCAGAGAGTTAGAAGAGTTTTATTGTAAATCTCTAGTTTAGTACAAACACCAGTTTCCAGTTTTCCCTTCCAGATTCTCTTCATGTCTAGAAAACAATTCCCCACTGGAGAAGAACCAAACTCTTCCTTAACAAACTAAAGCAATTGACCAAATTACACACAGAAATGAAAAGTGCCCATTTGTGATGAAGAATCCAGCTCTTATAGATAATTTTGTCAACCTGTTCAGACGTGTTGTGATGCAGCTCTTGGGCAGGTGAGATGTAAATCAGGCCTTCCGGCTCAGAGGTAGGGGCACTATCACTGTGCCACAAGAGCTCTTAAGTAAAAGATTGCTTGACCCATGAAGGATGCTGTATTTCTTATTACAGTTTTCTTAGTGCTTTGTTATCACATGCTAATAGGTTCTAGTATTTTTCTTATCACTGATGTCTGACTAACTACTCTGTGGCTCCATGTTTATTCTTGCTGTTTTACACCTTCCAATCCATAAAGACTGTACTAGGATCTACGGAACTTTGGAAGTTTAAAATCATTGCATCACACTATCACTGTAATTGCCTCTTCCCAAACCAAAAGGTGTATGCTATCAGGTCCGTTGAATTCGCTAGATAACAAGGCGTAGAGCTGGATGAACACAGCATGCCAAGCAGCATCAGAGGAGTAGGAAAGTTGACGTTTCGGGCCTAGACTCTTTTTCAGATATTTTCGGAGATTTTCTGATGAAGGGTCTAGGCCCAAAACGTCAGCCTTCCTGCTCCTCTGATGCTGCTTGGTCTGCTGTGTTCATCCAGCTCTATACCTTGTTATCTCAGATTCTCCAGCACCTGCAGTTCCTAATATCATTGAATTCACTAGTTTTTTTTTGATCTAAAGAGTAATACCCGTAAATCCCATTTTTTTTTAACTGCACCTCTGTTTCCCCACTACTCGCAAAATGATTTTGTGTCTTCAACCATAAAGACAGATACAAAATATTCATTTAATATCTCTACCAATTCCATACTCCGCATTACAATTTATTTGTGTATTTTCCTCAAAGGATCACACATTTACGCTCACTAATCTCTTCCTTTATACATGCCTATAGAGGTTTTTGTAATTCTGATTTTATGTCGCTGGCCAATTTAGTGTTATATTCTGAATCAACTTTTTGGATATAATTTGCTGAATTCTAAAATCCGACCAACCTGCAGTTTTCTGCATCTTTTCAGTGACATTGTACAGATCTTCCTTTTTTATAGTTTCTTGTTAGCCACAGTTAAACTGTGGTGATTTTATTCCTTAAGGAAATGTATAATCATTGCAAAATATGAGTTATTCATTAAATGTTTGCCATTGTCTATATACTATACTGAATAGCTTATGGAATAAAAACCGGAAGAACTGCGTATGCTATAAATCAGAGACAAAAACAGAAATTGGTGGAGAAGCTTAGCAGGTCTGGCAGCAACTGCAGAGAGAAATGAGAGTTAATGTTTCGGGCCCAGTTCTGAGGAAGGGCCACTGGACCTGAAACATTAATTCTGATTTCCCTCCACAGATGATGACCTGATGAGCTTTTCCAACAATTTCTGTTTTTGTGGCTATCTTATGGTTCAGATTAACAGCAACACTGTGGGTTCCATTCCCATTCTGGCTGAGGTGGATTTAAAATCTACCTCTTTGGGTGAAAGGCAAAAATGACCCAGGATGAAGCATCAGCAGACAGTGAGCCAAACGCCTGCCTTTGGAAGAGGCATACATGTTTTTCACTATCATACCTTTTGATTTGGTTGCATGGGGTTTCCAAAGTGGCTGCCAAATTTGAGACAAACTTGCATTTGAAGGATTAAAGCCTTGTGTGGGGATTTCAAGACTGGGCAACAAATTTTTGAGATGAGAGGAGAAAGCTTTATAAAAACATGAGGGGCAATTGTTTTACACAGAGACTGGTTCGTGTGTGGATTGAACTTCCAGAGGAAGTGGTGTATGTAGGTATAGTCACAATGTTTAAAAGACATAAGTGCATGAATAAGAAATGTTTGGAGGGATATGGGCCAGGTGCAGGCAAATGGGATCAGTTTAGTTTGGGATTATGGTCAGCAAAGACTGGTTGGACCAAAGGGTCTGTTTCTATGCTGTGACAGAAAACTCTATGTGACAGAAAACTATTGGTGAGCTGATGAATATCTGTTACATATTTTCATCATACTGCTTATTTATTTAACCTCTCTTGTTCTGTGGCTATCGCTGGCAGTACAGCATTTTGTTGCCCACCCCTAACTTTCCCATAAATCAAATGATTTGCTGGGCTGCTTGAGAGTGAACCACATTTGTCATGTTTTATGTGGAGCTTGACAGATTTTTAGAAGATGTAACCAGGAGGGAGGGTGGTGGAGGTTAAGGCAGAACATAGTGTATTTGAATTTTCAAAGGTCACATTATAAAGGCTAGGACTTTTTTCACTGAAGCATTGGAGGTTGAGGGGTGACCTTATAGGCCATGAGGGGCATAAATAAGGTGAATTGACGGGGTCTTTTTTACCCAGGATGGGAGAGTTCAAAACTCTCTTTAAGGTGAGGGAAGTAAGATTTAAAAAGGACATGAAGGGAAACTTTTTTTACACAGAGAGTGGTTTGTGTGTGGAATGAACTGCCAGAGAAAGTGGTAGATGTGGGTACAGTTACAACGTTTAAAAGACATTTGGATAAGTTCATGAGTAGAAAAGGTTTTGAGGGATCGGACCAAGCTCAGGCAGGTGGGACTAGTTTAGTTTGGGAACATGGTTGGCATGGACTGGTTGGTCTGAAAGGTCTGTTTCCATGCTGTCTGACTCTATGATTCTATAAACAACTTTCGCAGGAGGCCAGACCAGGTAAGTACAGCAGATTTCCTTCCCTGAAGGACATTAGTGAACCAGATCAGTTTTGCTTCAATTGATGGACAGTTTTCTGGTCATTATTATTAAGACTATCTTTATACTCCAGACTAATTAATTGCGTTAACATGCACCAGTTACCATAATGGGATATGAACCCCGCCATCTAATTCTAGCTAGCAAGAGAAGAAAAGATAGCATTAGGTTAAAGGAAGAGGGTGATAATGTTACAACGATGGTGGATTTCTTTTGTTCAACTACCTTATTTCCCAGTACTTTTAATCAAATGATTAAGTTTCTCTGAAACTTTTGGAACCACACCCAGACTAATTATTTCTACTAAAGTGATTAAATTGTATATCACTTTAAGTTTAGTCTTGCATTCAGTGGTCACTGCATCTAACTGAATTTAATTCTCTCTCTACAATTGGCAAAAGGCTAAAGATTGGCATTATCATAACCTAAAGAGAAACCAAACTTGATTCAATATTAGTAGAGTGTAAACCAATCTGAGAAAGATTGTGGAAGCAGAAAGTCAAATTACAGTACTGAGTGAGGATGAAGCCAGCTGTAACGCAAGGGGTGGCATGGTTGCTCAGTGGTTAGCACTGCTGCCTCCCAGCACCAGGGACCCAGGTTTGATCCTAGCCTCGGGTGACTGTGTGGAGTTTGCACATTTGCCCTATGAGTGTGTGGGTTTACTCCGGGTGCTCTGGTTTCTTCCCACAGTCCAAAGATGTGCAGGTTAGGTGGATTAGCCATGCTAAATCGGCTGTAGTGTCCAGGGATGTGCAGGCTTGGTGGATTAGCCATGGGAAATGCAAGGTTACTGGGATGGGCTGGGTTTGGGTGGGATCCTGTTTAGAGGGTCGGTGTGGATTCGATGGACTGAATGGCCTGTTTCCACCCTGTAGGGGTTCATTGAAAAGGCAGCAGATTGGAACCACTTGAGGTGGATTTCAGATAGAATGTAGAAGATAAATTGTAAGGACAATTCGCCAAACTCTTTTTACCTTTGCTTATTCTGGTGCAATTAGCACATGGGGTAATATTATCACATGGGGTAAATGAGGCAAA
Organism: Ginglymostoma cirratum; assembly: GCA_024137785.1. NCBI lineage: Eukaryota > Metazoa > Chordata > Chondrichthyes > Orectolobiformes > Ginglymostomatidae > Ginglymostoma > Ginglymostoma cirratum. Next base: position 931,463 of record JAHRHZ010000036.1, read on the forward strand.
TAATGTTTATACAGATAAGTACACAAGCGTGATAGCAAAATAGAATAATATGTTAAATGAAAAGGAATGAGAAATTTTGCATGGACCATAAACATTGGCACACTCTCAGTGTGTTAACTTTCACACCTTCTACAGTCGGTTCTGTTATGATGCGATAGTTGCGTTCCTGTGTAACATTGCATTATAGAAAATGTCGCTATAGAAATAACGGGGCCGATAGGAAAAGCAGGGTTAGGGGCAGACCACCAAAAAAGCATCACTCAAAATCACTCAAAAATTACTCAAAAGCCTAACACAAAGAATAGCACAGCCTGAATAAATGTTTAATTCATGTCCAATAAAGAAATAAAAGTAAATTTAAGACCTTATCTTGAAAAACTGTCAAGATGACTTGATGGGGGAGGAAGTTTTGAGGTTGCTCTGTTGTTAATGCAGGGGCTGAGGGTCGTCATCATCATCATCATCACCTTCAGGTACAGTTATGGTTGCAGGGTTAGGGTGAAAAATAGTTTATCCAGAAGTGGATAATTGTGGTTCATTGTCTTCTGACTGTTTCTTGGGAGTTGCTTTGCCCTTTTTCTTCTTTCATGAAGAAGCTGTTCATAGGGTGCCATATAAGATCTTATTCCACAAACTTTTACCCTGCTGTGTTCTGCATTGTAATCGTTGTCCTCTAAGAACTGCAACTGCTTTTCAATTTTCCTCAGGGTGGAAAACAAAACAGACAGGGAAAGCTCTCACGATGCTGCAACCTGGACTTCATCTTCGTCGTCTCCAGCTTCCACATCCTCCTCAGCGACAAGTTGTTGGAGATCAGCTGTAGAGAGGTCTTCACAGTGGGACCCAAGCAGCTTTTCAACATCCTCACTCTCCACTTCTTCCAATCCAACTCGCTTTGCAACATCAACACAATGTTCTGTGATTCTTGAGAACTCCTCTGATTGATCAAAGCTTTTTAAATCTTGAAAAAAATCTTCCACCAAACTGCATGCAAGCAGTCCTTACTGACATCACCCCAGGCCTCCACAATAATGATAATTGCATTCTTGATGTTAAAGCTCTTCCAAAATTGAAGAACACTGTCCTTATCCCCCTCAGTGGCTACAATCAGCCTCTTCAATGTGCGCCTTAAATAATAAGCTTTAAAGGCTGCAATTGCACCCTGGTCCATGGGTTGAAGGAGAGAGGTTGTGTCTGGGGGTAGAAATAGCGCTTTGATGTTTTGAGAAAGCTTACTAATGGTGGGAGGATGGCTTGGCGCATTATCTTGAAATCCAAATTGTTTTTCCAGCAATATTTCCTAAAAACATCTCGATAAACATCAACAACAAGGTCACCGATGGAATCGCGTTATAGCCAACACAAGTTTGCATTGTGGAAATAGTGTTCGCCTATTCGTCAGTCGTGGTATAGCCAATTCACGTTGCCGGAAAACGCATTATAGCTGAACCCCCTGTGTATAATTCTACACAACTACTTCCTGTGGATTCATAAACCTGACCCTAGATTATGATACAATTAAAACCACAGGTTTGACGCTCCAACCAAATGCAGATAAATTTAACCACATAGATTCCTCTGAAATGTCTAAGCTTTAATTTAAAAATGTTCAGCCAATTTCTGAATACAGAAACGTTGTATTGGTGCAGGCACAAGCCTTTTGCTAATCCTTAATATTGCTACTTTAAGAGACAGTAGCACCAACACAATGTGTAACTCAGTACAGTAAAAGGATTCCAAACCTTAAAGAACCACCCTTGCTTTATCGCGTTAACACTCTCGTTAACTTTCACTTTGTAACATAAGCCTGACATTCCTACCCTGGCTGTGAATGAATTAAAGCCTCGCAACATCTTATACTTTGCTCTTCCTGTTGTGTTACTCGACTCTTCGACATTTGATTCTCACAGTTTCAAGATAGTTCCTTTCTATAGTCACTAATCCAAATAATCCAGTTGGTTGCTGTGTGGAATCTTGCCCCTAACCTCCTATACTTCCTTCTCCTTTAACTGATGAAAATGCATTGAGAGCTGTTATAACTCATTAACACTTGACAAATTAGAAAGAAAGGCTTGAATTTAAATAGCTTGAAGTTTTCAGGATCATTCCAATATGCTACCGAGCTGAAGAAATATTTTTGAATTGTTCCCACTGTTGCTGTATAGGAAGCATAATACCCCCCACTTGCCTGGATGGGTGCAGCCCCCAACAGCACTCAAGAAGCTCGACACCATCCAGGACAAAGCAGCCCACTTGATTGGCATCACATCCACAAACATCCACTCCCTCCACCACCGACGCTCAGTAGCAGCAGTGTGTACTATCTACAAGATGCACTGCAGAAATTCATCAAAGATCCTCGGACAGCACCTTCCAAACCCATGACCACTTCCATCTACAAGGATGAGGGCAGCAGATACATGGGAACACCACCACCTTCAAGTTCCACTCCAAGCCACTCACCATCTTGATCTGGAAATATATCACTGTTCCTTCACTGTCACTGGGTTAAAATCCTGGAACTCCCTCCCTAACGGCATTGTGTGTCAACCCACAGCAGGTGGACTGAGGCAGTTCAAGAAGGTAGCTCGCCACCACCTTCTCAAGGGAACTAGGGACAGGCAATAAACACTGGCCAGTCAGCGACGCCCGCATCCCACGAATAAATAAATCAAAACAATTTGTGCACTGTAAGCACCCATAAATGGCACTCATAAATGGCATGAATAATTGGATATTCATGAGCATTAAAGGAGAAATATCAATTTAATGTTTACTGATTAGTGTCGTTCTGGTGAATATCCGTTTGGTTATGGGAACAGCAGGAGCCGGTTTTATCTTGTATGTTGGTTTATTTACAACACCCAGTACAATAAAATGGTGGAATACTTCCCATCAGAGATAAAAAGGTACTGCAGATGCTGGAGAATCCGAGATAACAAGCATGGGGCTGGATGAACACAGCAGGTCAAGCAGCATCATAGGAGCAGGAAAACTTGACGTTT
>JAHRHZ010000036.1:934867-960244 GCA_024137785.1 Ginglymostoma cirratum
AAACGTCAAGTTTTCCTGCTCCTATGATGCTGCTTGACCTGCTGTGTTCATCCAGCCCCATGCTTGTTATCTCGGAATACTTCCCATATCTGGAGACCAGTTGATCCCAGGAGGGAATTGGCTCTTATAGTTATTTTAATCAATCTGTTCAAACATGTTGGGACATAACTCTGGGGTTAATTGGACTTGAACTGAGACCATCTAGTCCAGAGGTTGGTACACTACCACTACAGCTTAGTCCTTCTAAATATTTTCCCCATCGGCCTGACCAGGTACGTTGACTTGAGTTTGTGCTCAATTTGTCGGAATGGGGCTTGAACCTATAATTTTACAACTCCAACATCTGTACTGAGCCTCCTCAACATTGCCTAATGTCAGTGTGTAATGTTAATATCAATGAGCTCTTATAGTTATGTAGTGTGATAAACATCAGTGTGGAACATTGGGATCCATCAGCTGTTCTGTTTATGTCACTGGATTACAATAAGCAATGGTGGTCTGAAGCATATGCTCTCAAAAATCTGTGTTTGGTCAATGGCAAATTTGGGATTGGTAGATTTTTTTTAGGCAGGGTTATTTAGGAGATAAGCAATGTTAGGCCACAAATCAACAATAATCCAATTAGATGAAGCAACAGTTTTGAGGGCCTTAATGGTCTAATCCAGTTCCCATTTTCCTGTCTTATACTTAACTCTCTATTGAAAGTGTGGCCTAATGACTGAAGTGGTTCAAAAAGGCAGCTCATCACCTTCTCAAGGGCAATGAGGGACAGGCAGAAGCTTTCATGTCCCACAAGTAAATAAATCAAAAACATAGCCACTGTTGAAGCTATTGCATTCAATAATGTCTTTCAGGGAAGCAAATCTGCCCATTCATACCTGGTCTGGTCTACATGTGACTCCAGACCCACAGAAATGTTGTTGACTCTCATCTGCCCTCTGTATAGTTAAGGATGGGCTATATGTGCTGGCCTGGCCAACAAGGCCCACATCCCATGAACACACGTGGTTTTAGGAAATCTTAAAATTTCTGTATTCAACTAGAAACCAGGTGTAAAATACATTTCCCATTGTTTAGAAGAGGTACGGACATCCAGAAGATCCAAGTTCAAGTCCCGCCTACTTTGGAGGTGTATTATGACATGCCCAAGCAGGATAATTAAAACACCTATAGGTGAGGGTCCATGACTTTTGTGGTGCAGTGGTAGTGTCTTTATCTCTGAGCCATGTAGGCCCAGGTTCAAATCCTACCTTCTCCAGTCACGTGTCATAACGATATCTATGCAAGTTAATTAAAAAGATCTCTAAGTAAGGACATGATTTTTTCTATCAACTATCTAGACTCAAATACTCTTTCTTTACTCACATTAGACTTAGATTTATTGTCACCTGAATATAAAAATATACTAAAACGTGTCTTCACATGTTATATGCAAAGTGTTACCATTCTCTGGCGCCATCTTGAAACACTGAATAAAATACAAGGTTTTACATTAACCTTCTTCATGTTCCTCTTCCACTGCTCCTCCAGTTGCTGCTTCACATCAGCCACAGTCTCTGAAATGGACTCTGGGATCTCGCTTGTAGGTTCTGTGGACTTGGTATGGGCCTCTGCCGCCACCACCAGTCATGATTCCCGCGTCGAATTGGAGCTATGGGCCTGGGGGTACATGGGTTTAGTCCCTTCTGCTCTCCATCCAACTGTCCTCCAGGTGCTGCCGTTGGTCATCAGTTGTCACAGTCCTCCGCTTTTGCTGTTGCTTCCGCTCCTACGGGCGCCCAGGCCCAGCTGCGGAGCTGGAGCCTCAACTCAGTCTGTGTGCCTGGGCCGGAGGTGTCAGCCCGGGACCTCCTCCTCACTGGCCGGGAGACCCCTCTGGGCCGAGGTGGAACTGAGTCTGCTTCCTCCTGCATCTGCCACTCCCCAGGCTTTAAAGAAAAAAGAGGAAGCGCAAAAGCAAAAAGAAGAAAATGCAAAAAAAAGAAAGAAAGTAGATGAGCGCAGACAGGCTTAGGCGTGCTACTCTGCCACCATCTTGGAGTTGACATTGTCCTGACTGATTCCATTTGCTGGTTCATTCCCGGGCTGTTTACACGTCTCATGTATATGCACCTTCACGTACATGTTTAATCTGACTCTCATTCTTGTTATCACATTTGTCATCATCATCCACAATCATCTCAAAGGCTGATTTTAGGCCCTGTTACATGTGCAGTTCTTTCACTTCTAGCTCATAAACCCAATCCCTTCCTCTGATTAATTAACACAGATGATAGCCACATACTGTCCAACAAACTCTCGATATCATCTCTGCCAATCACTTCTTACACAGTCTGCTCCAACGTACTATCAATACTTTTACTTTTGGTAAAGATAAAGTCACTGTTGTCCCACTGTTTCATTAGAGAGAGAGAGAGCCAACCAGTAGTGAGTTTAACCTGAGGGTCACCACACTTCAGGCAAAGGGTAAGGTTGAGAAGGTGATAACTTCAGTTGATACAGGAATGCAACCTGCGCTACTGGCATCACTCTGCAACGCAGACCAACCATCCAGTCAACTGAACCAACCAACCCCCACTTGAGGTATTAAGTCTTGCTTGAGGTCCTTTTGGATATTTCAATCAACTGCAGCTTAGCAAAATGACAATGACTGAAACATGTAAGATTCTGAGGAGTCTTGACAGGGTAGCCATGGAGAGGATATTTCTTCCTCTGAAAGAATCTAGAACAAGGGGTCACTGATTAAATATAAGGGGTCACCCATTTGTAACATAGATGAGGCAAACTTTGTTCTCTGAGAAAGTTATGAGTCTTTAGAACTCTTCCTGAAAAGGCGATGGAAGCAGAATATTATAAAATATTTAAAGGCTAAGATGGGTAGATTCTTGTTAAGCAAGGGGGTGAAAGGTTATCAGGGGTTAGGCAGGAATGTGATTTGAGGTAGCAATCACATCAGCCATAATCTCATTAAATGTCCAAGAAGCCTCAAGGTGTTAAATGACCGACTCCCATTCTTGTTCATGTGTTTAATCAGTTTTTCTGAATACTTTATGGAAAACTTTGAAAAGACACTGGATACATTAAAATCGAGCTTTCTAGAAGTTTAATTTTACTTTGTTCTTTTCATCATCTTGTGACGTTTTGTGCTCTGCTATCTGCTGTATGCTAGAAAATCATCAGGAAAAAGACATTAAATGGTGTCTTTGCATTCAACATGACAAAACTTAGCAGCATTTTAATTAGTGAATATTCAAGTAGGCACAAAAACATGGTGTTGTATTCTTCAAGATTTAATGGTATCTGGCATTAATCATTTCTTGCCTCCTCTACATCGGGGAAACCAAGCGGAGGCTTGGGGACCGCTTTGCAGAACACCTGTGCTCGGTTCGCAAGAAACAACTGCACCTCCCAGTCGCGAACCATTTCAACTCCCCCTCCCATTCCTCAGACGACACGTCCGTCCTGGGCCTCCTGCAGTGCCACAACGATGCCACCCGAAGGCTGCAGGAACAGCAACTCATACTCAGTTTGGGAACCCTGCAGCCCAATGGTATCAATGTGGATTTCACAAGCTTCAAAATCTCCCCTCCCCCTACTGCATCCCAAAACAGCCCAGCTCGTCCCCACCTCCCTAACCTGTTCTTCCTCTCACCTATCCCCTCCTCCCACCTCAAGCCGCACCCCCATTTCCTACCTACCAACCACATCCCGCCCCCTTGACCTGTCCGTCCTCCCTGGACTGACCTATCTCCTCCCTACCTCCTCACCTACACTCACCTTTACTGGCTCCATCCCTGCCTCTTTGACTTGTCTGCCTCCTCTCCACCTATCTTCTCCTCTATCCATCTTCTATCCGCCTCCCCCTCTCTCCCTATTTATTTCAGAACCCTCTTCCCCTCCCCCATTTCTGATGAAGGGTCCAGGCGCGAAACGTCAAGCTTTCCTGCTCCTATGATGCTGCTTGGCCTGCTGTGTTCATCCAGCTCCACACCTTGTTATCTCAGATTCTCCAGCATCTGCAGTACCTATTATCTCTTAATCATTTCTTGGTTGTTTTTTGATAAACTTTGGAAGGATGGAGGCAGTCCCCACAACAGCAATTTCAGGGTTGCAAAGAAGCAGTGATTTGAAAAGATCTAAATTGATTTAACACCAAACTTCGTTATGTAACTGAAATTTTGTAAGCCTTCAAACTCCCTTTCTCTTAAAAAAGAACACATTATATTTACCATAACATAATTATGTGGCTGGTACATAAGTCATAGATATGATTGCCCACTTGAATACCTGGATTCTATGAACCAAATTTCATCCTAAACTCTTTGATTTCCAATTTTCATAGAGTAATTTGCAGGAGTGCTAACATTTCTCTAATCTCGACAATTAGACACTTTCATTGCCCAGCTATAAAGAACTGGCAAATGCAAATCTGATTAAACAAACCCATATTCTCTGGAATAGGAGGACACTAATTTGAAATGTAAAAGATTCCTAAAGGGCTTGACAGGGTAGATGATGTGAGGCTGTTTTCCTTGGCTGGAGCATGTTATTTTAAGGAAGCAAACAAATTAGACAAAATAGGACTACCATAAATCTCCAAAGAGTTTTGGGTGAACAAACTTTTAAATTGGACTTAATCAGTGACTCGTGTTTAACTAAGCTTTCTTGCATTTTAGTTGGAGACAGTGAGGACTGCAGATGCTAGAAGCCGGAGTCTATAGGCGTGAAGCCCGAAATGTTGACTTTCCTGCTCCTCTGATGTTGTCTGACCTGCTGTGATTTTCCAGCTTCACACTATACTTTCTTACATGTTAACTGTATTAATCGGTACTTAGCAAAAATAACTCCACAGTTACCTTAATTATGCTCAATGCCAGCTCCTGACAAAGCTTAAATCATTGATTTCCTGTCATGTGCAATGAAATCAGAGAGAAGTGCATAACATTATTTGCGTAATCAGTTTTCTAAATTGACTGTAGTAGATGGTTAGAAAAGAAAGAAGAAGTACATTTTTATAGCAATTTTAACAATCTGAGTATATCTCAAAACATTTTATTGGCAATGTGTACAGATACTGTTGCAATGTAGGTATTAATTTAGTAGACGGAAATACTTGAATTTACATTGTGTCTGTCGTGACTACAGGTTGTGTCAAAGTGCCATCTAGTCATTTAAGTACTTCTGGAGAGCAGTGTCTATGCAGGAAGCACAGCAACCAATTTGTGCACAGCAAACCCCCAGAAAAAGCAACATGATAATGAGCTAATAATCTATTTTTGTGATGTTGAATGAAGGGTAAATCCTGGCCAAGACCTTGGGAAGATCTCCACTGCTCTTCTCTGAAATATTGTGATGGAATCTTTTGTATCCCTCATAGAGAGCAGATGGAGTCTCAGCGTAGCATCTCACCCAAAAGGCAGCACCTCTGACAATGCAACGCACCCTTAATGCTACACTGGACTGGTCAGCCTTGATGTTTGTACCGAGTCTTTATATTGGGACATGAACCACAACACTGGTGATTAAGAGATGAACAGCCTATTAACTGAGCCGTGACTGATGCATTAAATGATTGGTAAAACCATGGTACTCAACATCAAGTTCTTTAACTGAGACCTAAAATTGGAGGGACTCAATATCTCAAGTAACCCCTTTGAAGCATAAAATTACAAAATACCCTTCAGATTATCTTCCTCTTTTTGTCTACTTTAAAATATCTTTTCAAATAGCTTTTTTTTTATTATAACTGGACTTACAATTAAAACAATGATTAAAATACTGAGCAACATCCTTAGTGTTAACTAAGTTGAGACATAAAACGGTCACAGTCATCAGTTGAGAAAATGATAATTCATGCACAGTATTGAAAAGAAACAGTTCCCATACTGACCCTGGTTGATTGTCTGCATTTTCATCAATGTTTGTTGAGGCGAAGGTCGAGGCAACAGCCTTGTGGTTTTTTAAGACATTTCCATCTCCTTAATTCAGTTAGTGTGTCTAAGCTGTTACCATCTAATGAGGTTTGGCAGAGTAGCCAGAGACTAAATAAAGCTAGGGTTACAGTATTTTTTTCAAATTCATTCACAATATATGGGTGTCAATGGTTAACCAGCATTTATTGCTGGTTCCTAATTACCTCGGTTGGGGGTTGAGCGGATTAAGACTCAACCACATTGCTGTGGATCCAGAGTCTGGTCTGTCAGGAAGGCAGATTTTTCTTCTCTACAAGAATTGGCAGTCATACATGGTCGACATTAGTCCAGCTCTTTATTCCCATTTTCATTTGATTCAAATATCTGTCAAGAAGGGATTCAAAACTGATGACCCCAGAACATTAGCCAGAGCCTCTGGTACTGCCTTTGCATGATAATGCTGGTTATATGTAAATTAAGGATAATTGAGGGACATCTAGGTATGTATATGTAAGTATATATGGGGAACAAATAACCAGTGGCTTTGAGTTTAGTGATGTAATAGGTGGAATAAAACTCTGACTAGAAAAGTATATGCGTGCACTCTGTCTAACCAAAATATAAGTCGAGTGTAAATAGGACTGAAGGATTTTCTTTACACCTGCAGCAGCTGTGAAAACTCTTGCCCTCCTGCACAATTTCCTCCTTCCTGGTTTATGGAAGAGAGTGACGTAACAACATTGTAGCAATTCTAATGTAGAGTCACCGGACTCAAAACATCAACTCTGCTTTCTTCCCACAGACGCCACCAGACCTGCTGAGTTTCTCCGGCAATTTGTTTTTGTTTCAGATCTCCAGCATCCTCAGTTCTTTGTTTCGTTACATTACCGTAGCAGTACTGGTGGGGGGAGGGATGTACATAGACTCATTGAGGCCCTTGTATGGGCACTTAATTCCCACAAGGGTCTAGTCCTGATTCTGCTGGGATTTAATCGCAGTGAGAGAGGAACACACCAAGTACCCAGCCCAGCAGGTTTCCTTGCGTGGGCTGGTTGGAGAGGGGAGGGCTCCTCCTTTTTTATAGGTCTCCTCCTTTTTTATAGTTCTCTCCCTACTCCCCTGCTCCTTACCTGAAATTCCCTTCCCACAATGGTGTTTTGGCTTGCTCCCTAAGCTACAGGTCTCTGTGAGATCCCCAAAGCTCTCCTCAAAAAGGTCCAGTGGAGATGCCTCTCCATTGGCCAAGTATGGCACCAGCAGTGGTCATTACTCCGAGGGCACTGCTGATACTTGATAGATGCCAGCCTTTGATACATAACCAATTTTCAACAGTAGACTTACACAACACCAATGTGGGAATGACCAAATAATCTGTTTATTAAAAATATTGATGGAGGGATAAATGTTGGCCAGGACACTGAGGATAACTCCCTTCCTCTTCTTCAAAATAGTCCTTTAGGGAAGGTAGAGAGGGTGTCAATTTCACATTGGATTATTTGTCCAAAGCGTTGCACTGTGCTGGAGTTGGATCCATAACCTGCTAATTCAGAAAAAAATCATATTATCATTGAACCACAGCTGATGCAGCCACCAGAAGTGACAACTCTCTAATTCACTCTGTGTGACGAATATCACTCATTGTACCTATTTGTACCTTATGTTGAATATCTGTAACACTTACTCCTAAACACTCCTATTTATACAGTATGAAAACATTAATGTGTATGATTGGCACCCAAGAATACCTACATAGACAGTGTAAAAGTGGTTCAGAAACAGAAGGTATGAGCTGAACAGTTTGTTCTTAGCAGCATTTCTTCAATTGAAAATCTAAACAAACACAAAGCTCAGAACCACCATTCACACCAAATAGCCATAAAGCCCAGTCATAGGACAGTCAGATGTTCTCCCTGAAGTGAGTTCAAGCGTCCAAGACCAGCAATTATTTGGGAACCATGTGCTTTACAAGAAGTGCCTTGGTTTCAAAAAGTTTCAATGATGTTTTGAAACAAGAACTCCAGGCACCTCCAAACCCTTCTAACTCAATTCCACAAAAATGAATTATATATGAAGCATCTTCATAACAATTATGCAAAGTGATAAAATGTCAACTTTTCAAACTTTCACATTTCCCATTTATAGCTTGTGATGAGTGTCAATGTGATTTACCTAACAGCTCCTTGATTTACAAAAGCTCAGTAATGAAACACAAACCAAAAATGATGGAAATACTTAGCAGATCTGGTAACTTCAGCTGGGAGTGAAACAGGGTAATCTATGCTTCAGGCTATGATCTTTCATGAGAACTAGGCAAAGGTTAGAAATATAATGGGCTCTCAGTGAGTGAAGGCAGGTAGGGAGTGTCTGATAGGGTGGAGGGCAGGTGAGATTAAATGGAATGGTGAAGGGGCTGGCAAAAAAATGTCTAGAGGAGATCCGAATAGCAGAATAACCACATCCTCAAAGAACAGGCAATTGGAGAGAAATGAGATTTAAAACAATAGACCAGCAAAGAAGCATGAAACAAAATGGGGGCCAAGGTTACAATCTAAAATTGTTGAAGTCAAGGTTGCGTTCAGAAGATTGCTAAGATAAAGAAGGATATGTTCCTTCAGTTCATGATGAACGTTATTGGAACATTATAGCAGGTCAAGAGCAGGAAATCATATTGGGAGTGAAGGAAGGCTGGAAACTGAGGGTCATGCTTGGTGACTGAATCGAGGTGCTCTAAAACGTGGTCACTCAGTCTGAGTTCATCTCATCGGTGTAGAACAGACCACATTGTGACAAGAAACGACAGCATATGAAATTGTAAGAAGTACAGATAAAAATCACTCTTGCACTTGGAAGGAGTGTTTGGAGCATTGGATGGTGAGGAGGCAGGAGGTCAGGAAGCAGCATCTGCTGTGTGTGCAGTGAAAGGTGTTGTATGAAAGATACACTATGTTTAAGGAGGCTGAGTTGACCATGGTGTCCCAACGCAACAGCCCCTTTGAAAGGGGAGGGGAAGATATATTTGCTGGTGGCAGCATTCGGGATCTGACAGAAATGCTGGAAGGTGATCCATTGGATATTGAGGCTGCTGAGGCAGAAGATGAGGACATGGATTTCTGGGAAGCAGTGAGACCATATCAGCGGAAATCTTTTTTATTATTCATTCTTGGGACATGGGTGTCACTGGCTAGGTGAGCATGTATTCCTATTTGCCTATGAGAAGGAGATAGTGAACTGCCTTCTTGAACCACTGCAGTCCTTAGACAGTACTGTTAGGGAGGGATTTCCAAGATTTTGACCCAACGACCCTGAAAGAACTGCGATATATTTCCAGGTCAGGTGGTGTTCCCATGTATCTGTTGTCCTTGGCTTTTTCGATGGGAGAGGTTGCTGATTTGGAAAGCGCCCTTTACAGAGAAAATGGAACAGACAAGGTTCAGGGTCCGTGGCTGGGGGTATTCCTAAGTTAAGGAAAAAGAAAGACAAATTGGAAGCACGAGTAGGGAAGGTCGCATCGTCCAAATAAATGCCACAGAGGCGGAGAAACTGGAAGAATGGAATGGAGTCCTCACGGGATGCAGGAGTGTGAGAAAGTTTAGTAATGATATCTGGGCCTTGACAGTGAGTTTAAACAGTTTGTGGAATCTCAGTGTGTAACACTGGAACCATTCAGTTCTCCTGTGGATAAACAGTAAAGGATATCAGAGTATAACACTGGTAACCTGCAGCTGTACTATGGATAATGTGTGATGAATGTTGTCATATAGGACTGTTACCCATCCACTGTTCCATTGATAATGTGATGGGCATTCGTGTTTTACACTTGTACCCATCAGCTCTCCAATTTATAACATGTTACATATGTCAGTTGGTAGCAGAGGAGCACTGAAGCTCTTGTGTTTAATCATTTGAATGAATTTGGTGTGTATCTAAAGTGTGATAAATGTCAATGTGTAACACTGGCACTGATTACCTGTCTTAAGAATAGACAGTGATGAATGTTGGGATGTAACAGTTGAAGCCCTGACAATGTGATAAATGTTGATACGTATCAGTGATACAAATCATCTCTCATATTTTCAGAATGTCATAAATGTTACTGTACACAACTAGCGTCCATCATCAATAATATTGATATCGTGTGAGAATATTAATGCATTAATCTGGGACCTGTCAACAATTCTATTAATACTATGCAAAACCTAAGTATCTAATATTGGTACCTGGAAACTCTCCTAAGTGAATTGTGATCAACAGCAGTGTCACTACAATACATCGGTTCTATTCTTTATACTTTGGTGAATATCAGTGTGTGACTTTGATACATAACCTGATTTATTTTGTGACTGACGAGAGTGCTTAATATTGGTGCCCATCAAAAAGTCATAGAACCATAGAAATGTAAATAAAGGAGGTAATTCAGCCTGACTGTTTGGAAAATCTTTCTCATCAGTCCTACTTCCCTGATTTTTCCCTGCAACCCTTTAATTGTTTCTTCCCTTTTAATATTTAGCCAATTCACTTTTGGACACTTCTAAAACCTTCTAAGGTGATACATTCCAGATCAGAAATCAGAACTAGTTATTTTTTCATGTCGCCTTCGGTTCTGTTGCCAAGCACCTTAAATTGGTGTCTTGTGGTTAGCTACACAGCTTCTCCTTGTTTATTTAATCAAGAACATTTTAAAACACTTCTATCGAATCTCTTCTTCATCTTCCCCGCTCTAATGAACAACCCCAGCTTCCCTGGTTCCTCCAAGTGTCTGTAACCCCTCAGCCCTGATACCACTCCAAATAATCTCCTTCTCCAAGACCAAACCAAAGTTTAGCATCCAGAATTAAACACAACATTCCAGCAGAAGCGTAACCAGAGTTTTATAAAGATTTAGTATAACTTCCTTGCTCTTCCAATCCCCGCATCCACTTAGAAAGCCAAGGATTTTGTTTTTGCTTTGAACAGCTGCCAGTTTAGTTTTGTGTATCAACCCCTCCAAGACCCTCTGTGTCTGCACCCCCTTTAAAATTGTACCATTTTGTTCATATTGCTTCTGCATGCTTCCTACCTAAATTTTTTTTTGTTTTGTTCCATTCATGGGATGTGCAAATTTTCTGGCAAGGCCAACATTCACAATTTTGCCTGTCATGCATCTATTCATTTTACAAGCCTGTCTAAGTCCCCTGACGTCTATTGCTATCAATACCTCTATTTATAATATTTCCAAGTTTGGCATCACCTGCAATTTTGAAATGATGACCCAAGCCCAAGTCGCTAAAATATATCAAAGCAATCAGTTGTCCTAATATTGAACCCTGAGGAGCATTACAGAATACAACACCCCTGTTTGAAAAACAGCTGCTCACCACAACCCTTTAGGTTTTGTCCCTGAGCTAATTTCTATTTATGCTGCCAATGTTCCTTTAATCTCATTAATTCTCATTCATTTAATGTGAGAAAGATGTCAGTGTGCACTGGTATCCATCAGCTTTCCTGTTTCTGGGGTATGGTAAAGGTCAGACCTTATACAATTATTCAGTTCTGCAATACATTCTCATAGAGATTTCTAATGAGAATGCCCTGACCAAATTTAACAAGTTGCTTTTGTTTGGTTGATCAGCATAACACTCCTTCTTGCCTTATCAAAAGGCTACCTATGATGGTTGTTCTATCAAGGGAAACTTTAGATCATCACTTGTTAATTTTAAATTTGGGATAGATCCTTTTTTGTTAGGCAAAGGTATAAAGGGACATAGGCCAAAGGCAGGTATATGGAGTTAGGTCACAGGTCAGTCATGATCTCATTGAATGGCAGTATAGGCTTAAGGAGCTGAATGGTCCCAAACTAAGCTAGTCTCACCTGCCTGCTCCTGGCCTATATCCCTCCAAACCTTTCCTATTCATGTACTGTGTCTTTCAAATGTTGTTACTGTGCCCACATCCACAACTTCCTCAGAAAGTTCATTCCACACATGAATAACCCCCTGTGTAAAAAATTGCCCTTATGTCTTTTCTAAATCTCTCTCCTCTCACATTAAAAATATGTTCCCCAGTCTTGAAACCTCCATCGTGGGGAAAAGACACCTGCCTTAAACCCTATCGAGACGCCTCATGATTTAATAAACCTCACTTCCTATGCTCCAGTGCAAAATGTCCCAGCCTATCCAGCCTTTCTTTCCAATGTTTCTGAACCAATCCATACTTGTAAAAAGGAGGATGTATCCGCAAATGATTTCTTGCACAGAACTCGCTATCGACTGGTCAATGTTCTCCTAGAGGTGTGCATCAGTTCACATTGGAACATCTTTTAATTAGCTTTACTGAATGGATTAAACTGACCATTGCTTTAAATTTTAGTTTTCAGCAGTTCAGTGGTCATTTCGTTGTAACTAAGTCACTATGCTTCATTACATAACAGACAAAAGTTAAAGATTACTATTGGTGTAACATAACAAGGAATCAATAGCTGTGAAATATTGCCAACCTGAAGGGATGTCTGGTTAACCATTTCTTCAGAGAGTCATAGAGATGTACAACACAGAAACAGACAGACCCTTCGGCCCAACTTGTCTATACTGACCATATATCCTAGATAAAACTGGTCCTATGTGCCAGCATTTGGCCCAGATCCCTTTAAACCCTCTGAACCCTTCTAAACCAAATCCCTCTTTGTATTGTTTAGAGTATTTAGAGCCAACGGTGAAAAACTCAACAGAATCATTTACTTAACTCCATGGATTCAAGTGCATAGATCCCTATTGCTTGGTGTTAGATAACATCTCTCAAATATATTATGACCAGTCACTTTGTAGAGCAGGACTTAACGATGAAAAATACATATTGTGTTGCAGCTTTTTTGCTACACCCATCAGGACAATTCACAAGAATACCAATGTAAAACAGAAACAATGCTCAAACAGTGTAAAATGTTGGCGAATCTCTTGATAAATGCAAGATAAACAGTTTCAATAAAATTTTTTTTTGAGCAATAATCTGTATAATAACTATCACTATACACTGGATAGTGAATAAAGTTCAAAACCAATTTTAGAGTTAGAGTTATAGAGTCATATAGCATCAAAATACACCTTTCGGTCCAACTCGTCTACACCGACCATGTTCCTAAACTAAACTAGTCCCGTTTGCATGCGTTTAGCCCAATTTTACACCATCTACTGTGTAGATTACGTTTCCACTTGTAGCTCAAGTTGGGAAATGTCCAGACTTGGTAGACCTTCCTCAGATTAAAGGGCTGTGTTACATCCAATTTTTACTCCGTGGGACCTGAACTGGGATAGAGTCAGGCCCACTGTAGGCAGCCACAGTGGAGGGCAGGTCATAGAGTCATTGAGATCTACAGCACAGAAAATGGCCCGTTGCATCCGTGCCAGTCAAAGACAACCATGTAAGTATTTTAATCCCATTTTCCGGCACTTGGCCCTTAGGATGATGTTGAACCGAGCTGATCTGGCTACACGTTCCATCTTAAATCTCTGGGCCTTCAGTCTAGTTGCATAAAAGGCTGTTAGGCATAAGAAAAATTATTTTGGAACTTTTGCAACTCAGCAAAGCATTCATAAATGGAAACCGAAAGATCTGCTAATGCTGTGATTCAGGAGCAAAAACAAAGTTGCTGGAAAAGTTCGGCAGGTCTGGCAGCATCTATGAAGAAAAAAACAGAGTTAATATTTCGGGTCCAGTGACCCTTCCTCTTGACCTGAAACATTAACTCTGTTTTTACCTTCACAGATGCTGCCAGACCTGCTGAGCTTTTCCATTTATAAATGGAGCTGTTACAACAATAGCCTTCGGGAAATGTCAGCAAAGAACTTCGTCGATAAAAGCCAGAAACATCTGCAGATGCTGCAAATCAAAAACAAAAACAGAAATTGCTGGAAAAGCGCAGCAGGTCTGGCTGCATTTGTGGAGAGGAATCAGAGTTAACACTTCAGGTTGAGTGACCCTTCATCAGAATGCTGTATTGAGATGGCAGACTCAGACTGTAATAGGAACCGAAAGAACTGCGGATGCTGTAAATCAGGAAGAAGAACAAAGTTGCTAGAAAAGTTCAGCAGGTCTGGCAGCATCTGTGAAGGAAAAAACAGAGTTAATGTTTCAGATTCAGCGGACCCGAAATGTTAACTCAGACTGTAATAGGTTTCGTAGTACACTCCAGGCGACCTATCACTTTACAGTTCACAATGCTGCTATCACTGCCATCACAATGCCATCACTGATGGAGCGAGTGAATGTTGAAGATGATACATGGGTACCTGTCAAGCAAGCTGCTTTGTCCTGGATGGTGTCAAGCTTTTTGAGTATTGTTGGAGTTGTAGTCATCTGAGCAAGTAGGAAAAATTCCATCACATTCCTGACTTGTGCCGTCTAGACAGTAGACAGGCTTTGAGAAGCCAGGAGGTGAGTTGCTCACCACCGAATTCATAGCCTCTTACCTATCCTTATTGCATAGTATCATATGGCTAGGCCAGTGCAGTTTTTGGTCATTGATAATCTGATGGATGTTGATAGTGGGGGATTTAGTAATGGTAATGCCACTGAATGTCAAAGGGAATTGTTTAGCTTCTCTTGCTGGAGGTGGCCATTTCCTGGAATTTGTGTTGTTACTTGCCACTTTTCAACCCAAGCCTGGATATTGTCCAGGTCTTGCTACATATGGACACATACTGCTTCAGCATCTGAGGAATTCAAAATTGCGTGCTCACCGGTGAACATTCATACATCTGACCTTATGGTGGAGGGAAAACCATTGACGAAGGAGCTGAAGATGGTTGGACCTTGGATACTACCCTGAGGAATACCTGCGATGAGGTCCTGGAACTGAAATGTCTGACCTCCAACAGCCACACCGTCTTCCCTTGTGTTGGGACTCCAACCAGAAGAGAGTTTTTCCCCTTATTCCGATTGATTCCAGTTTGGCTAAGGCTCCTTGCTGAAGAAAACAAATTCTGTTGAAGCTTTTCGTCTTGTGCTCACCAGGACATTTCACAAGAATACTAATGTAATGGGATAACATTTTACACTGTATGAACAGAGAGTGCTGATTAGCTAGTAAACACTCTGAATGTTGGATGTGTTGCCACAGAGAGTGTGCTAGTTAGATGATGACTGACAGTTACACTTCGACACCATCTGTCTTTTATAAACAAGTTCCAATAGTCTGCAGTTATCAAGTTGACCAGCACCTGCACAACAGTTGCTCCTATTCTGGTGCCTGGAATGGGAAACATCAGAGGTCAGGGTTAGAGGGGCACAAATGGAAACCAACTACATGAACAGCAATTGAGTTTCCAGTTTGGATCAAGCAATTCTAAGTATGAAGGTATGATAAACAGCCCTTGAAGAAGCTATAGTCACCTGTTATACAGATACTGCAATTTGCTTTTGTAATCATTCATTTTAAAGTTCGCATCGAGAACAATATAAAATAGAACTTAATATAAACAAATTCTTTTTGTACAATATGGATAATTTTGTTAAATCTTGGTACTGATCTCTGACAGTCCCCATCATTTCTCCTATGGATACAGACTGATGGAAGTCTTTGTGAAACCCATCAGCCCTCCCATGTACACAGGTGGCAGCTGTCTGAGAGACTTAGCACTTATGGCTCTGAGTAGGAACGTTGTACGTTCAGTCCCACTCCAGAGGCTTGAGCACTCTTGGCATTTCAGTGCAGCACCCATAGAATACTGCACTGTCAGAGGCGCTGCCTTGTGTATGAGACAATGCCTTCTGGGTTTATCTCACGCTAGAGGTTTGAAGAAGAGCAAAGGGCCTCACTCTGGTGTCCCACAGTCATCATCACTGAAACAGATTAACTAGTCATTACAACGTTGTTGTTTGTGGTTCCTTGCAGTGTGCAAGATGACTGCTGCATTACCAACATTGCATATAACTATTCAGGACCAGGGAATGTCCGTCAGCATTCCCTGGAGGACCGGTGTGTCAATGGTGCAATGTTCTGTTGAAGGACCAAGGCTTTTCCTTCCAACAGTTTGTATAATGTGCATTAAGTAGAAGGGAATAAATGTCCAGTCCAATTGGAGCCCCATTTACTTTATGTCAAATGTAATTTGCATCCTTGAAAAATCAATATTTATTTTTTCATTAGAAACTATCGAACAGCTTGCATTTCAGCACTTACGGATGCCCTTATGTCTGAACTGTTCCCCAGTCAAACGAGGTGTGCAGTTTTCCTGCTCCCAGATTCCTTTTTTGCCCAAGAATGACCAGGAACCAAAGTAATCAAGCGATGCACAAACCTGCCCTTCAGTTAGCCCTGTCACCACGATTCCTAGTCACCTCTCATGAATAATTTATTCCCCCTCCCCACCACCATCCTTGTTACTCTGTGCAGTCACCTGCCCTCAGGCACTTTTCTTACTTGTCTTGACTTTGATAGGATCGTTATGGTGACTGACAGCCCCTTGGCTCAAGTCGGCATTCTTCCACCTGAGTCAAGCATTCCCTGTTCAAGTCTTGAACACAAAACTCAAGGGTCAGGCCCAAGTGCAGGGAGAATTGAAGGAAGTGAAGTTTTAAATGAATGCCCCCACGCAGAGAAATAAAATATTTGCTGAGGCTGTTTCAAAGAAGAGCTTTCTCCCCAGTGATCCAACCAGTATTTACCCACCAATGAATAACATAGCAACAGATGATCTGGATCACATTGCTGCTCGTGGGAGCTTGCTGTGCACAAATTGGCTGCTGCATTTCTTACATTGCAGCAGTGAGTTATACTTCAAGAAAACGTAATTGGCTGTAAAGTGTTTAAGGACTTCTGGCAGCCATATAAGGTGCTAAATAAGTGCATGTGTTTCTTTTGATGTTGGTCCTTTCACTTCCACGAGTCCCAAATGCATTCTTTCTCTCCCATTTCCTCAACTGCATAACATTCTAGACTGATTATACTATTACCTACCTTGTCCCAATTGTGATATTTCCTCTGCAAGTCTCAGTATCTACTAACATCATCGCAATCAGACCTCTGTCTCCTTCCTGGATCTCTCTGTCTCCATCTCGGGCAACCACCTAGAAACAGATGTCCATTTCAAGCCCACTGACTCCCACAGCTACCTGGAATACACCTCCTCCCACTCACCCTCCTGCAAAAATGCCATCCCCTATTCCCAATTCCTTCGCCTCCGCTGCATCTGCTCCCAGGATGAGACATTCCACTCCCGTACATCTCAAATGTCCTCATTCTTCAAGGACCGCAACTTCCCCCCTACAGTGGTCGAGAACGCCCTCGACCGTGTCTCCCGCATTTCCCGGAACACATCCCCCACGCCCCGTCCCCGCAATAATAACCAAAAAAGAATCCCCCTCGTCCTCACGTACCACCCCACCAACCTCCGGATCCAATGCATCATCCTCCGACACTTCCGCCATCTGCAATCAGACCCCACCACCAAAGACATTTTTCCCTCCCCACCCTTATCTGCCTTCCGGAGGGACCACTCCCTCCGCGACTCCCTTATCTGCTCCACACTCCCCTCCAGCCCCACCACACCCGGCACTTTTCCTTGTAACCGCAGGAAGTGCTACACCTGCCCCCACACCACCTCCCTCACCCCAATCCCAGGCCCCAAGAAGACTTTCCACATCAGGCAGATGTTCACCTGCACATCTGCCAATGTGGTATACTGCATCCGCTGTACCCGTTGTGGCTTCCTCTACATTGGGGAAACCAAGCGGAGGCTTGGGGACCGCTTTGCAGAACACCTGCGCTCAGTTCGCAACAAACAACTGCACCTCCCAGTCGCAAACCATTTCAACTCCCCCTCCCATTCCTCAGATGACATGTCCATCCTTGGCCTCCTGCAATGCCACAGTGATGCCACCCGAAGGCTGCAGGAACAGCAAATCATATTCAGCCTGAGAACCCTGCAGCCCAATGGCATCAATGTGGATTTCACAAGCTTCAAAATCTCCCCTCCCCCCAACCGCATCCCAAAACCAGCCCAGCTCATCTCCACCTCCCTAACCTGTTTTTCCTCTCACCTCAAGCCACACCCCCATCTCCTATCTACTAACATCATCCCGCCCCCTTGACCTGTCCGTCCTCCCTGGACTGACCTATCTCCTCCTCACCCCCCTACCTACACTCACCTTTACTGGCTCCATCCCCGCCTCTTCGACTTGTCTGCCTCCTCTCCACCTATCCTCTCCTCTATCCATCCTCTATCTGCCTCCCCCTCTCTCCCTATTTATTTCAGAACTCTCTTCCCCTCCCCCATTTCTGATGAAGGGTTTAGGCCCGAAACGTCAAGTTTTCCTGCTCCTATGATGCTGCTTGACCTGCTGTGTTCATCCAGCCCCATGCTTGTTATCTCTGTGCAATGTCAACAATTTTGTGAAGCATGTAAAAGTCAAGAAGTTACTCTCTGCTTCTCAGAGTTAACAGTTTATTTCGATGACGAAAACTCTGAGAGTTCAGAGCAGCTATTTTACAGAGTGTAATCAGTCATTGAGCTAACAGTTTATTTCAACTCGCAGAAGGGAAGCGCTACCCTTCTCGCTCCATCCTCACACCTAGGCCTTCGCTCTACTCTGCATTATTGATGTATATTCCTCTCAGAGTTAGTTTCCTATATATGCACCTAATTTTACTTGCAGCACTTCAAGATGGTTACTGTCGAGGAGAGCTCTGGCTCCCAGCTTAACTTTTCTCTGAGTCAACAAACACAGTGGATATCAATAGTAAACGGACTCATTTAATCAAACAGCCTAGTTCCACATTACAATTATGGTGTGGTGCAGCCATGAAAGGAGCAGAGATGCTCAAAAACAAAATTTGTCTTCGTACAAATTGGGCCAGTGCCATGAAATGTATAGCTTTTTCTGTGATACAAGTGAGATCAAAGGCAGTGCAAATCAAGTGAAGAGCTGCAACATGGTCCAATCTTGAACCATCTTCGAATTACATCAGGTGCTAAAACCGATGATGAAGCACAAACATTTGCATTGCACCTTCACAACCTTGAGAAGTCTAGCGTTCTTTGGGGCCAATTACATATATTTTGGAGTGTAGCCACTTTTTAAGAGGTGTGGTAGCTAATTAGTGTACAGCAAGGCCCTACAGACAGTGATGAAATCCAGATGACCTATTTTAGCTACATTACTTGCAGATCAATATTGGACAAGTGAACTGAAAATGTATTTCATCTCAGTTTGTGGGATCTTGCTGTGTGCAAGATGGCTGCCACGTTTACCCAATCATATTCATCATACAATTAATTCTAGGGGTATTTATATTATGTGTGTTGGGAGCCGGGTAAATTTCCTGCTTGTTTGATGAAGTTCCTGCTCAAATGAGATGCACCATGAACTGGAATAGCTAGAAGATATTGTCACGCTCCAGACATAACTTGCATTAGCCAGATCTGAATGAAGGCTTTTCCTGGCAAATGCACGTAATATTGTACGAATAACATTGTATGAATAAGGCAGTCTCCAGTGCTGAGATTGGTAGCATGCAAGACAAGCAAAAGTAAAGGACTGCATCTCGATGACTGAGAGTTCAGAGCAGCTATTTTACAGAGTGTAATCAGTCATTGAGCTAACAGTTTATTTCAACATGCCGAAGGGAAGCACTACCCTTCTCGCTCCATCCTCACACCTAGGCCTTCGCTGTACTCTGCATTATAAGGAGCTGGGCCTCCTCTCCTACCTTGCTTTCTTGCTGTTTGTGGTAGATGCAGAAACTTTGCCAACATTGGAAATCATGTTAACTTTGTGGTTGAATTGGAAAGGAGAAATGGAGTTGGGACATTTGGGATGAGGGTCCCTTTCCAGAACATCAATATAACGATCATTCTACACAAAATCCTCTGCTCCAAGAAAGGGTGGGATGGAGATGGAGAATTAAATCAGTTGAAGCGAGGCGATTGAGTGCCAATTGGTCTGTAACACAAAGAGTGAAAAAGAGTCAGTCCTAATAACGTCAATTAGGCCACTGAACGTATTCTGACCAAACAGCAGAAACAACTGATTCTATATTGGGATCTGCTCAGTCTGGTTAATTTCCTGGGGGAGCCAGCTGGCTTAGTTGGCTGGATGGCTAGTTTGTATTGCAATGTGATTCTAACAGTACAGGTTCAACTCTGGTCAAGGCCATCATGAAGATCCAGCCATCTCAACCTCAGCCCTTGTCTGAGGCATGCAGGTTCTAAGGTCACATTCACCCCTAGTTTCTCTCAATGGTGGACAAAGCCAGAAATCACACAACACCAGGTTATAGTCCAACAGGTTTATTTGAAAACACAAGCTTTCAGAGCAGCATTGGACTATATCCTGGTGATGTGTGACTTCTGACTTTGTTCACCTGAGTCCAACACCAGCATCCCCACATTAGAGTGGGACAACCAGAGGTTCTGACTTCTGACTTTGTCTCTCTCTAATGAGAGTGGACAACAACTCCTACTTCCATTGTCTCTTTGTGAAAGGTCCTAGAAGACTGGCTTTTCAGCTATGGCTCAGTGGGTAGTGCATTTTGCCTCTGTGTTAGAAAGTTGTGGGTTCAAGTCTCACTCTAGACACGTGAACAAAAATAAAACATTCAAGGCTGGCTCTCCAGTGCAGTCCTGCAGTAATAGAGGTACCAGTCCTTTCACATGAGCTTTAAAAGCCAAAGCCCCATCTGTCCTCTGAGGTTGCACATAAAAGATCATACAACACTGGTTTGCAAAAGAGCATGGAAATTCTCCCAAATGTCCCATCAAACAAATAGTTAATTTGTCATTATCCTATTGCTGTTTGTGGGGGTTTGCTGTGTGCATATTGGTTTCCATGTTCCCTGCATTACAACAACTGCACCATTTCAAAGATTATGCCCGTGATTTGACAGCCCTTACGGAATATCCTGAGGTTATGAATGGTGCTATATAAATGCAAGACTTTTCTTTAACTAAATCAAGCAAAATTTCAGGGCACTGAACAGACCAAACCGCTATCTGATTGGAGATAGCTCAAGCTGATTGGAGCTTCTATGCCACCATATATCTGTGCCCCTTCAAGGTTAATTACAATTTTACTACCATGGAGACCGTGCTGACGTCATTGCAATCATGTGGCTACAAATCATAGAACCTTTACAATATAGAAAAAGGCCCTTCAACACCCACGTCTGTATTAGTCACTTAGCATCGATCTATTCTAATTCCATTTTCTAACATTAGGGAGGAGATAGTGACCTAATGGTATTATTGCTGGACTGTTAATTCCAGAGACCTGGGTAATGTCCCCAGGGACCCAGGTTCAAATCCCACTACGACAGATGTTAGTATTTTGAATTCAATTAAAAAAAATCTGAAATTAAGAGTCTAATGATGACCATGAATTGATTGCCAATTTTCGGAGGTGGGTGGTAGAAGGAACAAATTTCATCTGGTTTGCAGAGATAAAAGGTACTGCAGATGCTGGAGAATCCGAGATAACAAGCATGGGGCTGGATGAACACAGCAGGTCAGGCAGCATCATAGGAGCAGGAAAACTTGACGTTTCGGGCCTAAACCCTTCATCCTTCATCTGGTTTACAAATCCCTTTCAGGGAAGGAAATCTACCATCCCTGTCCAGTCTGGCCTACATGTGACTCCAGACCCACAGCAACGTGGTTGACTCTTAACTGCCCTCTGGGCAATAAAAGTTGGCCTAGCCAGTGACACCTTCATCCTGTGAATAAATTTTTAAAAATTGGCCAATAACCTTATACGGTGTGATGTTTCAAGTGCTCATCTAAATACTTAATGGTTCTTGCTTCTACTATTCATTTAGGCAGTGAGTGCCAGATAACCCCCACCATCTGGCTGAAAAACATTTTCCCCAACTGCTCTCTAAACCTCCTGTTCCTTACCTTAAAACTGTGCCCTCTGGTAATGGACTAAAAGGGAACTAGTCCTCCCTATTTACCCCATACACATCAACTGATCGTGGCAAACACAAACATTCAGTGTACCAATCGAAAATGATTGTAAAAACATATTATCAATAGGGCAGTCATTAGTCCACAATCTCAAAATGATTTTTTTGTTCTTCCCATTTGGCATCCAGTAGATTTTCCTGATCCGTATCCTGCAGCCCAAAGTTTAGGTTATAAAACAGGCAATTGCATGTCTCCGCGATAACAAGCATGGGGCTGGATGAACACAGCAGGTCAAGCAGCATCATAGGAGCAGGAAAACTTTTCTGCAAAAACTTTCCTGAAAAGTTTTCCTGCTCCTATGATGCTGCCTGACCTGCTGTGTTCATCCAGCCCCATGCTTGTTATCTCGGATTGTCCAGCATCTGCAGTACCTTTTATCTCAATTGCATGTCTCCTCTTTACAACCTCAGCATCAAGTTTAGATTAACCAGTGGCATGAAACCATGGTATATTGTTTTAGGAATAATCCATCACGCAAAGCAGATGTATTATTATGTGGTAATTATGCACAGATTATGTGGTAATCTTTCTGAATCCAATTAATCATGTGTGCTTTTGTTTCCTACTGATCACCACTCATTGACGTGGATCCTGTACATCATCTGCTCATTGCCAAAGTGAAGTATAGTTGTTGTGAACGGGAGCACTCTAGATGCCATGATTCCTTGCGAGGCGGTCACTTTCTCACAAAGCACCTCAATGAAATAACTTCTTTCTGTCAACCCAATTCCAGAAAAACTTGCAGAAGCCCAGAGACGATTAGCAACACTACAGAATGAACTTGAAGGAGTGCTGGATGTGCAGAGGGAAGGTGGTGTGAGACCATCAAGTCATTGGTGGAGCATCCTTCAAAGACCAAACAGACACCGGGCACGACACAAGGCCATGTGTGACCTGAAGCTGGCCTTCAGTGAACTCTACCTCAATCTAATTCTACTGCAGAATTACCAGGTATATGGAAAGCCACTTCAAGCTATCAGACCTTTCGATCCCAGTAGAAAAAGAGTAAAATACATAATAAAAAGAGCAGAGAATGCTGGAGCATCTGTGAAGAGAGAAACAGAGTTAACCTTTCAAGTCCAAAGACTCTTCTTTGGAACAGAAACCAACTATTAAGTAAAATATACATTTTGTATTGTCAGAAACATTGTGGAACATTGGAACTGTGTGGATCTTTTCAAGACCACTGCTTTAACAGACTCAACGTAATAACAGAGGGCAGTCTGTTGACTCTGCATCGCAATAGGGCAATCAACATTCAATATGAAAATATTACTTGTAGATGTTGGAAATCCAGTACAAAATCAGAAAATGCTGGAAATTCTCATTAGATGGGGCAGCATTTGTGGAGAGAGAAACAGGATTGGCTTTTTAGGTCAAGGACTTCTCATTGCAATCACATTCTGAACCTATTTCCCACGGGCTGTGCTATTGAAGTTCACCCAGACTATAATCAAGCAGAGTTCACTGAACTGCTGGAAACTTGTCACTTTATGTTATTTAGAGTCTAACTCTCAAGTTATAGCTAAATGTCTGAGGTGCAACTGGGTTTTCAGTTTGTTGATAATTGGAAACCTCGCTTATACTTGTGAAATGTCAAATTTCTCCGTTCTTGTTAACATTTCAGGTCGAGTGAACTGAGTTCTGAGGAAGGGTCACTCGACCCGAAACATTAACACTGAATTCTCTCCACAGAGAGAATCTGCCAGATCTGCTGAGCTTTTCCAGCAATTTCTGTTTTTGTTCCTGATTTACAGCATCTGCAGTTCGTTCGTTTCTCCATTCCTTTGTCTTTCTTAAGTTTACTTTTGATATTTCAGCTTAGATTCCTAATTCCTTAATTACCTAATTCCACGTATATGTCCCAAACTGTTCTTTTGCTTTCTGGAAAGGTTAATTGAAGGTCAGGGACAATCAATGTTTTCAACTTCCTGTTTTGCTGGATGTGAGAGTACTCCATTGCAATTTGCCTGTTTTGGTGTGTGATAACATGGAATCACTGTCCCTGGATGCATGGAGATCGCTTTGACCTGCCCATGATATTTAACTGACGAAGCACTCTTACTGACAAGCAAATGTAGGTTTCTGCTGAAATGATGAATCATTACCAACCTTAATGTTCAATTGCCAATTTAATGGACACCTAAAGCACAAATAATGCATGTTCTTGAAAATAGCAAGGAAAGTGAGGAAGAAAAGCCATTTGTATGGAGTAAGTAGACCACAGTTTCAGGAGCTTTGGAACTCACAATTTACCTCTTTATAATCGCCCAAATGTACTGTTCATGACAACACTATGAATGTGGTGCCATGGTGGCTCAGTGGTTAGCACTACTGCCTCACAGTGCTAAGGATCTGGGTTCGATTCCAGCCTTGGGTGACTGACTGTGTAGAGTTGCACATTCTCCTTGTGTCTGTGTGGATTTCCTCAGGATGCTCTGGTTTCCTCCCACAGTCTAAAGATGTGCAGGTTAGATGGATTAGACCGTAAAACATTGGAGCAGAAATTAGGCCATTTAGCCTATTGAATCTGCTCTGCCATCCAATCATGGCTGATATGTTTCTCAACTCCATTCTCCTGCCTTCTTCATGTAACCTTTAATCTCCTTAACAATCAAGGACCTATCTGCCTCTGTCTTAAATATACTCAATGACCTGGCCTCCACAGCCTTCTGTGACAATGAATTCCATGGATTCATCACCCTCGAGCTGAAGAAGTTTCTCTTCATCTCCAGTCAAAATGGTCTTTCTGTTATTGGCCATGCTAAATTGCCCATAGTATCCAGGGATGTGCCTTGGGAAGTACAGGGCTATGAGGATTGGGTGGGATGTTCTTTGTTGGGGCAGTGCAGACTTGATGGGCCAAATGACCTGCTTCTACACTGCAGGTGATTCTAAGTGAGCCTGCTGCTATTTCTACATTTTTGTTCTACTTCTCCTCCCACCTCCGATCTCAATGGATGACCTGACTGTAACTCTCTCCCTAATTTCTTTTCTGTTCCAGAATCTCAACCTCACTGGGTTCAGCAAAATCCTGAAGAAGTATGACAAGATGTTCCATGCCACAAAAGGGGCAAGCTGGCAGGCAACTCAGGTGGAGGCCTCACCGGTTTATACCAGTAAAAAGATTGATCAGCTGATCACAGAGGTGGAGGTAAGCACAGGGCTGACAAGGGGATAGCAGAGGAAGACTGTAATTAGGTGTGAGCCTAGGCCATTTGCAATACATATATTGTAACACAATAACAGACTGCAACACAGTCATAGACTGCAATACATGGCTCTAAGCAGAGGTTGCTTTATGATGGTTTAATGGATTAGTGCTTCCCAAATCCTTACCTGTCCATATGTTAATGCCTCAGCCTTTGTGTGAGCCCAAGTTGAGGGGTACGAGGTGCTAAGGACAGTCAGGGTAATGATCCCATTGTGGAGTTTCTCTTGTTCAGTGAGGACATGAGACTCGATGAAAAGTCCAGGGTTTTTCCAAAAAAAAAATGAAGCCATCAGCTACTTCTTCACAGATAACACGGTGT
>JAHRHZ010000036.1:960644-974729 GCA_024137785.1 Ginglymostoma cirratum
CGTTTCGGGCCTAGACCCTTCTTTAGAAACTCAGCTTTCCTGCTCCTATGATGCTGCTTGGCCTGCTGTGTTCATCCAGCTCTACACCGTGTTATCTCAGATTTTCCAGCATCTGCAGATCGTGCTATCTTTGACCTACTTCTTCACAGTTCTTTTCTGCAGTAGAAATCAAAGCTAAGGGGCATACAATCAGCTTGTGCCCCCAACTTTAAAGAAACCAAGCTTTTATGGCACTGTACCAATGTCAGCAATCAGGCTGAACTCCACACTCACGACCCCAAGATCTCATCTGACTCCCAGTTTGGGATAGATAGATAAATAGATACTCTGGAAAAGATCATTTATGTTTAAACCCAGGTTATGGATGTCTCTTCAATGTAAACGTTGGAGTATTATTAAAGGTCAGCTACCCTGCAGCGAACGAGACATGCACATGGAGATACTGAGGAATGGCACCTCTGCTGTGAGAATTATTCACAGACATTCAAGTAGTCTACATAGTGTCATGTTAAAAAGCAGTGCTGCTGTTAGCGCGTATAGTGCACAGAATTGGTGCAGCCATTGAGTTGCATTGCAGTGATCCATTTGAAAGACAATCCATGATTGGCAAAGGGGGTGTCATAATCACTTGAATATCAATAAACCTCCATGTTCTTCACAGTCACTCTACACCAATGAGCTAGCAGGAGGAGACAGAGCACAGGCGATGAAGAGGCTTCGTGTTCCACCATTAGGAGTAACACAGGTCAGTTCACTCTCATTGATTTGTTGGAGAGATTGGAAGTGTGTACATATGTGTCTCACACCATATGGTATTGCATGACCCGAGTGTGTGTGTTTGTGTATGACAGAGTGACGCTGGAGTGAGTGTGTGTCATTTTGAGATAGGAGTGGAAGTGTGAATATGACAGTGTGTGGTGGTGGTGTATATTAGTGTGAGATTGGAGAGTGTTGGTGTGTGTGTTCATGTGGGAGTGTGCGTGTTCTAACTGACTTTATAACATTGTAAAACAAACCTTCCCAGAACTGGAACCACACATCAATTTAACCTCCAGTTTAAAACTTTAATGTTTTACATGGTAATGTGTCAGTGTGAATTTGGAGTTTGCGTCTTTAAAATTAGACGCTGTGTGTGTGTGTGTGTGTGTGTGTGTGTGTGTGTGTGTGTGTGTGTGTGTGTGTGTGTGTGTGTGTGTGAGACAGTGTGAAATTAAAGTCTCTTTATGTCAGTCTAAGTTTGGATTGGTGTGTGTGTGAGATTGGATTGTTTGTGTGAGCGTGAGATCAAATTGTGTGTGTGTGTGTGTGTGTGTGAGAGTGTGTGAGTGTGAGTGTGTGTGTGAGTGAGTGTGAGTGTGTGTGAGACAGTGTGAAATTAAAATGTTGCTGTGTCAGTGTGAGATTGGATTGCATGTGTGTGAGAGTATGGGATTTGATTTTGTATGTGTGTGTGAGAGAGAGAGACAGTATAAGATTCGAGTGTCTGTGTGCCAGTATGAGCTTGGATTGTGTGTTCCTTGGAGATATTTTGGGGGGATGATTGTTGGACTTGAGGCTTTGCAGAACACCTGCTGGATTCCTAAACTGTGACCTTACAATGCTGTGCTCTGTGCCCCCTCAGACGCCTCCTGTATGGATAACATTCCGCGTGGGTCTGCAGTGTGGAATCATACTGGCCCTCATGGTACTGATAATTATCAAAGGTAAGCATTTAGCGCCAGCCAACCGGCAAAGAAGTAAAGGTCTCGTTGTGTATTCTCAGGTTATTTGTAAACAACACTACTGACAGGTTGGTGTGAATAATTCAGTGATGTGCGCAGATCAAGTGACTACAGCAGACAGGCATCTTCAGTAACCCGACATTGACTGTCAAAAAGGGCTAATGAGTAGAGTGCGGCCTAGCTCACAGGCTGCAGAGTGAGAGCCTGGCAGACCCATGGTATGGCCTTCTCGCTTAACCTCACATTCCCAAGATCTGCAGGCCCAGGGCACGGACAGTGTTACTTGCTGCAACTCAAGATGAATAGTTTAGAAAGGAAGGACGTTCGATTTTTACTTTTCCCTTGTGCTGTCTCAAATAACACTTTCTCAGAATTAAGTATTCACAGGCGAAGTGGTCTGGGATGCCTTACATTCTTCACAGCGTTTGTGTTTGTCTCCTCTGACGCTTTCTTCAGATGAAGGTTGTGGGGAAGCAGGGAGCAGACGAAAGGCGGTCAGCTTCAGGGTGGACAGATTTCAGAAAGCTTTAAGGGGTTTCTGTCTCTAACCACCTCATCAGTCGGACCTCACCCTCCCACAGCCAATCAAAAATGAATAGATTTGCCACTAGCCAGAGGAATAGAAAAAGAAGCAGGAGCAGGAAACTCCATTTTAGCCAGACCATCCCTAAGAAGGAGGCCATTCAGCCCATTTTATCTGCACTGGGTTTCCAATGGGCATTATGACTTAATGCCATTCTCCTGCATTTCCCCATACACTTGGCACATTGTTCTCTTCAAATAACCATCCAGTGCTTAATTAGCTCAGCTTCCACCATCCTTCCATGCATTCCAGACTTTCTCTCATATTTCGTTTGCTATGTATTAAATTTAAATCTAGATTTAAATCTGTGCTGTCCCTTGAAATCTTCATTGTCCAGAAATCTATGAATCCCAGTCTTCAATACACTCAGTGACTGAGCCTCCTCAGCACCCTGAGCAATTCTAAAGTTTCACCAGCCTCTGAGTGGAGAAAATCCTCCTCGGCTCAGCTTGAAATGGCACCTCCACCCCATTCCAATGCTCTGTCAGTGGTTCACGAGAAACATTCTATCTCTGTCTATATATTCTTACTAGCCTCTGGGTAAAGTGCCTTTTCCTGAACTCATGATCAGATTGATTGCTGACTATTTCATTTTATGGCCACTAGTTTAGTAATTTCTCAAAAGAGGAAATGCAATCTCCATGCCTACCTTTCCAAACGTCATAGTGCTGACACCTACTATCAGGTCAACCTTTCTTCTTCTACCACAATGCCATTTTACCCATAATGTCCCCATATCACAGAATTGTTATGATACAGAAAGAGGTCATTCAGCTCATTGTGCCTATGCTAACTATCCAATGAGGGTTATAACTCAGTACCATTCAACCTGCTTTTTCCTCATACCCATGACACATCATTTGAATAGACACAATTATTCAATGCCCTTAATTGGCTCAACCTCCACCAGAAGAGGCTTTCCCTCTTCTGGAAAAAGGCCCAGCTTGTTCAGCCTTTCCTAATAGTTATAACCTCTCAGTTCCACTGTCATAATTGTGAATTTTTTTTTTGCAATTTCAGAAATGCCAACCCCACCATCCCATAACTTAGAAGACAAAATCTTTAAAAATCAGGAAATTTGGCCATGAATCATGGGTTGCTATTTTTTCAAACAT
This sequence comes from Ginglymostoma cirratum, assembly GCA_024137785.1. NCBI lineage: Eukaryota > Metazoa > Chordata > Chondrichthyes > Orectolobiformes > Ginglymostomatidae > Ginglymostoma > Ginglymostoma cirratum. Next base: position 964,064 of record JAHRHZ010000036.1, read on the forward strand.
AATATAGCCCTGCCGTTGGGCCGGTTGGTTTAGAATTGAGACCCACCTGCCCCAAAGTGTGTCGTAACATGTCTGTAAAAGGTTGACTTTATAAAGAAAAATCTTATGTCAGTCTTTGGTTAAATGACAATTCTGTTGTCTCACATTCACTGGCCTAACATTGATCCTTGCTGGATTTGATTTCTTTCCCCTAGCTATCTATGTATCCCAGGAAGCCAGCATGTGGCCCCTACTGAGGGCTTATAGAGGAGGCTTCATCATGATTGAGTTTGTCTTCCTGTTGGGAATTAACACCTATGGATGGAGAAAAGCAGGAGTGAACCACACTTTAATCTTTGAACTTGACCCTAGGAACCATCTCTCCCATCAACAATTCTTTGAGGTGAGTCTGATGACATCTTTCCTAAAGGCTGATAATGGAAGCTGCTACCTTGCCAAGGTTGGAGCTGGTTAGCTCAGTTGGTTGGATGGCAGGTCCACGATGCGGAGTGACACTGACAGTGTGGGTTCAATTCCTCCAACGACTGACGTTACCCTGAAGGACTCTCCTTCTCAACCTCTCCCCATGCCTGAGGTGTGGTGACCCTCAGGTTAAACCACCTCATCTCATTAATGAGAGAGCAGCCCTATGGTCTGGTAGGATTATGATGATTTTCCCTCAAGGCCAAAGTAATGGGTTTAGTCTTCATCTATTCTCCGAACCCATGCTGCTGGTGTTAATCTGGTTCACACTCGTGACGTTTAGCCAACTGAACTCACTGGATAATGGGGATGGTGGGGTGGTGTGCGGTGGTCAAAGGACATAGCATTAGATTAAATTTATGTGTTGGGCTGTTCTACTGACAGTAGGCCTGGTTTGACAGAATGGGAACTGGTGCAACGTTCTACATACAGGTGAAGCAGTTGTGTTTACAAACTGAAGTATTACAACAAACCCCACCATGGCAGGTTGAGAATTTCAAAGTTGAGGAAAATGTGCGAGAGAGAAGTTGACATCAGTAAACGTGACCGTGATGCTGTTCGATTGTCATGAGAAAATCTGCCAACCTTACTTGGCTTATTTGCGACTCGAGAACTTTAGCTCGTCTGAAATAGCCTAACAAGTCTGTTTTCATCCAGCCAGTCAGCACCACCACCTCAGGATGGACAATAAACAATGCCCTGGAAAGGATTCAGACGTATCTATTTTTAATAATTTATGAAAGGGCTGGGCATTTTTTAAAACATTTATTCATTCAGAGGCCAAGGACATCACTGGCTAGGCTAATATTTGTTGTTCATCCCTAATTGTCCAGAGGGCAATTAAGAGTCAACCTCATTACTGTGGGTCTGGAGTCACATGTAGACCAGATCAGGTAAGGATAACAGCTTCCTTCCCTAAAGGACATTAGTGAAGTAGATGGGTTTTTCCAACCGTTGATAATGGATTCATGGTCATCATTAACTCTTAATTCCAGATTTTTATTGAGTTCAAATTCCACTATCTGCCGTGGTGGAATTCAAACCCAGGCCCCAGGTGTGTCTCTGGATTAATAGTCTAATGATAACACCACTAGGCCATTGCTTCCCCACAAATTGTCTCAGTACATCAATAGGCTAGCCTATTGAGAGTTCCTCATGTGCATCTTTCTTTTCCAGTTGGCAGGTTTCCTTGGGGTCCTGTGGTGTGTGAGCCTATTAGCCTGCCTATTCAGTACTTACATCCACACTCCGATGCCGGTCAATCCCCTCGTCCTGTATGGATTCATGTTGCTGCTGCTTCTGAACCCAACCAAAACCTTCTACTACAAGTCCCGAGTCTGGTTATTGAAAGTCCTGGTAAGTATATCAGCATTGCGGAGGTGAAAGGCAGAACCTGCTATTTATATAGCGCGCTTCATGGCCTCAGATTGCAATCAATGATGTCTGACTGAAATATATTCCCTGCTGCAGTGTAGGAGAAATAGCACCTGGTTGGGAAAAAGGTATCCATTTACTCTGGCCCCTTGTGAACAGTGTTGGCAATCCTTGCACCCAAGCTATTCACAATCCCACTGTGCTCTTGGGGAAGGTGAAATGCTACTGTTACGCTCCCTGCTATTCCATCAGTGGGAGAGAAACTCCTGGGAGAATGTGCCTACACCTACCATTTCTGGAATCCTCGTGGAGGGTTGGTAGCCAGATATCTACTGCCAAGGGGATGGCAAGGCAACAGAGGTCAGAACGGATCCCCCCCCTCACTCTTCCATTAACAGAAGACTTCCAGCAATTAGCTGACTCATAAAGGGGAATTGGGAGCTCCTTCAGAATTGGGAGCTCCTATTTTCAGTTTTACCATCCTTGATGGGTAGTGCTGTGTATGGAGGGACCATGTTTCAAGTATTGACTCCAAATGTGCAAATGCACCAAATCTAAGATTACAGCTGTGGGTGTGCCATTTCCCTGCAGTATCCCCATACGCTTTAATATTGAGAAAGTTACCAATCTCTGTCTTAACTACACTCAATGACTGAGCTCAGGACTGAGGAGTGTATTGGACCTGGAAAACATACTTTTATTATACATTGCAAAAAATTCAAGGAGGAATGAAAAAGGTGCTTGCTGTCCTGATCTGGAAGGCACTGCCAAAAGGGTGGTGAGACCATACTCAATTGTAAAAGAGGAAATAGATAAATACTTGATGGGGGAATCATTGGGCCATGGCAATAGGGCATTGGAGACTGGAGGTGAATTGGATAAAATCTTTTAAGGAGCCAGCACAGGAAAAATAGGCTGAATGGCCTGTTGCTGAAGTGCACGATTTGGCTGATTGGTGACGAGGCTCAGACTTTAATCATTGCTCTGTCCAATTCCTTCTAAACAGTGTCGGTCAGTAACTGCTCCATTCCATAAGGTCAGCTTCGCCGATTTTTGGCTCGCAGATCAACTCAACAGCATGGGAACCGTCTTCCTCGACCTCTGGTCCTTGATCTGCTTCTACACCTTTGAAGTGAACTGGGAAAACAACCAGGGCCTCCTGAGCCCCCCAGCAGGTGAAGGACAATTTTCCAAATAACTAGCCTTAGCAAGCTCCGTGGGGTGTCAACTGTGCATCAATGCAAGAGGTTCATCTCTTGTCCTCATTCGAGACTTGAAACTTGTAGCTGTAAAAAGACTTGCACGACACACACGGCTGGTGGATTTCAGTCCGTACAGCTTTTTACTTGCTCTCTTGAGTGGGCAAAACTGGCAGCTGAGGCCTATTCTTAGTTGTCCTTGAAAAGGTTGTGGTGGGGATCTATCTTCTACGATCCTCAAAAGAGATTGGCTCCCACAATAATTTTGAGATTATGAGCCCATGGTGATATAATGAGCAGCTGATATATGACCAAGTCAAGGCGAGGTGTGAATTGGAGGAGAATTTGGAAGTTGAGCCCCCTTGGCTGGGGTCTATTCTGTGGCAGGTCCATGTACCAACACATGATCGTACGGGGTTTGGAGACAGAGTCTTGTAGCAGGAGCACTCATCAAGCAGACCGCTCTGTCCTGGATAGGATTTGAGTGTTGTCATGGCTGCTTCCATCCAGGGGGGATGGAGAATGTGCCTCCATCGAGGGCCTCAACCTAGCCCTTGAACATAATGGAGAGGCTCTGAGGAGCTGGAAGGTGATCCACATACATGGTCTCTATCCCACCATTGTAACCTCAGTGGTGGTGTGGCCGATTTGATTTTGTTTTAACATTTTATTTATTTATTGATCAGAGGGTGGTTAAATGTCAAACACATTGCTGTGCCTCTAGAGCGACATTAGGCCAGTTTCCATCCCTAAGGTACACTCGTGAAGCGGATTGTTTTTTTTCCCCTGACAATGGTCATGGTCCTCATTAGACTCTTACTTCCAAATATTTTATTGAGTTTAAATTCAAACTCCCACCATGGCAGGATTTGAACCCAGGTCCCCAAATCATTACCGAGGCCTGTGGATTTAAGAGGCAAGTGATAATACCATTTGTCTCCTAGCGACAGTAAAGTCTTGGTAACAGTGGTTCTGTCTAAGACTGGGACAAAAGCATTTAGGCCTTTTCCTGTTGGAAATGGTCATTTTTCTGGCAGTTATCGGGCACAAATATTATCTGTCACTGAAAGCTGGCTTATGGTTTCAGTATCAAATGGTGGGAGAGGTTTGACTGAAACTTGTGGGGGTGATTCAGAATCCTAAAATCAGGGTGAGATGTGGGACACCTGGTGAAAGTGGATGACCTCAACAGTTTTACTTCAGGCAGCTCCTAAATGCGCATTGTTGGTCAGCCTTTCCCTGCTGCTGGACCAATCACAGGAGCCGTAGGCCTGAAGGCTCAGCAGCACCACCTGGAGAAGTGGTCATTCCTGAACTACGCAGGTGACCTTGACAGCGAAGTAAAAACAAAATTGAAAAATCGCACAGGTTGAGGGTTGGAGGGGAAACCCCTTTATGGATGTCAGTAAGGTCTGCCCTGAGGTCCCTTCTTTGACCCAAAGGGCCACGTTTCCCATCTCCAGATTGCCCCAGGGAGGTTTAAGAACATAAGAAATAGTGACAGGAGTTGACCATTTAGCCTCTTGAGCCTGCTCCACCATTCATTAAGATCAAGGTTATAGTCCAACAGGTTTATTTGAAATTACAAGCTTTCGGAGCCCTACTCCTTTGGCAGGTGAAGTGGAGGGAAGCAAACAGGCACAGAGTTTACAGGCAGAGAGATAATGGCAAGATGATTCCAGGTAATTAAGACTGTCAAAAGAGTGTCATAATTGTCTGGACTTATCTTGCCATTATCACTCTACCTATAAACTCTGTGTCTATGCGCTACCCTCCACTTCACCTGATGAAGGAGCAGTGCTCCAAAAGCTTGTGATTTCAAATAAACCTGTTGGACCATAACTTGGTGTTGTGTGACTTCTGACTTTGCCCTCCTCAGCCCGACACGGCACCTCTACATCATTAAGATCAAGCCTGATTTGTTTGTGCTCATAACATTACACTCCTGCCTGCATCCTCATAACTCTCAACTCCATCGTCAGTCAAAATCTGTGGAACTCAGCATTAAGTATATTCAATATTGCAGCAGTCCCAAACTCTGCAGTCAATAATTCCGAAGATTCACAACCCTTTGAGTGAAGACATTTGTTGTAATCTCAGTTCCTTATCCAGTGACTGTGTTTTAGGTTCCCCCAACTTCAGAGAGTTCACACAATTAATAATTAAGCAAGATAACTGCAAAACCCATTACAAAGACCATTCCACCAACTTTGATTCATCACTCATGAGGTTTGAATATTTTCCTCATTAATGGAATGTACGGCATCTTCGAACTTTTATTATCAACGCTCTATGAAATTCGATTCATTTTATTCTAACATTCTGCCTTCTGTCTGCCGCAGAAAAATTTGGGGGGAATGGTTACTCCTATGGAGTGACCTGTATCATCCAGTGTATCCCACCCTGGATCCGGTTCGCTCAGTGTCTCCGTCGGTACAGGGACAGCAGGGATGCATTCCCACACTTAGCAAATGCTGGAAAATATTCTACAGTTTTCATCATGGTCACCTTTGCAGCTCTCTACTCAACCGAAAAAGGCAAGTTAAATCTCATTTATTTCGCCAGACCAGCCACTAATGGGGAGGGGTTCACTGAATCTGAGGTTTCACTGATGGAATTAATAATCAGGTAATCAGAGAGGGTGTCAATCTGATTGAGTGAACAATCAACTCCACAGTCATACAACTCAAGCAAAAGTTCAATCACAAGACTGTAAGACGTAGCAACAGAATTAGGCCATTCAGCCCACCGAGTCTGCTCTACCATTCAATAAAATCATGGCTGATCAGATAATCCTCAACTCCACATTTGTGCCTTTTGCCCATAAGCCTTGATTCTCTTACTGATTAAATAAAAAATCAGTCTCTGAGCCTTTAATAGACTTACTGATCTAACGTCTACAGTCCTCTGCGGTAAAGAACTCCAAGGATTCACTAACCTTGGAGAGCAGAAATTCCTCCTCATCTCTGTCTTAAATCGACGATCCTTTACTCTAATAGCAATGAGTTTCTGCACTCTGATTCTTAAAGCTGTGACTTTCTCCGAAGCATATGCTTATCAAATTTAACAATGCTGTCTAAACCATGTATCTCCTGCAGCTGAGCTTGGAGCAGCACTTTTCATAACTATACCATTCCAGAGGCCAGGTTTTGATTGATGTCAGTAGACCCCACAGAGAGGATATATAATCAGATAATCCATAATTTACTGGAGTGTAAAGTTTGTGGCATTGAACATGTAGGGCATTTCTTGTTGTTGAACAGTTTCACCAAAAGGCAGCTGTGGACCTGAGGCTGATATGCTCAAAGGCACGGAATGGGTTAGAATGGAGGAGCACTTGGCAAGAACTTAAAAACTTGCACATCCCAAATTTCAATCGCTCCCATGCCTTCAGCTGCCTGGAGTTGAAGTTCTGGAGTTCCCTCCCTAAATCACTTTGTCCAGCTCCCTCTCTCTCTCTTTCTCTCTCATACAATACACCTTCAAACCTACTTCTTTGACCAAATTGTTGGTCATCCTGTATGCAGGTCTGTATGCCTCTCACTGTCTGTGTGGAGTTTGCACATTCTCCCCATGTCTGTGTGGGTTTCCTTCCACGTGCTGTGGTTTCCTTCCATGGTCCAACGATGTGCAGGTTAGGTGGGTTGGCTGTGCTAAGTTATCTGTAGTGTCGAGGGATATGCAGGCTGGGTGGGTTAGCCACAGAAAATGCAGGGTTACTGGGATAGGGTGGGGGGGGGGGAGGGGTTAGGTCTGGTTGGGATGCTCTTTGGAGGGTCAGTGCAGACTCGAGGGGGCTGCTGAATGGCCTCTTTCCACACTGTAAGGGTGCAATGGTTCTACTGCTGTCTCCCTCTCTGTCTCACCCCCTCAGAACGCTCACAGTTGACAATCGGTGTGAAGGTTTACTTCTACCTGTGGGCTGTGACCACCTGTGTCAGCACCATTTTCACTATCGGCTGGGACCTGCGAATGGACTGGGGCCTGTTAGACAAGAACACCAAGGAGAACAAATACCTGAGGGAGGAGACAGTATATCAAAACAAAGTAAGTGCATGTCTTAACTTAAAACACATTCACAATCATCAACAAACTCTACAGACCTTCGAGAACATTAAAGGTTGCATCTTGTGGCACCTCCTTGTATTTAAGTTTCCCCTTTTCATTTGCATCTTTGACATAGTAAACATTTCACATCAGGTCCACCTTCAGACTACAAAACCTTACTTCCAGTTGTTGTGTTTTCCACAATTTCTGTCAACTAATTCCATCATGAATTCATCTGCCTGTCATTTACAATGCAAATTGTGTGCGTAAACATGTCACATTGTAATTACAAACAATTGCCAATGCAGGCACTAGAGCCACAGCTCTTGTCTCTTCCTCAGTTGGTGTGGCAGAGAAACCATCATATTCCACTCAGTAGCTGTAGTGTGTACCATCTATCAGATGCACTGCAGAAATTCACCAAGTCTCCTTAGACCCTTCTAAACCCATGACCGCTTGCATCTAGAAGGACAAGGGCAGCAGATACATAGGAACACTATAATCTCCAAGTTCCTCTACAAGCCACTTACCATCTTGAATTGGAAATATATTGCCATTCCTTCATGTCACTGGTCAAAATCCTGGAACTCCCTCCTTAACATCATTGTGGATATACTTAAAGCACATGGAAATGTAACAGTTCAAGGCAGCTCATCTCCATCCACAAACTTGGATTGTTTTCACTAGAGCATTGGAGGCTGAGCAGCAACCCGACAGAAATGTATAAAATTATGAGAGGCACACGTAGGGTGGATAGTCAGAGTCTTTTACCCAGGCTGGAAATGTCACATACTAGGGAACATAGGGCAAGAGGAGAAAATTTAAAGATGTGAGTGGCAGGTTTTTTGTGGTAGGTGTGTGGAACGCTCTGCTAGGGGAGGTGGTAGAAGCAGAACTGATAAAGCAATGTTTAAGAGGCATTTCACCAGCCACATGAACAGGCAGAGAATAGAGGGATACAGACCACGTGCAGCCAGATGGGATTAGCTTAGACTGGAATCATGGTTGGCATAGACATGGTGGGCCAAAGGGCCTATTTCTGTGTTGTACTGTTCTGTGTTCTCAAGAACAGTTAGGGATGGGAAATAAATGCTGGAACAGAGAATGACAGCCCGTTTCCAAGAATGAATTAAAATAATTCCAACCAACAACTTCAGTGCTTCTTAAGCTATTGCACTTTTTCCATAATAATATGGATAATATTAAAACATCAAAGATATAAGGCCAGGCAATGTGACTGTAAAATAAAGCCTGCACTATGCCCTGTGTTACCCTCTTAGATTACTTCACCTGAAGACTCAGTCCATATCTTGCCCTGAAATGTTATGGAATAATACAACACGCAAACAGACCTTTCGGTCCAACTTGTCTGTGCTGACCAGACATCCCAGCCTGACTTAGTCCCATTTACCAGCATTTGGCCCATATCCTTCTAAAGCTTTCCTATTCATGTACCCACCAACTGCTTTTTAAACGTTGTAATTGTACCAGCCTCAGCCACCTCCTCTGGCAGCTCATTCCATACACGCACCACCCTCTGTGTGAATCCTCAAGTCCTTTTTAAATCTTTCCACTCTCACCTTAAACCTATGCCATCTAGTTTTGGACTCCCCTACCTTGGGGAGAAAATACCCTTGGCTATTTACCCTATCCATGCCCCTCCTGATTTTGTACACCTCTATAAGGTCACCTTCAACCTCTAGGGAAAATAGCCCCAGCCTATTCAGTTTCTCCACATAAATCAATCTCTCCAACCCTGGTAACATCCTTGTAAATCTTTTCTGCACCTCTCAAATTTAACAGTTGACAGGTAGAGTTGACAAATGATCATCCTTTCGGGGTTTTAGATGTTTAAGTTCACTTTGTGCTGTGTTGGAGAGCAATGGTAGCCCCAAACCCAGCTTCTTCCTGTCCATTTCTTCAGGCAGGTGGCGCAGTTACAACGAGAGGGCAACATACTGTTTTACTGGGAGAGTGCTTAGAATATAGAGTTCGTGACCCCGTGCTAGAAAGTGAAGCGAACGGCATTGAGCTTTCAATTCACTCATGGGACATGGGTGTCACTGGTAAGGCCAGCACTTGTTACCCACTCCTACTGGTGGAGACGGTGGTAAGGCAATTTTTTAAACAATTGAGTGTCTTGGTTAGGCCATTTCAGAGAACAATCAATCACCGTTAGTGTGGATCTGGAGACATATATAGGTCAGACCCGATCCGGGTGATAGATTTCCTTCCCTAAAGGATATTAACAGGCCAGATGAATGTTTAGACATCAATTCATGGTCTCCATAGTCTTTGATTCCAAAAGATTGGTGGGCGTGTGGAATGCGCTGCCGGCAGTGGGAGTGGAGTCAGATACTTTAGAGACATTTAAGCGACTCTTGGATAGGCACATGGATTTTAGTATAATGTAGGGTATGCAGGGTAATTTGATCTTCATAGGATAATAGGTTGGCACAACATTGTGGGCTGAAGGGCCTGTACTGTTCTATGTTCTATAATGTTTAATTTAAGTTTCCCAGCTGGATTTGAACTCAGTCCCTAGTTGTATTAGTCCAGGCCTGTGGACAAAACCACTATGCCACCAAACCAAGCCAGCACGTGAGGATGAGTGTGTTGAAGGAACAATGTGATGTTGGGTGGGATGTGGTTCACATGGAGAACAGGGCTGAATGGCCTGTTCCTGTGCTGCGAACACAATGCAGAAAGGTTGGCATTCCAGGGAGGTGAGATCAAATAGGTACAAAGATTCCTCCTGTTTTATTTATCCATGCTATTACCAGTCATTTCCTCACGGAGAACTGGTTCTGACCCAGGCTGTATCTACCCCACAGATCTACTATTACTGTGCCATGATCCAGGATGTGATACTGCGAATAGCCTGGGCCCTCAATATCTTGTTCGTTCAGAATAAGAACTCGGTTGTGGCAGAAATCATCTCAACAACCTTGGCTCCACTGGAGGTCTTCAGGTGAGAGACCGCGCAACTAGGGATCAAAGATCGATGTGGCCCTAAGTCCCACTTAATTGTTTTCTTTTTCCACTCAGGAAGAGACCCTGGGAGAAGATTGCAGGGTCATTGCCCAGGGCAGTGTCAAAAGGGAGGGGGAAGGAAGGGTATTGACAATATAATGGCAAGTCCACATCAAACCTGGGTTCTGAAAGGGCTGAGAGTAGACTTATAGTCAACGAGGGGAATCAGTTCAATGAGCAGGAGATTGTACTCAACCAGAGTGTTAGGAGGATAGTGAGGTGCAGAGTCGTGTTTGGCTTATATCAGCCGTCACTCACTGGCAACGCCCTCACCTGAGTTAGAATGTAACAAGTTCAAAATCTCCAGAGACTGTAGGCAAAATTTCTAGGCTGTTGCTCCATTGCAGTCTCAAAGGAGTACCACGCTGCTGCTCTAGTGCAGTCCTAAGGGAGGACCACGCTGCTTCTCTAGTGCGGTGCTGAGGGAATACTGTGTGCTGCTCCAGTGCAGTCCAGAGGGTGGACCACATTGCTGCTCCAGTGCAGTCCCGAGGGAATACTGTGTGCTGCTCCAATGCAGTCCCGAGGGAAGAGTGCACCCTGCTGCTCCA
>JAHRHZ010000036.1:974739-1064715 GCA_024137785.1 Ginglymostoma cirratum
TGCTGCTCCAATGCAGTCCCGAGGGAAGAGTGCACCCTGCTGCTCCAGTAGAGCCTGAGGGGGCGCTCTGCTGTCAGGTTAAGCAATGACCAGTGCATCAGCTCACTGCCTTGGCTCAATACAGAATGGTGGGTAACTGCAATTATCCACTGAATGTACACAGCACCACCAGCACAGGGCCTACTGACTGCCATAGAAAGGAAATTAAAATCCTGCAGATACGGGAAGCCTGAAATGAAAGCAGATCAAACGGCACAAGGGCTGCCTGGACCACTGAGCGTTTCCAGCATTTTCTGTTCCATGACTAGCAACACCCTGGCTGTGGATGAGATGCAGACAGGGAGAGACTGACAGGAACCCATCGAGTTTGCAGCAGCGTCCATTTAAAAAGAGAGCCCAGAGGACTCTTGCAAACAGAGCTCAGGACTGAATGTACAACAAACATTAGATGATTCCTCCAGAAAATTGCCGAGAGGATAGTTACATAATACAAATTCTGCACTTGAGATGAACCTCAGTCACTTACAAAATAAAAACTAAAAGGGCTGTGGATGCTGTAAATCAGGAACAAAAACAAAGTTGCTGGAAAAGCTCAGCCGGTCTGGCAGCATGTGAAGAAAAATAAAAAGAGTGACCCTTCCTCAGAACTCAGACCCGAAACGTTAACTCTCTTTTACTTGAGAGATGCTGCCAGACCTGCTGAGCTTTTCCAGCAACTTCTGATTTTGTTCCTCAGTCACTCACAGCAGTGAGATAAAACAGGAAGTTCTGGAGATACTCAGCAGGCCTGATAGCATCTGTGGAGAGACGGGTGGGAGAGAGGGAGAGAGGGAGAGAAAAGGGGGTGTTGTGGAGAGAGAGAGGAGAAGTGCAGGAAAGAGACAGACAGACAGAGATAGTTAACATTTCAAGTCCAGAACGACTCTTCTTCGGAACACCTTTAATGTCACAAATGGCCCCAGGAGTGATTGACAAGGGAGTAGATTCAACGATTTCCACTCTGACTAGGAATAATGGTGGCACATTAGCAGACTCAAAGGATCGAAGGGACAACTATCCTTACTGCCCTCTATTAAGCAAACAGAGCAGTGTGCAGGGGAGGGGCAGAAAGAGGCAACTTTAGAATAACCCAGCTTCTTTAAGTGCAGATATCTAACTTCAACATGGCTCACGTGTCCTGCAGCATTTTGCTGCATTTATGTTTTGCACCGTTTTTGAGTTTTGTCTGATATTATGACGTCTATCCACAGGCGATTTGTCTGGAACTTCTTCCGGCTGGAGAATGAGCACCTCAATAATTGCGGAGAGTTCCGAGCAGTCAGGGATATCTCCATTATGCCTGCGACTGGGGTCAACCAGGCAGCTCTGCTGCTCATGATGGACCAGCAGGAGGGGGTCAGGAACCGTGGAAAGGTCAAAGGTGGAAAGCAGAAAACCAACTTCTCCTTGAAACGGTCAAGGTCAGTTTGCAGAACAGTCTGACTCCCAGGTACATTCTCAAACTGGAGAAGAAAATCCCAGGATAAGGGACCATAAACTTGGTCAAAGCCATTGGAGCATCTTAAAGGAGGCACAGTGTTGGGCAGCATTCCTGCCAATGGGGGAGTGATTATGAACTGGATTCTCAAGAGGCTTGACATAACAATATACTAATATGAGAGCAGCCAGGGGGCTCAGCGGTTAGCAACGTTGCTTCCCAGCACCAGGGACATGGGTTTGATTCCACCCTCGGGTGACTGTCTGTGTGGTGTTTGCACACTCTCCCTGTATCTGCGTGGGTTTCCTCCCACAGGTTAGGGTGGATTGGCCATACTAAATTGCTCACAGTGTCTAGGGATGTGCAGGCTAGGTGATTTAGCCATGGGAAATGCAAGGATAGGTTACTGGGTGTCTGATGCTCTTTGGAGGATCAGTTTGGACTTGATGGGCCGAATGGCCTGTTTCTGTACTGTAGCGATTCTATGAAAGAGACAGATCTCAATCAGAGATGGTAGGAACTGCAGATGCTGGAGAATCTGTGATAACAAGGTGTAGAGCTGGATGAGCACAGCAGGCCAAGCAGCATCAGAGGAGCAGGAAAGCTAGCCCGAAATGTCAGCTTTCCTGCTCCTTTGACGCTGCTTGGCCTGCTGTGTTCATCCAGCTCTACACCTTGTTATCTCAGATCTCAATTAATCACTACTTTATTCTTTAAATCAGTGGGGACAAGCCGCAGTTTTATTTTTAAAATCAGACCCATAAGGCAATGATTAGGTTCAACGTTGCCTTATTACACTGGTGCTAGGCCTGCTTCCTAATGTGAAGTGGGACTATTGCAAAACAGGTTCACCTAACACAGTGTGTATCGATGAGAGAGAAGAGGGAAGGGCATGTTGTTGCGCAGTGGTAGTGCCCCTCCCTTTGGCTATTCTCCTGCACCCCTTCCATCCCAACACTCTGTGGCCAAATTCACCGCAGACAACTGTAGCACATTAAAACCCAGGAGGCTGATCAAATCCTGTCCTAACTTAGCGTCAACAGCAGAGAGGAAGAGATTTTGAAATTTGGGGCAAACAATGTATTGGCGAAGTAAGAGAATCCACAGGTTTCCAGGGTTTTGTTTGTGAGCAATAGATGGCATTGTTGCTCTTTCTAAGCTGCCTATCGAGGGTCAAAAACTGCAACACAGCGTTGCCTGCTGCCAGAAAGCCATACTGCAACCCTTAGTGATTTGCATTTGGGAAATCCAAGTGGGATAAATTGAAATACGGCAGTAAATCCACACACAACATTCATCTGGTTAATACTTTTGTATCAATATTGCAAAGCGTCTTCTCAGTTCTTCCTAAACTTTGTTTTTTACTGAACTACCCCAACTCAGACACGTTAGTAATAGCAACCAGCCCCCACCTCCCACATTCTAAATTATAACGCTTACATGTTTAAAGGTGAATGTTCAGAGTGTTATGATCAATGTTTTCAGGACTCAGTAACAGGCTACAGGGAAAGGGCAGGGGTAGGAGACTAGACAAAGTGCCCTGGCAAAGAGCTGACACAGGCAGCGAGGGTCGAATGGCCTACGATTTTAAAGCAGATGTGTTTCTGAAGAAGGGTCTAGGCCCGAAACGTCAGCCTTCCTGCTCCTCTGATGCTGCTTGGCCCGCTGCGTTCATCCAGCTCTACACCTTGTTATCTCAGATTCTCCAGCATCTGCAGTTCCTACTATCTCTGATACAATTTTAACCCCACTGCGAAGTATCTTCTAAGGATGCCTACCCTGAAGAAGTTACCCCCCCCACCTTTCTGAAGGAGGGTCTAGGCCCGAAACGTCAGCTTTCCTGCTCCTATGATGCTGCTTGGCCTGCTGTGTTCAACCAGCTCTACACCTTGTTATCTCAGATTCTCTAGCATCTGCAGTTCCAACTATCTGTGCCTAATCTCTGACTGCTTTCCATGCAACCCATCCCCGCGCACCCCCGCCCCCCAACCACTGTGAACAGCCACTTCTTTGTGGTACACAAACACTGCTGTAGCTAGGAGCTAAATTAAAGAGGAGAATCTCAAAGGTAATCATCCCTGGATTGCTACAGTACGATAGAAAAGTTACAGCACAGAAAGAGACTATTCAGACCACTGTGTGTGCCAAGACTGAATAAATAAGCCCACTTTCCAGCCCAGTGAACCACATCCTTGCAGTTTCCAGCCCTTCAGATCCAACTTCCTTGTAAATGAGTTAAGGGTTTGCACCTCACCCACCAAACGGGGCAGTGAGTTCCAGACACTGCCAGATTTTGCAACAAGTTTTGAAGATGAGTTTTTCCCCATGTCCCCTCTCATGCTTCAACCGATCGCCTAATTCGGGTGGCTCCAGTAACGAACCTCTCCATTATTTTGTAAACCTCAATTGAGTCATCCCTCAGCTTCCTTGGTTTTGAGGAATACACCCCAAGCCTATCCAATCAATTTTCACCACTCTTGTAAATCTCTGAATTCCCTCTAGTGCAATTTTGTCTTTCCTGTAATGTGGTGACCAGAACTAATATATATACCTCCAGCAGTGGCCTAACTAGCGTTTTATATAGCCCCCATATCACATCCCTGGTCTTGTATGCAGTACCCCTCCTAACAAAGGAAAGCATCCGACATTCTTTACCACCTAATCTATCCTGTCCTTCATGCATTGCAAGGTTTCTCACCCACTGTACTCCTTTCAATACCCCCCTGTTTACTGTTTTATTTGCCCTCTCCAAATGGTTGTTTGCTGTGAGAGAAGTAGATTTTGAACCATGGGTCACTGGTCCTGCTACTGGGAAAAACAGGAGCTGTACTGTGTCAAGAACAAGGACACAATCTCAGAATATAGGCAGGTTGCTCGAGGTTGAAATGAGGAGGAGTTTTATTACTCAGGGGGTAATAAATCTTTGGTCACATCTACTCCAGAGGGCTGTGGAGGCTCACTCTTTGAGTACATTCAAGCCAGAAATCAAAAGATTTCTGGGTATTAAAAATATCATGGGATATTGCAATAATTCAGGAAGGTGGTAGATATGCCAAAATCTAGTTGGAATGGCCTACTCCTATCTCCCATGCTCCTCAAATCAGCCCAGATAAAACATCTGAGAATTAAATTCGATCTTAAATATTCACTCCCTCCATGATTGACACACACAGCAGCAGTGTGTAGCATCTACAAGATGCACTGCAGAACTCACTTAGGCTCCTTCGACAGCACATTCCAAACCTGCAACCACTACCATTTGATGCACTAGGGCAGCAGATACATGGGTCACCAGACCCTGTGACTTCCCCTCTAAAACACATCATCTTGACTTGGCAATACATCACTGTTTCTGTAATGTCATGGGGTCAAAATCCTGAAACTTACCAGCAATAAGGGTGTTCCTTCATCTCAGCAAAGAATGAATTGTAAAAACAATTGTTTTCTTTGTTTCTTTTTCAGAGGCAAGAACGTGGAAACTAAAGTGGACATTGAAGAGACAGAGGGTGATGCGATGAAGAGCTGAACGATGGCTCCTTTTCATAGCCGCATGGAGACATGGGGTGTATTCACACACTCCGAGGCTTATCTGGCCAAAGTGAAAACTTTTCAAATGACGTAAAGGCTCTGAAGCCAGTGACTTCAGAAAACTTTCGGACTTTGGTAAAACAAAGTACATTTTTTTTCAAAGAAATGGTAGCTCTTTTCAAATGTTCCAGCTTTTGCAAAAGGTTTTCTTGCTGTCTGTCTGTCTTCTTGGTTCAAATGTCTGCTTCCAGACTCCAACAACAAAAGAACTGCTCTAGTACTCAGGCTTCCAACCCTGTCTGGTTCACCCTCTGATTGTGCTTCACTGTCCAATGAGTATTTGGTCTCAGTTCACACCACTACACCCTACCTCCCATCTCACCCATTCTCCACACTCTCACACCACCTCACCCCACTCCACTCCCCCAACTTTGGCAGCACAGGTGAGATTTGTGTGGGTGAATCCTTGTCCAAATCATATTACGGTGCACAGACACCACCATCGTACAAGTAAATTGCTCATCTTTAGACTGTTAAAGTCAATGGCATTAAATGGTGCTGATCAATAAGACTCAACTGTGCAAACCATATTCAGCAATAGAACCTCCAATTCTGACTGCCAGACTTCAAAGGAGTCAGAGTCAGAGACAATGTTAGAGAATTAGAAACACATGCGTACGCTCGCTCACATACACTGTTTTGTAGACAGGTGGATGGTTCAGAGATAGACTCAAACTGCTGCAGAGAGGCAGATTTTAGAGACAGAGGATTCAACACATTCAAACGGACTAGTAGACCGTACTAGAGTATTCAGTTCAAGAAAACAAAACTGCTAGCCATCTGGGTAGACAGACACTCTTAGAGAAATACATGACTAGAGTAGGCAGGAAAACAAAGAGAATCCGAAATCATTCAGGAGGAGGATAAACATTCGGAATATTTCTGGCCGTATGCCCATTGGTTAAATGAACAGGTTCCGCTCTGAACAGACATCTCATACTCAAACAAAAATAAATAAGTGGTTAAAATCACAGTGTGGCATTATTTGATATTGGAAACCCTGAGCATTCACATACTGTTGGGGCTCGGTCTCACGTTATAGTTCAACAACTTGACTGTTAGGTCAAGCAGTGGGAGCTCACAGTAAGCTGCTGCCCTGTAGTGTTAGCTGTGTGTGTTGGGAGGGTATCAGCACAAAGCAGCTCCTCGTTATGTCCTAGGTAGGTTTACAACAAAACATTGTGTTTCTAACGTAGAATCAGTGGTTTTACTGTATTTGTAATGGGCAGTTTGGAAAACCCAATCAATTTGCTATGTCCCCTCCCAACTTGTGGACTGCCCTTTATGGAGCAACTCGAAATGAATCAGGTCACTGATATGAATGGTATGCATAAGATTGTGGTCAGATCCTGATGGCACCCATCAGGGCGAATCCAAGTGGGTCAATTAACATCATGTGGGCTATAATACTGCCTGGCAGAAGAGTTAAACCAGCCTTGCTGCTCACAAAATACAGGCAGACAAACCAGGCAGTGGAATAACATGTAAATAGTTTGGGTGTATATAATCAATTTTACAGGTTTAAATCTTGTACATAGTCTTCCACTGAAAAATGATGTTTTATAATAGATGCTAAAAGAATATCTGTGTAGCTCATTTTGTTTCCCGCTCTCCTGTATATAAAGCATAGCTATGCTTTGCTTTCTCTTTGATTGTTTGGAATAACATGACATTTCTTAAAAATAAACTATTGGGTGTGCGGCAGTGATTATTCTGTAGCGATTCGCCAAAAGTGAAACGGGGTCTGCGTTCACGTGCAAAAATGATAGTGGAAAACTTTGCTGCTGATTACTTCAACTATTTTTCACACTTGTACATGTAACTCACTGGAGCTTGTTGGAACTCTGAGCTGATTCATGATGCAGCAAAGGCAATTTGTTATAGAAGATCTCAAATTGAAAGCTGGAACATCAGTTCATCTCTTTAACCAAGATATTGAAAGATTGCTTCTCTACCTCGTTCTCAGTGAAGTCAGGAGAATGAGGAACAGAGGCTATGTTTAAAAGAGACAAAAAGAAATGAGAAAAAGGAAAAACACAATAGAAAATAATTTCCAATTTGATGTTATTAAAAATATTTTTAATCAGCCTATTCAGATGTGTTATGGCACACTTCTGGAGCAGATGGGACTTGAATCAGGACCTCCTGGCTCAGAGGTAGGGAAATTACCACTGCACCATAAGCAGCCTTAATGTAGCTCTTAAATATTTTCTAATCACCCTGTTCAGAGATATTACCACCTGTGGAGCAGGTTGGACTGGAGCCTGACATCCCTGCTCAGAGGTAGGGACACTGCCACCTCACTACATGATTCCTCGATGTAGCTCTTGTTCTTGGTCAGAGAGGTCGACTTGCATTGCATTAATATTTATTGCTTGGCTTTATTGGCAGGCCCAACTTCCGGTGGTCAGTTTAACGTGCAATAAATACGCAAACCTAAGTTGTTAGAAATAACAAGGATGGTGAATGGGAGATATCATTTGTGTGGTGTTACTCAACCACCAGGTTTTGGAGATTTACATCTTTCTTTGTAGATCTTAATTCCTGGAATTCACTGGTCAAATTGTACATTAATAATGGGATGTATCATATCGATGCTGATATTTCCAGCACGCTCTGGCCTGTTGTATTAGATTATTAGGCCAGCAATTTAAGAATTTAATATTACAAACATTAGCCTTCCCCTCTATACATAGATTATACCAGATATTAGTTCCAGGCCTTAGCTGTAGCTCAGTTAGTGACAATCACTTGTGTGTTAGAACATGGGGTTTGAATTGTGAGCACAAGAGTTAGGTTGACAACTCAGCGCACCGCTGAGGGGATGTTGCACGGTCAGCAGTGCCATCTTTTGGATAAGGTGCCCAGACAACAGCACAGTCTCCCTGCTTTTTGGAACATACAAAATTCTATATTAGGAGGTGGGAAGCTTCAGTGTCTTGGTCAAAATGCATCCTCCAAACAACATCATAGCTCATTTGATCATCATTGCATTGCCACTAGTATTCAAATTAGCTGCCACATGCCCTAGATTAAAGCAAGAGCTACCTGCATTGGATGCCAAACTGTTTTGTAGAGTCCTGAGGTTGTGAGAAGTGATATGAATGCAAGTGCATTCTTTTTATTAGCTCAACACACAGGAAAGTCCCATTACTGTACCGGCTATTGGAGTTAGCATGTGCTGGCATGATCCAGTTGCCAAAGAAACACCATTGGCACCAAGCTGAGAAAGCCTTCAGGATGTGTCCAAGATGGACCCACATGTCACAAAGTAACACAGCAGTGAAGAAAAGCAACTGCACATATTTTAAGACTGGACTAAGCTAAAGGGAGAGAAAAAAAAGGAAGTATTTTTAGGAACAGGAAAAATAGAATTGGATAAACTGTTTGAGTAGGAAAAGTGGCTCAGGAAAATATTGGGGGCAGGTGTGAAATGATGGCTTTCACAGTAACAGAACATTTTGTTCAGTGTGCACTAACAGAGTCATCAAAAGCCAGCAGCTCTTGGCAAAGCAGCGTTGATAAAAATATCTGTAACTGGCACTCAGAGCTGGTGAGAATCCCACAGTACAGGAACATGCTAATTAACCATAAGGGAAATAAAAACATCACTTCTTACTGTCAGGTACTGAGCAGCTATTCACGTGACCCACCGTCATCAAGCAGTTTGCACTGGTTTAGCAAACTGACTGTTGCAAGGCCCTTTGATTGCAGTGGTTAGCATTCTCACTCCCAGTCAGAGGAGGGCGGCACAGTGGCTAGCAATGGTGCGTCACAGTGCCAGGGGCCCAGGTTCGATTCCACCCTCGGGCGACTGTCTGTGTGGAGTTTGTACATTCTCCTTGAGTCTGTGTGGGTTTGCTCTAGTTTCCTCCCACAGTCCAAAGGTGTGCAGGGTAGGTAGATTGGGTAATTTAGCATGGCCATCGGTGTTTAGGGATGCGTAGATTAGTGGAATAGGTCTGGGTGGGATGCTTAGAGGGTCGGTGGGAACATATTAGGCCGAAGGGCCTGTCCCCACACTGTAGGGATTCTATGGAAGGCTGTGGGGCTCAAGTTGCCATCCCAAAGACTCCAGCATATAATTGAGGTTTGTAATCCCAACGCTGTACTGAGGGAACGTGACACAGTCAGAGACCCTGTCTTTCAGATGAGAAGCGAAACCTTGTGACAGCCACATTTCCAGAGAAGGAGGGAAGTTCTCCCTAATAATTTGGCCAATATTTATTCCCAATCAATATCGCCAATCCAAAAAATATCTGATCATTATCACGTCACTGTTTCAATGGCTTTGCAATACACAAACCGATTGCCCTTCAGAAATACGCTTCATTGGTGGTAAAATGCAATTGGATATCCTGAAGGTGTCAAACACACAATAGAAATGCACGTCTTTTTTAGGCCATGAGGAAAACTCAGTGCAGCACTGGATCACAATGAAGTTATAAATTTGATCAATAGTCTTTGGTGAGTTGACTGATCAAAAGTACATAGTCTTCTGGTTAAGGAGGATGTTAGAGAGAATACCTCACGGTAGGGGCTTGCTTGCTGCCCAAACTATTATCTTGTACCACTGCCTGGTTAACTTGTGTACATTCCAGTGCAAATGAAAGACAGGCTTGGTCTGATCTTACACTCTCATCGTCCCCTCAAGGAAAATAGGTTGTGAATGGTTATTAGGTTCACACATGAAGAACATTCATCAGCTCAGAGCAATTAGTCCACCAGCCTCCTGAAAACCTCATCTCAGGACTAAATGCTTAGCTAGGGTTTACGGGTTGATGCGAAAGTTGCTACTTGTCTCTGGCTGATGCCATAAAACCAACAGGTGGGGCCTGAATTTGTCCAGTTTATTACCTATGACCACAGCAGCACCTCATCATGTTGGCACAAGTGACATACAGACGTACAAATTGGGAGCTGGAGGTGCGAATTCAGCCTCACAAGCCTGTTCCATCACTTAAGGTCGTATTTCGATCCTAAGACCAATGTACAAATGTCTGTCCTGGTCTGCAATTGTCATATGATATCTACCAAGAAAAAAACAGCCACAGTGCCAGACAGACAGACAGACACTCGCTCCTCCCCCAAGACAGACATCTTACCTTCACACTGCTGTGTGGTACACTCAAACCGTGGATCAAAAGCACTGAATTTCTAGAACTGAACTAAACAGCACAGCTACAGAGCTGTGAGCTGCCATTAAAAAAATACATGAAAATCACTGCTCAAGGGAAAGTGACTTCAGCTTTTCCCCCCGAACCAACTCCTGTTCGAATTACTGCAGATATAAAAGCAAAAGTGGGAACTTTTCCATGAACAATGACTGAATTATATGATGGCTATGGATTTGTTGAGCAAATCAGAACAAGTACAAGTTGGTACACTTTATCACTTTTGGGAAGAGACTGTTTCAAAATGTATTCCAAACTAAAACTCACTGATAATCAGAAAGAAAAGTGGCACAAATTTTAAAAGCTGGAAGACCTGATTTCAGCTCAAGTGAATATTACAGATGAATGGTACATAGTCCATACTGGAGAATAAAGTGAGCGAGTCATTTGATGACCATGCAGCATTAACTCAGCTACAGAAAACTGTAAATATATGCAATTAAACAGTGAACTAAGTAAGGAAAGGATCATCTTAGAATAAACAGATCCAAAGAGGTGACAGCATGGCTAACAAGAGAAAATTAAATTACACTCAGAAGAGCAAGTTATCTGTGCAGAAGGTTGTGAACCAAATGTTAGAGCATATAAATGGCAGAACAGACCAGGTCTTGCATTGTGTTGACAGATACTCCAAGAACACAGGGCAGAACAATCACAGGCAAAGGGCAAGATACAAAATACTGCAGAAGATATCATGCCAAAGGCATACCCAGTGCAGGGAAAACAGTGTTCGCCCTGTAAAAAAAAACTGAATTATTTTGCACAAGTGTCAGGCAAGCAAGCACAACAAGCAGATACAGATGGCCACAGGAGATTCTAACACTCTACATCATACAACAGGTTGATTCAGTCAAGTCAATAGATGAGACATGGCTTGTGACCATTGGATTGAGGGACTGCAGAAGGAGAACACCAGGTCAGCATAAAAGGTCAGACAGACACTGGTGTATCATGCAACATTGTGACCTTCTCAGACTTGCGCAGAGGCTCAACACAACCTTATTTTCAAGGGTAGAGATAGCAGGAACTGCAGATGCTGGAGCATCTGAGATAACAAGGTGTAGAGCTGGATGAACCCAGCAGGCCAAGCAGCATCAGAGGAGCAGGAAGGCTGATGTTTCGGGCCTAGACCCTTCTTCAGAAACATCCTCTGATGCTGCTTGGCCTGCTGTGTTCATCCAGCTCTACACCTAGTTATCGCTTATTTTCAAGGGCTGCATTTTTGGATGCTAAGCCTTTACGGTGGTACTATTCCTGTCCCAAGAAGACGGAGTATTCTGTGAGCCTACTGGAACAACATTTTTTAATTTTATTCACCAAATGTGGGCATCACTGGCTAAGGCAGCACTTATTGCCCATCCTTAATTGCCCAGAAGGCAGTTAAGAGTCAACCACATTGCTGTGGGTCTGGAGTCATATGCAGGCCAGGCCAGGATAGCATTTTCCTTCCTTATAAAAGGACATTAGTGAACCAGATGGGTTTTTCCAACAATCAATTCATAGTCATTGTTAGACTTTTAATTCCAGATTTTTATTAAATTCAAATTCCACCATCTACTGTGGTGGGACTCAAAACTGGCTCCCCAGATCATTAACTATGTCTCTGGATGAAATGTTTAGCAATAATACCACTAGGTTGATGCCTCCCCTTGTTTAAGAATGAAGATCTGTAGCTCCAGATCATAGATTGCAAAGTAATGCCACTAAATGTCTAGGACAGAGCAGCCGCTTGATTGGCACGACATCCACAAGCATCCACTCCCTCCTCCACCGATGCTCAGTAGCAGCAACGTGTACTATCTACAAGATGCACTGCAGAAATTCACCAAATAGCACTTTCCAAACCCATGATCACTTCCATCAGAAAAGGACATCGGCAGCAGATATATAGGAACACCCATCCCCACAAGTTCCCCTCCAAGTCACTCACCATCCTGACTTGGAAATATATCACTGTTCCTTCAGTGTCACTGGGTCAATATGCTGGAATTCCCTACCTAATGGCATTTTGGGTCAACCCACAGCAGATGGACTGCAGCGGTTCAAGAAGGCAGCTCACCAGAACCTTCAAGGTCAGCTAGGGATGGGCAAAAAATGCTTGCCAAGCCAGTGATGCTCACACCCCAGTAATGAATTTTAAAAAAGTCTCAACCAGTTCAAGTCTAATGCTTGAACTGATAACCCTTAATGTACTAAGAGATTTGCAATATGTCACAGTATCTTAAATCATTGACTGAACACATCCTAGGGGAGTACAATGTGTTTACAGGGTTACAATACCTTTCAGGAGAATAGGTTTTCAAAACAGATGAGTGTGAGAGATCAATTCAACATCTGGTGAGGCAAGTTCCAGCTGCCCAAAACCAGCCCCAAAGACAAGAGTTGGAAAAGAAGGGAGGAATCTAGAAAGTGACAACTCGTACAGCCTGGATTAGGAGCATGGTCACAGTGAAACAGCCAGGAAAGGCTGACACTTCAGGTAATAGACAAGCACCTTGCTCAAATCAAGTAAACCATCCAATTAGATGCAAGTCTCCAGTTGCAAGGACGAGCGATAAGAAGATAGCCAGAGCGCGCGCCAAGGACAAACCTATTGCTATAACTGTCTATTGACATATACAGATGCATCAACAGCCCAAGATTGTACAAAAGGAATAGAGTAGTGAAGAAATAAAATGGGAACTATTAGCCGCAGTGCATTATGCAAATAACACACCATACCCAGTTCAGTGTAAAATATTCACATTTGACACCAGGGTTACGTGACTTGGGGAAGAGGAGATGATAAGTTCACAGCGCAATTGGATCGTGTGGTCCTTTCAACGTCACAAGTGTATCTTTCAGTGTACCTCATGGGTGGCAACCCAAGAGCTGAATCCTTGACCAACATTTTGCCTAGCCAATAGACAACTGTAATCCGAAATTCGACCAGCCCTTTATTCTTGCTTTGATCACAATAAGAGATCTCAATAAGTGAGAGTTAAACTCAGATGGAAACTAATTTAATCTTTAACCCAACCTAACAACCAAGAGATTTCAAATCATTCTGATGGACGTACATAATGATAAACTCAAGTAATTTAGTTTATATGTGCTCACAGTACATTTACCCCCCAAAATATTCAATTTCATATTTATTGGCAAAATACCTTTTTGAAAGAGGCCAACCCTATGTATATCCCACCCTCACCCTACTGAGACAGTAACCCTTCCTGCTCCTATGATGCTGCTTGGCCTGCTGTGTTCATCCAGCTCCACACCTTATTATCTCACCTTGCTGCAATACTTTCATTTCCCACTAGTGACTGCTCCGGCATTGCAAACATACGCTCATCCAGAGAGTTGGAAGCAAAATCTTATGCACAGTACTGAGGGGGTACCGCACTGTTGGAGGCACTGTTCAGATGCAATGTTAAACCAAGGACCCACCTCCCCTCTCAGGTGAATGTAACAGAGTCCATTGTAGAATTTGAGATGAGCAAAGGAGTTATTCCTGGTATAGCGGTCAACATTCATTCTTTAAATCACCACCACACAAATACACCGTCCAGCCAATGCATTTTTAAAATCCGGTGACTGGAAATTTATAACACAGATCACGTAAACATACAGTCCATCAGTGGTCACTGATGAAGGGGAGATACTATCACTCAGTTTATTTTACCCTTCTAGATTAATCCCCTACCCAAGGCATTGAAACCAAATGATGCTACAGAACAGGTTGAAAAGGGTCAACTCAAATCACTGACCAAACCCAAAAAGTCATTGTTGCATCCAATGCAGATTGTGTTCATTACTCACAGTGGCCTAATGTATTGTCTATTAATATAGTTGCAGCTTATCATGATGCAAACCTTGTGCATCATGCAAATATGGTGCGAACTGGGTATGTTGCGTTATTTGCATAACACATAGTGGCATTTAGAAGAACAATGGCCTGGCAAATTTAGCATTAAAATTAGTTGCTTTCCAAGCCCATTTTGACATTCGGAAGTCGCACTTCACAGCTGCTTAATTTTTTAAAATCTCACATTTGGGTATGCAATTTAGATCAGAGTTTTTTTAAATAAATTAAGTCCTGACTTAATAACTCTAAGGTAGTACAGTTGGTTCTGTGTTTTGCAACATTAGATGAATATCTAGTCGGCTCTTCCTCTCTCAGCTTTGATGTTCTAAGTGCTTAAATCAGTCTTTTGAAAACCACACTGGAGTGTTAGAGGCATATTCAGTAAAGAACAGGGGTTGTAGTGCATAGAAAACTGATGTAAATGTTTTAGTCCTACTCTGGAATATAGAGCCGAAATGCATCTGCTGCATTTAGTGAGTCAATACATTTATAGTGTAGGACATTAAAGAAATGTAAAAACTAGGTAGATCCCATTTTCAGTTCTTGGTTCTTTGTCAAGGTATTCTGCCAAGGTAGAAGTGAGCATCAGGACATAAAGACATGTTAAAATAACCACTATGATAATGTGCTCCTATGTTACTAACCGAGTAATGTAGACATTCAGTCTAACAATCTAGCAATGTAAACTTAAGTCCCATCACAGCATTAGGGGAGTTTAAAGTAGATCAGCAACTTTTTAAAAAGGCAGAATCAATAATAGTGACCAGTGAAATAGTTGGATTGTTGTAAAAAAACCCATCTCCATTAATGTGCTATGGGCAGGTAATTGCTGTCATAGATTCATACAGCATAGAAGCAGACTCATCAGTCCAACCAGCCCATGCTGACCACAATCCCAAACTAAACTAGTCCTTAATAACAAGCATGGGGCTGGATGAACACAGCAGGTCAAGCAGCATCATAGGAGCAGGAAAACTTGACGTTTCGGGCCTAAACCCTTCATCAGAAAATCAGAAAATTTCTGATGAAGGGTTTAGGCCCGAAACGTCAAGTTTTCCTGCTCCTATGATGCTGCTTGACCTGCTGTGTTCATCCAGCCCCATGCTTGTTATCTCGGATTCTCCAGCACCTTTTATCTCATAAACTAGTCCTTACCCAGCTGGTTCTATATGTGTCTCCAAATTCTCAGCGATGTGGTTGACTCTTAAATATCTTCTGGAATGGTTTAACAAGCATCTTGTTCAATACAACAGAGGGTAATTCAGGATGGGAAATAAATTGTGGTCTTGTGAGTGACACAGTGAATGAATAATACTTTCCATCCTTGCTGGGAAATGTGTACGTTGCTGTGGATTAAATTGGTTTAGGCATGTTCCAAGCATTTGTACAAATGAACCCTCTGTTGCTATTTGCTGTATAAGGTCAAACATCATGCATGGCCACTGCACAGCAATCACCTGTGAAATTCCATAATTAGCACAGGATAGGCAGCCACTGTTAAATTGAGGAAAGCACTGAAAGAAAAATACTTGCATTTAGTTGGCACATGTTTTTGGCCTCAGGTTGTTCCAAAGCACTTTAAACCAATGAAGTACTTCTGAAATGCAGTCAATTTTCTAATTTAGGAAACATGGCAGCCTGTTTTTACACAGCAAGAGCCCACTTAATATCACTCAAACTGTAAGGTCAGTTAAAATTTTTCTGGTTTCTTCATAGAAAGGCTAAAATGTCTAAAGTAAAATTGGATTATGAGCACATTGATTGTAATAATTGGAATGGATTTCCACACAGATATCCAAGATTTTGGTATTGAGGCTCACTGGCTTAATCTGTGCTCCATATTCTACCATACCAAAAACACAATCTTATCCAGAGGTACAATACGAGTGCAGCGCAATTTTGGCTCCAGTTAATTTCTTTCTACCCAACAGTTCATTGCTAACATTGGTACCTTCTAACATATATTTACAAAAGAGGTCCAGACTGCCTAACAAAGTAGCATAAGAGCTTATTTTAGAAAATTTTTTTCAGACCCAGTTGCATTTTAACAATTAATCTGGCTGGACTCGAATACGTAACGGGAAATGTGAGAGATGTGCTGATTCAAGTTTAGCTGGGGCCACTCTGAAATGTCACACGCAGATCTTTGCTCTGGTATGCCCTTTGCGAGTGCAGTTTGGTTTTTTTTGTTTCAGCTTTCACAGCTTTTATCCCACAATTCGAAGATTTGCATTTTTGTTTTGATAAAGGTTAGTTTGTATTTTGCATCACAACGCTTTTCCTTATTGCCTTAAATGAAAGCAAACAGTAAAGAGACTCCAACTGCATTTTGCCATTTTCTTCAGCTCTGCACAGGACTACAGTCAAACAGAACCCAGTGTCGAACCTATGGCTGCAGATCTCTGAAAGTGACTTAACATCACCCATGTACCAACATCAGTGTTGCTGGTAAACAAGAAGCAGCTTGCCCAGGCCGTATCCACTGCAAAAGCCATTGTGGATTGACGATCAACTCTCTGTCCAAGCAGATAGAGGTACTAACTTCCTAAAGTGGATACCTTCCTGACCAGGTACTTTGATGCTCAGTCCCAGATACTTCAGAATCTTGTTATTCAGACTGAATATAATCTGACCTAATCTCTGAAGATATAATCACAGATTAAATACACAGACTATTAATTCTGATCTTGCAATTGTAAACAATATATGTAGATTTCCTTTACGCAACCCTCCCAATCCCTTCATTGCAAAAATCAACCGACATGCCTTTAACCATCTAGGGCTAATGCTCTAGACTTCCTTCCCTTTCTCCAACTTTAAAGACCCTTCTTAATACCCACCTCTTTCTCAACCTTCTATTCCCTTATCCCAATGTTTCCTGGTTTGGTTCACTGTCTATTTTTCATCATTAATTGCCTTTCTGTAAAGTGCTTTGGGATATATTGGTGTAGAAAGAGTGCTTACAAACTGCATTATAGAGATCAAATTATCCCTGAATGGGTTAAACACACTTCGTCCAAAACAGATTCTAAACTCATCCCAGAAAGCAGTACCTTTCCTTTTCTTACAATAACTGACCTTGCAGTTTGAGTGGTATTTCTAGGCTGTTTCTCGCAGTTTGCTAACGCACTTGCGTTTCAGAATGACCAGTTGGAACTGTCCACTGGAAGCTTTTAGTGCCGGCCAAGGAGACAGTGCCTGGTCATCCATATGCATGTAGGCACTTACACCCAAAGCTATTGTTGCTGAAGGAAATCCAAACCCTGGAATTCTACAATTTGAGATTCCCCACAGTTTTGTACACAATTATCTTGTCGGAGCTGTTTTCTTGAGTGATAAGTAAACGAAGGCATAGCTTGAAACAAATTGGAGGAGACTGCACCTCAGCAGTCACTATGCAAATGAATCCGTTTGAAAATAACTTTAAGATTGCAATGTCATTTAATCAGCACAGAGTTCTAACTTCAGCCAGATTACTTAACTGGACACTTAATTGGGCGATGTGACGTAACTATCAATATGGAACTGCCTACATGAGATGCTATCAGCTATTTATGACATAGGTGGCCATTCAGGCAATTACGCCCATGCCAGCCCTCAGTAGAGCAATCCAGTCAATCCTATTCCTCTGGTCAACCCCCAATCCCCTAAGAGTTTATTACAGTACAAGGGAAGAGGATGGCAAGTGAAATAATGGAAGAATTTACAGATTCATCATTGCCCTCTCGGCATGGCAATGTTTTTCTCAAGGCCACACTGAACCAGGCTGATGTAGAGCTAAGTTTCAAACTTCAGGATCTAATCGGCACTGTGAACGTACAAGCACCAAGTTTGCCAACACCATCAAAATAGGTGGGAAGGCAGGTAGTGAGAATCACACAAGGAGCCTTCAGAGGCATATGGAAAAGTTAAGTGAATGGGCAAAATCTTGATGGACGGAATATAACGTGGGAGAATGTGAGGATATGCACTTTGGCAGTAAGAATAGAAGAACTAGATATTATTTATATGGAGAAAGACTACAAAATGGTGCAGTACAGAGGGATTTGTTGCATGAAGCTCAAAAAACTAACACCCAAGTGGGTAAAAGGGAGGGACAAATAGAATTTTAGATTTTGCTCAAACCATACAAGGCACAAGTCAGACTACAGCTGGAAACTGAACAATTTTGGTTCCCTTTTCTAAGGGAAGATATACTGGGATTGGAGACACTCCAAAGAAGGTTCACTAGGTTGATCCTAGGTATGGAGGGGTTTCTTAAAGGGAGAAGTTTGGGTAGATTGGACTTGTACTCATTGGAGTTTAGAAGAATGAGAGGTGACCTTAAATGAATCAAACAAAATTTTTTTGTGTTTTTTTGCAGAAAGGTTGTTTCCCTTTGTGGGAGAGAGTCTAGCACTAGCAGGAATAATCTTAGAGTAAGGAGTCACATGCTTACAGACAGATGAGGTGGATTTTTGAGGTGGAGAACCAGTGGAATTCCTCATGGGAGGAGGCTGCTGAGGTTGGGTTATACAGTATATTCGAGGCTGAAATGGACAGATTTTTAGTTAGGAAGGGAGCTAAGGGTAAGGGGGAAAAAGGCTGAAAAGTGGAGTTGACAATTAACAGATCAGCCAGTGAATGACAAAGCTGATTTGATGGGTTAAACGGCCTACTTCTGCTCCTACCTTTTACGAACACGGAGTTCAAGTAAATGCTAGCTGGGCATCAGTAACTATAAAACAGTTTTGCTCAAATTGCAAGAAATACCTTCATGCTCCGGGAAAGAAATATAGCTTCTGTTTGTTCACTTTGTTGCTTTGGGTGTTTCCAAATAAGAGGATATTTCACATTGCTTGGCAGCTTGCCCGTGAGAGTTGCTTCACCACTGAACAATGATAAGATCCTGACCTACACTGGGCATTTAGGAAAGAATAGCTGTGACTTAGAGTTCTGAGATGCAATGAGGATTAGGGACAGCTGAGCTTTGTGGCCAAGTGTTTGAACAGTGATCAGGCAAACAGAATGGTACTTACGTGCCATGAGCAGCACAGGTTTCCTCTTATGCTCCTGCTGAAGGGCAACTTCAGACAAACAACACTTTGCTGGGTCAACATCAGGGATACTGGTCCATTCAGGGATATCTAGGCAGTTACAAGCTCTTCTGGCTATAGCAATTGGCAGAATCCAGCTGGCATCAGATCAAAAAGGGTTGCCAAGAGTAGTGGGGCAGGTGTTAATGAGGCAAGTTTGGAATGAAATCACAAAAGCTCATTAAGCTTCATAAGCTTCCATGGAACTTGACAACAACGACATGCATTTCAGAGAGATAGAAGGATCTGCCGATGCTGGAGAATGAGATAACAAGGAGCAGAGCCAGATGAACACAGCAGGCCAGGCGGCATCAGAGGAGCAGGAAAGCAGACGTTTCAGATCTGGACCCTTCTTCAGAAATAGGGGAGGGGAAGGGGGGCTCTGAAATAAATAGAGAGGAGGAAGCGATAATAGAAGGTGGACAGAGGAGCTGATCGGTGGAGAGAAGACGGACAGGTCAAGGAGGCAGGTTTGAAGCCAGTACAGGTGAGTGTAGGAAAGAAGTTGGGATGGGGGTTGGTCAGTGAGGAGGGAGGGGCGGGTAAGTGGGAGGGAAGATGGACAGGTCAAGGAGGTGGGGACAAGAGGGGCTGGTCTTGGGATGAGGTCAGGGGTGGGGAGATTTTGAAGTTTGTAAAGTCCACATTGATACCAATGGGCTGCAGGCGGAATATGAGGTGCTGTTCCTCCAGCCTTTGGGTGGTGTCATTGTGGCAATGGAGGCAGCCCAGGATGGATATGTTGTCCAAGGAGTGGGAGGGGGAGTGGAAGTGGTTTGCGACTGGGAGGTGTTGTCGTTTGTCAAGAACTGAGTGTAGGTGCTCCACAAAACGGTCTCCAAGCCTGCACTTCAGAGCACATGTTTGTCATTCCAGCTGGCTTGTGTCCCTATCTAGAGAAAGGTCATGGAACCTTGATCTTTATTTCAAAGGGAACTAAGTATAGAAAAGAGGAAGATCTTGCTAAAACTATACAAGGCACAAGTCAGACCACAGTTGGACACTGAACAGTTTTGGCTCCCTTTTCTAAGGGAAGATATACTGGGATTGGAGGCACTCCAAAGAAGGTTCATCAGGTCAATCCTGGCTATGGAAAGGTTTTCTTAAGGTGAGAGGTTTGAGTAGGTTGGAACCCAGACGAGGCAAGCTCATCCCTGTTGTATTCTGTAGCTGAGTGTCCTGCTAAAACATGTTGTCCAATCTAAGGAACATTTAAACTCTTATTTAAATACATATACACTTAAAAATCCAATACTTACCAACTGAGCCCCATGTAAAACTAATGGTAAACTTCATATGCATAAAGTTGAACATTCCCAACAAGTATACGCAGATTCTTTTGTATTTCAGGTCTGCTGCTGGTATCTTAAGTTGCACAAAATTCTGATAATTTGTCACATGTTCCCAGACCCGCACTGACTCCCAGTCTGAGTATGTCTATTTCAAAGTCATCATTCTCACTTTCAAATCTTTCCACGAACTTTACCTCCCTTGCTGAAACCTCTTTCCACCTTACAACCCTCCAAAATCATTGCGTTTCTTGGACATTCCAACATCATTGGTCTTTAGCTGCCTAGGGTCCCAGCACTCAAACTGTCTCCCTGTCTCCCTTTGCCATTTAAGGGGACCCTTCAGACCCTCTTCATGGCAAGTGTTCTGGCACTTAATATTTCCACACATGGCAAAGTCTTAAATCACACAATGTGGAGCTGGAGGAACACAGCAGGCCAGGGCAGCATCAGAGGAGCAGGAAAGCTGATGTTTCGGGTCAGGGCCCTTCTTCAGAAAAGTTTTTGCCTGGCCTGCTGTGTTCCTCTAGCTCCACACTAATCTTGGACTCCAGCATCAGCAGTTCTTACTATCGTAAAGTCTTAAATGTTGCTTTATAACATCCCTGTGAAATAATGTAGGACTCTGTTAAAAATGCTTCATTAATGCAAGGTGTTATTGTCTGAGTAAGCATTTGACAGTCAGTTATGACTGATTTTGAATCGGCATCAAACTTCTCTTTGGAAGCTATTTTTATTTTGCACAGTCCTGCACCAAATTATTGCTCCAATGGTAAATTAAAACTCCCAAGTAGCACCTCCAAACACAAGTATTTGAACTATAAACAGAGGAATGGTATCCCTGCGTTAGGATATAAAATGCAACTGCTGAAAGGTCCAGTATAACACAAAAATCAAGATTTAGAAGATGGACAGAACCAATTTAATAACATTCATTAAATTTGTACTTAAGAATCTGTATCCAGGTACCTTTCCACCCGAGATGGTGCCATAAGTGGCAACTTGTAAACTTTTCACTGTACTTAAAGCCAATTCCAATCCTAAATTCAAGGTAACTAAGAGCATTAAAATGTACTTCACAAGATGAAGCAGGAATTTTTTTTTTTAAAAAAGGCTCAAAACAGCAGAAATCGAATATTCTAGGAGATGCACAGCAGGGCAGTTAGCTTTTGAAAGTGATTGATGAATTAACATTTTGGAAAGGCCTGAAGTTCCACATAAAGCAATCTTTGAGACTTATTGACCTATTTCCAGTACTGCTTTTTTTTCTTTTAAAAAAAAGCTTTTTCCATTTATCCAGACAATAAACCAGGCCAGAAAGGAAAATCTCCTATCTGATCTCTGGTTGGAAAATTGTAATCAGCCTCAACACTCTTACACAACAGAGGGAAATTTTAATCAATTATAATACTGTTTGTTTCCAAACAGAGAGGAAAAGAACATGCCTGCAAGGGTGATCGAGGCAGAAATGCTCATAACATTTTAATATATTTAAAGATAAAAGCAAAATACTGTAAATGCTGGGGACCTGAAATAAAAATAGGAAGCACTGGAGAAACCCAGCATAAAATTTTACAGTACAGATTGAAAGCCATTTGGTCCATCATTGCCTGTACTGGCTTCAAGGGGTTACCCAGTAGTCAATCTCGATAGCCCTCTAAATTAATTAATCACTTTCAAATACATATACAGTTCTATTTGAAACGTCCTTTGGAGTCTGCCTCCACCATTCTCAGTGCATTTCAAATCCTAACAACTCTGAATAAAGTAGTTTCTCATCTCACTCCTAGCTCTCTCGCTAACAATCTTAAATCCTGTGATCCCCTAGCTAGTGACATACTAACTAGTGGAATCATTCATAATTTTGAACACCTCAGTAAGTTCACCTCAATCTTTTCTCCAAGGAGAAAATGTACAATTTGTCCAATATTTCCCTGTATCTAAAATCTCTAAATACCCTTCTAGTATCATGCTAGTAAATATCCTTTGAACACTCTCCAGGGTTTTAGCATGCTTCCTTAAATGAGGTGCTCAGGACTGAACAAAACACTCCAAACGTGGTCTGACCAATGATTTGTAGAGGTGTAACATCACTTCCTTGCTTTTATACTTTATGCCTCTATTTGTAAATCCAAGGATCCTATAAGCAAGCTTTCTTAACAACTGTTGCTATTTGGCTGGCCACCTACAGAAAATTATGCACTTGAACTCTGAAATCCCTCTGCACCTGGTACTCCCCTCAAAGTTGTACCATTGAACTTGTATTGTGTCATCATGTTTCTTCCACCAAAATGCACTCTCTCACAGTTCTCTGCAATGAAATTCATCTGCCACATGTCTGCCCATCTGGCCAACTTATCAATATCTCTTAAGTCGCTCAGCATCATCCTCAGTTCTCCCTGGCGTAATATCATCTGTAGCTATAGATATAGATAGAGCAAAAGGTACCAGCACTAATCCCTGGGGAATAACACTTTCAAAATTGTCTCCAGTCTGAGAAATGCCCACATATACCTAATCTCTGGTTCCTACCTTCCTTTCTTTGTGAACAGGATAATCTTGTAAAAAGTTGACCCTAGTTTTCCAGAGATCATTATCCAAAAATTTCAGAACCAAAGTGCAATTCTGCAGCTACTAATGATGCAATTTACGGACTGCTTGCAATTAAATGCATAAAACACATTCATGCGTTTAAATTCTGTTATTTATTCAGATTAATGATCAGATTAGGAATGTCAACCAGATTGTGATTATTAGTTACTTACCAGTATTACTTTGATTCATTAATTTAGTTAAGAACAGGATCTTTTCTTCCATTTCCCTAAACCCAAATTAGACATTTGTTATCGTGCAATAAAATGTTACCCAAGTACCTTGACCCTTTGATCTTTGGCCTGAAAAAATTGTTTCGAAAAATTTACTTGGCTACCAAGTTGTTGAAATTGGTAAGGAAATACAGCAGTTAATTTACACACAAGATGCCACAGACGAGTTGATTAAAAATTACTTGATAATCTGTTTTGACCACTGGAGCTATAAGAACTCTCCCCTTTTCCCACAGTGCTGCGGGATCTTTTATGGCTCTCTTAAGGAGGAATAGGTCCCCAATTCAACATCTCACTCCAATGACAGTATCTAGGACAGTGCAGACTACCTCTAGCATGGTCAGCCTCACCTTTGCATTCACGTCTTTGGGGTGGGGCTTGAACTCTCAATCTTGTGACTCAGAATTGTCCACTTTGTCAACAAATATTTTCTGATCAATCCATGCAGATCCTATTTTACTTGTCTGGAGTAGGTGCGACTTGAACCTGGACCACCTGGTTCAAACATAGGGACACTGACTCCATTGAACATCCTTCCATTATCACATTGCCAATCCTTCTCATGCTTGAAACGTAGCATTGCTCTGAAGGATAAAAAGCCACAAAAACTGCTTCTAAACACTAGTAGATGAACGGGAAAACGTAGATAACAGCACTTTTATAAAAGTCAAGATATAAATTACACAGCAATTTTATCATTTATGGGATACCAACCCAGCATTTATTGTCCAATACATATCATCCTCAAGAAGGTGCTGTGTGCCAGTCTCTTGTACCACTGCAGATCCCAAGCCATAAGGGAAGGAGCTCCAAATACTTGACCCAGTGATGGAAATGTATTGCAGTTTCTTCACAAAGTCAGGGTGGTACATGGGATTATCCCAAAACAGTAGGTCATTCAGACTGTTGGGCTGTTCCACCATTCAATTGGATTATGGCTGATCTGTGGCCTAACTCCCTTAATACCTTTGCTGAACAAAAAATAATCTCTCTCAGATTTAAAGTTAACAGCTGATGGAGCATCCTCTGCAATTTGTGGAACAGAGCTCCAAACATCTATCAGAGTGTGTAGAAGTGCTTTGTAACAGCTCTCGAATGGTCTGGCCCTAATTCTCAGACTCTACCCCCTCGTTCTAGATCCGTAACCAGTGGAAATAGTTTATCTTTATGTAATTGTTTTTTCCTGTTAATAGTTTGCAGACTTCAATTAGATCACCCCTGAACCTTCTAAATTGTTGAGAAAACAGGCCAAACTGTTATAATCTGTCCATATAACTTATTCTCTGAAGTCCAGGTAACATTCTTGTAAAACTATGCTGTACTCCCAAGGCCAACACATCCTTCCTAAGGTGGGTTGCATGGTTGGAAGGGCATTTACAGGTGATGCAGCCAAGCACTTGATGCCCTATGCCAGAGATTGAGTGTTCACAAGGTTAATCGCAGAAACCTTGGCAAGTTGCTGCTGTGCAACTTGTCACTGGTATGCACTGCACTCACAGTGGGCCAGTTGTAGAGTGAATAACAGCTTAAGGTGCTGCATGGGATGCCAATCAAGGAGGACCGTTTTCCTGGATGGTGTCAAACTTCTTGACTGCAGTTGTAAGAAATCCAGTAATAGAAAGTTGCACACAATGGAGAAAACACTGAACAGACTAAAAGCACGACAGCAGACATTAAAAACAGTACAAGTGTGTTACTTTTATTGAACACATTATATCTTGGCCAAGTCTAGAAACAGTCCCAGAATTTAACAGTCATCTTGCTGGAGGTAACAGTCCCAACAGTGCCATTTTCAGTAAGGCAGCTCTACCAATACAATCTTTCATAGAACTCAAAAGGTGCAAATGTGTTGAAATGGCTCATAGACATTTTACAGCGTTATTTAAAAATAAAAAAACTCACATTTTCACAAACCTGCAGCAGGTCAGGCTAATCTCAACAAATTCTCATTTTTGCATACTGATCCACCCTTTTCATCTGTAGCTGAGAGAAGGGTTCAGGAACATGAAACATTCTTTCAAATCTTGAAAAATTTGTTAAGACAAGTTCGAGGTCTTATGTTTATTTTGGTGCAGAATGGTTTCTGCAGTTGTGTCACAGTTAAAGTGTGATTTTGTGTTTGGTTGTTCTGCTTTACAGATGCGAAAAAGGCAAGGTAGAGCAAAGGAAAAGAATGAGCATTAGTGCTTAGAAACGTATCTGTCAAGGTATTCAATCAAAACGGAATGCCTTTCCTTGTTGCAGTCTACGAAGAGAACTTGCATTTATTCGGCACTTTTCATGGTCTCAAGATGCCCCAAGATGTCCCAAACTCCTTTACAACCAAGTACGTTCAAAGTCTAGCCATCTCCGAAAAGAAAGGGCTTCGGTTTAACGTCTCATCCAAAAGATGGCATCCCCGACCGCAACTTTTCCTCAGTCCTGGACTGTCAAAGGTGACAAGTGACCTTAAAATGCAAAACTTGGGTGCAAAGTTTAGATTAAATTTCCTGTCGTATTCTCAGTGAGATTTCCATTGCTGTGGCAGGTGGAGCCTGGTGGTGGAGGAGGTGGCAGCAAGAATGTGCAAAGAACACACACAAATGCTCTCAAAGCAAGCCTGTGCAACACGTTCTCACAGAAGTATGCTTTTAATTGATTTCTGAAAAAAATTAGGGTAATTTTGCTTTTGGTGTGATGAATATGCTTTTCTATAGATTTATTACTACAGACCTGGAGTGTAGTTTGTCTTACATGAGGTGAAAGATAAACCGAACTATTCATTGTCGATGGTTTTCCAACTAAACAGTTGGATTGTTCAGATGGACTGGGACACACAAAATCGAATTTCTAGGTTTATGTCCTGTTTCAGTTTGGAGAGGTTTGACAAAAGTCTTTGTATTTAAATAGTTCAGCTTTGTCTTGATCCAAACAATGACAAGATTGCAAATTGTCAGTTTTTCCTTCAACAAGCTTTTGTGAAGGATCCCCTCACAATCTTCAAACATTGTGAGGTAATTCAGCTTTCAAGATGGTTTCTTTAAAGATCTAGGACATTACTTGCTTTCCGAAAGTATTTATTTTGCACAATGCCATTTCTCCCATTGCTCACCCTGGGAGATTACACAGGTGAAGAAGGCTGGATATTTGGTTGGACACAGGCATAACATTTATGTTATCTTTAGTGTTCCTGGCTTCGAGTTGTGAAGGTTAATAGGTAGGGAGAAAATAAATCAGCCAGAATGCCTTCTGCACTTCATTGGTACAAATGGCTGTACCATAGGTGGGAACAAGGATCGGCTGGAGGCCCTTCATTCCCACACTGGCCAGCCTTAAATATGCAGGCTCATATATTGAAAGAAACATTGCATGGGAAGATATGGAATTGTTACAAACACAAAAGAATTGCACCGAACAGGAATAAACTGCCTGGAGGATCAGGAAGAGGAGGAAGGGAGAAAAAAAAATACAAAAAAGAATAGAGTGAATCAACAGCAAACCAACCAAACATTACAAAATCTTAAACTGTAAATGCTTGCATTTCACAACATTTCTTGTGCTAACCATACCAAGTCCTGTTTATTCAGGTCTAGAGAGATTTCTTCACTTTGTTCCTCTCGTGAATTCCCCTGTTCAGATGGATTTGAGAACCGGGTCTCAAGCAGATTCAGGGTTACAATTTCAAGCTTCCATACCAAGATGGTACAACTCTTGGAACAGTTTTAACAAACCCCTTCATTCCGCCACTACAGACAGGGAACACCAATTATTTTCTTACATCTACAGTACTTACAAAATTTGCAAATCAATAACATTTGAGATTCTCATTCTAGAAGTCAAAAGCATTTCTATGCTGCATTTTTAAAATAATGAAATGTTAAAATAATCACTGCACAAAAAAAGTTTGAGAGAAAAACATTTCACAAATTAGTGATCAATATTTGAGAGCAAAATGCAGAGACTGCTGCCTGCAAACACTCACAGTAGGGATTCCAACAGTGAGGAACATGGTCAGAAATCAATGAGCCAAAATCAGCAAGCCAGTTATGGATTTTTGGGAGAGGGGAAAGATAATTACCAGTTCTTGTAAAAACAGACTCTATTCCTTAATGTTGAATCAAACACTATCACAAGTTTTTATTCGCAATATTGGCAACTGTTCTTATCTGCCAACATGAACATAACTATTGCCAGTTGGAAAAAGAAGAATGCAGGCAACCGACTCTAGATTTTACTGGTTAGCATTATCCAGAACTGCTGGTCTACAAAATTAGAACTTTTTAGAATGGTTTTAAGATTAATATCTAACATGTATACAGGGGACTTAATTAACAATTAGTCATCTTTATTTTGTAATTTCAATTTAATAAGAAAAATTACTTTGATCAAACATGAGAGTAGCTGGCATTCGTCTTGATATTGAGCAGAAGAGAAGCCTTAAAAATAAGGTGCACAAGTTAGCACCTCTTCAGACAATTAAAGGAGGGATTTGATAAGTGATTGAGAATATTAGACAGATAACATAATATGTCTCAACTGTGTGGAAAAAAAAGAACTTTGTGCATATATGAAAGTGTGTCACAACCACAAAATTACCAGTTGTAAATTCTACTAAAGAAATCAGAAAACAAAGAGGGACAGTTTGGGGATCCTACACATTAAAACCTGCAAATCTGCAACAACTTGAGAACATATCTCCACAACATGTTCAATGGTCTGGTTACGTGACATTAGATACTCCAATAATTCAGGCGATACACATCCCATTTCCCAATTTCTGATATCCTCCAGTGAAGTCTTCAGGAATTGCAAAGTTGTCCCTTTTAGCTTCTTCCTCTCAATTCTTTCATGTCAGGAATTTTTTTTAAACTTTGAAGCTTACCATTTTACATTTTGTCCCAGATTACAGCAATCTCTGACTAGTGCAATTTACACACACACTGCACTTTACTGAAGAGCATTTTGACAAAGAATTATTTTAGTTCTTTTCAAAGTTCAAGGATTCAAGAGTCTTTTAAAACCCTCATGTCAAAAGGATGCTAAGTTTACAACTGCAGCTACCACAGTTCAAATGGTTGCTTTTCATAATCAGTATATTGATACTGTTCGTATAATTGCCCATGTGAAGGTTGACATTACAAAACTACTCCAGAATAATAGCCTGGAATATTAAAAATATTAAAAATACAATTTCTGATTTAACTACAACTTATAATTCAAGTCTGCC
This sequence comes from Ginglymostoma cirratum, assembly GCA_024137785.1. Taxonomy (NCBI): domain Eukaryota; kingdom Metazoa; phylum Chordata; class Chondrichthyes; order Orectolobiformes; family Ginglymostomatidae; genus Ginglymostoma; species Ginglymostoma cirratum. Next base: position 1,003,221 of record JAHRHZ010000036.1, read on the forward strand.
AAGTTCTACTGGTTGCTTGCCTGTCTTTGACATTTTGAAATGATCATACAAACTGATTATGAATCAACTGACTGCACTTACAACACAAACGATGAAGGCAAGCAGTGCTTCTGTTACCGGGGTTTTTTTGCACACAGGGAAATTTGCACACGTGGGCTGCATAAACTGCCATCTCTTTACCACCTCAATCAGGTCACTTGCCAAAGTTTCAATAAAACACAAGTCTGCTTGCATTAACCAGAAGGAGGCATGTTCATAAAGTAACCTTGTCCAAAAGGGGTTAATTCACAACTTAACTCAATGCTTCTCAAATGATTTCTGGAAATAATTAAGCCTGAAGGGGACAATTACGGAACCAAAACAATCTCAGCACGAAGACAGCCACAACAAACCAAAAACAAATCTCTTCTGTAGCAGTTTGTCTTTTTCAGAACTCTCTGAATGGGGTCAATACTTTTGTTATCACTGCATTTTTCAGTAGTGAAATTCGTCAAAACTAACTAAAATCTTTTTGTCTCAAAATGATTAACAACTTTTTTTTTTTTTTTTTACAAATTAGTGTCTACAAATATGAAAATCACTCAGTTGATCCTATGGCTAGCCAATTAACATTTTACAGAGTTTAAGGTAAGGTGCTAGTCAGCCTCGTGCTCCCATGGTTACCACAGAACATATTAAGTAGTAATTTTAGTTTGTAGTTACTGGAGTTTGCACTGGAGATTATTTAAATGCAAATGACTTGCTCCTGCAATTGAAAGTTATTCCTTTACCATCGCATTGGATGTCACGGTTTACAAATAATAAGCAATAAAACATCATTTTTTAAAATTCAGTGTCTGCACTTGTGGAAACTTTGAAGGGAATATAACCAGATTTTGCTTAACTTCTTCAATATTAAACTTTAAACATTCCCAACAGCAAATTACAACTTCTGACAATATACTTGGTGGTTTCAGGGGGTCTAGGCTGCCCTCATCAGGTCAGCAATTCCACTGTCTGAAACATGCATTTGCTGTGCTGGGATGGTGGTGCGTGCTGACCTGCAGGATGCTGAAGAGAATACACAGGAGGAAGGGAGGAGAAAGAAAAAAAGAACAACATTGCTAGAACACTTAAATAGGACAGCAAGAGGAGCGTCAGTACACAACTGAAGGAATGTGCTGTCATTTTGTTATTGTAATCACCAAATTGCTTTTTTTTTGGGTGGGGAAAGAAGGAAGAGGCCAATAAGTTAAAATAGAGTTAAAGTAAAACAGACAGGAAGGAAGATTTACCCTGTCACCCTGTGGTTTTAATGTTCTATTAGAAGTGGCATCCATAGCAACCAGATAATATCTACAAGGAAAGGCGGAAAAAGTGGTTTCCTTTTGTGCCATTAATACATAGCATCAGAATTACATGGGATCCATTGTGCAGGGTGCAACAAAATCCATTTTTAGTCCCAATTATTCAAAACATGCCCGTCTGTAAAGAAATTCAATCAGGTAAAAGTTGAACATCCTCATCCAAGAAATTAAGGAGTGCAGTTATGTACACAGTTCCCTCTGGTTTATCCTCTCCAAATTACTTGAATGGATGGAAGCTCAGTATCAAGAATAACGAAGGTAGACGTCTGTATTTATCCACTGACTTTTCAGCAGAACATTTTACGCTGATAAAGTGCCTTTAGTACAGAGCCACATCACAATCAAATGGTAGTCAGACAAAATACTGTTGTGGTGATTCACAGGATGAACACTAACTTGGCTACAAAACCAAGGAGAACCAAAAAGTACTGGACAACACAATTGAACCAGCAACAGGACAGGAAGTGGTCAATACATTCCTGTTTCCTCAGCTCCCAATCTGAATAAACGTGGGGACAGAAGTGAACTAGAGGCTTCAGTAACTTCTGAAATGATAGAATGAGGATGAGAAAACCCAAGGCCGAATTTTTGTCAGTGCCTATTAGACACACAAGCTACTGTCCGCAACCTGGAAGAACAACAACAAATTTTAGCAAGGTCTTTCTTGAGTCAAGAGCAACTAATTGCATTTTCCAAGAGTTCCAAGGGAACCAAGGGTTCCAAGCATGGGGACGAGATTCCCACTAGGTAGTGGTGAGATGCCTATTAATGGGGAACATTGCTTGCTTCACTGTCATTAACTGCACATCTGGCCTCATTAATATGCAGCTCACTATCATCTAACCCGCCATGAAACTAAAGAGGGTAGCACTCTGGTTGCTCCTCCAGACAGCCAGTTTGGACACCTGACATCAACGTTTCAGGGTTCGCTCCATAGGCAGTGGCTGATCACACCCCACACACCCAGTGGTATCCGATAGCTGTCAAGCCCAGATTTACAGTAGATTTTTCCACTTTGGAGCACCACACAGTGCAGCTTTAAAGACACTTTTGCATGCAAGGAAAAGCACCAAACTCAGGCTGGACCGGGACATGAACTGAAGACAGGGACAAAAATGGTAAGGGAGTGGAAGCCTGAGGCATTAGGTGTTAGCTGGTACAGAATGGAAGATTATAGGTGAGGTGTTGGTGGTAATATGCAGTAATTGCCACCATGGCCTACATGGAGAGAGCAGATACCACCACATCAAACTGTAACATTGCGGCCAAGGAGACACAAAGAAAAACTGCAGACGGAGTCCAATGTGGTAGATGTCCACATGGGGCAGGGTGTGCATATTCACATGTATGGGTGAAAGAAGAGAATCACTAGAAACAGACTGACAAGGTGATGCAAGATAAAACAGTGCCTGGAAGTTCTTCTGTGGGGGTGGGGGTATACCTGACAACACCAGGCCGAACCTGGTGGTGAGGGTATCCACCATGAGCTGAGTTTGTTATCACCATCTTCCAATCAGCAGAAATGATCTGCAACTGGAAAATGCTAAAGACAACGCCAAGCATGGGCAGAGTCTGTCAACTTGGAGGAAGGTCACTGAAGGGGTAATTGCATCAATTATGCTCTTGCAGATTGCAGCTTCATATCATTTACAATCATATCATTGTGCATGGGATTTGCATACAGTGCACATATAGTGCAAATGCTAGTCACAAGTGACATCCACCACGTCATTGGGCCTTGAAGGGGCAGATATTTCAATGGAGTAAATCGCAACTGACTTGGAGGCTGATATGGGTCACAGACAAAAACCAACAATTCCTGTGCAACTTAAGCAAGCCATTTGGCAGGTAACAATTCCTCTCCATCTGCACTAAGTATTATGACAGGATTTTGCACACAATCTTAACTTCCACAGTTGATATGGGACTGGAATGGGAAGACTTCAGAAGACATGGAGCATTCCCACTATACTGCTGTGTGTTTGTCACTCAGCGAGTGGAGTTCCTCGACCAAGCAAGCGCCTATCTCAAAGAGCCGCGATAACTCCATATATGGCCCTCCTCATCCAGGCGCTGCACTGTCTTTTTGTACGGAGGAACGTGGGCAGCCATCATCTGCAGGGTGTGCCAGCATCGACTCTGCTCAGAGCTAAGAATTTAAGCTACTCCTAATCTGCTAACACAGGTCAGTGCCAGCAATGGTGATGAATCCAGCCACAGATGGTATGCTTGTCACGGTGTTTGTCCTGCTACAATGCCAAAGACAGATAGATGAGAGGCAGATGCAACAGCCAGCCTAGGAGCAGCAGCAAGCCACAGCAGAGGGTGATGAGACTGCACCACAGGTAGATGTATCAGCTGCAGGACTCTTAAGATGCATTAACAACACAGGAGGGCCAGTGTCTTGCATCCTCAAAGCCAATTCCTTGGGACAAGTGAGGTACAGTGTCAACATAGATTGTACACAGCCCAGGGTACTGTTACTGAACTGCGTCACTTACTGGATTAGGACCTGAAAACTGAAGGAGTGGGTTGGGGGTGGGAGCTGTGCTCTCTTGGTGGTTGTGAAGAATGACAACTGCAGTGAACTTCTGCGTGACTGGCTCCTTCCAGAGAGCTACAGGAGTCCTATATGTAATCACTCCATTGTTCACATACATATGCATCAAGAAGCGAACAATGCCAAGATTGCACTGGTTCATTTTATTTCCCCCATAACAATGTCAGTGCTAAAGCACAGGCAGGATTTAGCAGCATGGCTAGCTTAGCCCAGGTGCAGGCACCACTGACTGCACACATGTTACACTGAAACGGGCATTTCATAATGCAGTGGACTTCATCAATAGGAATAGAACCTCTTCCATTAATCTGCAAGTGATCAGTGATCACCGTTACCAGTTCTTGGTGAAGGGCAGCCAATACCCTAGTAGCACCCAGGGCTCCTATATCCTGTAACATTTTAATGCTCCTGCCACGTTTGAAGGTCCAGATACCTTACAAGCCTGGTTACTGGGTTACCCACCGCAAATGTGACTAATGTCACTTCTTTGGAACACTTCGATTGATGCAGAGCACAGTTAAAATCCCACCTATGCTTCAACTACGGATGTGGCGGCCAGGGCTGCTGACAACACATTTCTGTTGTTGGGACAAGCTTTGGGGCAAGGGTGAAGCGGCTGAAATGTACTTTGGACAGTGCGCATTGCATCATCCTAGCATGCTGCGCTATGCACATTTGGAGCAGGAAAACTGGGGATGTTTGTAATGTTGAGGAGCTGGGAAAATGGGAGCAGCTTTCTTTGGAGGAGAATAAAGACATTTAGAAGGTGGAGGCTCACCTTGTGCATGACGGAGGTCAGCTGTGTTGAGCCAGACAGGATTGAACTGACACACAAGTTCTAGTGGTCGAGGGCTAAGTGTATCTAACAATCATTGACCAAAATAGTTGGTGGTCAACATGCGAGCAATCATTTGTATCTTGGGGGTAAAATGCTGCCTGTTCATTTAGAGTTTGTTTCTGTTGATTGTAAGCAGATGATAACCTTTGGCATTGTTTGAATGCTGCTGTCATGTGATGGTCTGATACTGGACAATGCAGAAATGTTAATTTTCAGTGAGCTTTTCGGGACACAGTAGCAGTGACTTTGACAGGGCAGCAAGATGGGATGTTGCTGAAAACTGGCAAGTTGTGTGGTCTGAGTCAACAACGGAGAGTCGTACATGCAAGTATCAGCCATGTGCCATGAACAGCGTGGGTTCGTGGCTGGTGATGTACAGCTCCATAGTGCTAATACGTGACTCAGTTTGGCCAGGGTTGTAAGATGGCACCACGGATGCCAGTCTATTCCAGGATATTTGGACAGTGGTGAGTTCTTCTGCTACAGCAAGTGGGGGCTAGCATCAGGCATGAGACGTGCCATGGCACAGGGTGGATTGCTAATGAGGTAGCTTTGGGACACCAGCACAAGAAAATGCACTAAGTTCTGCAGACAGAAATCCCTTGGGAAGCCATAAAAATACGAGTCAGCATTGAAATGTATTTTAGTTTGATCATAGCTATCGAGACCCGAACAGAGTCAGTAAACACGGGCAGCATAAGTACCAATAGCTAACCATTCACCTTCTGAGCAGAAGGTTTTGCAGATTAAATAATAAGGATAGATCACCCCAGTGTTAAAATGGGTAGTTTTTCTTTAAAATAAAGGAAACAAGCACGGACTACATGTAGGAAAAAGTTAATGAATCTACTACAGAAAGGGATAGGGCTAAAGAAAATTATACATTCCATGATTTTATTCAGTAACCAGCACATGAATTGGAAAGAGATAGGATAATCGTAGGACAATGTACCAATGGCAGAAGAGTCAGCATTCTGAAGGTGTATTTCAGACAATGATATCACTGTTATTCACCTTAAGGAAGTGTTCCTACTTTAGTAATGCAGATAGAAGTCTAGTTACTGCTTAATCAACTTGGCAACTCCTCTTTAAAAATAAAATGTAGGAAAATATTAACTATATTAGAGGACGCACAATTGATCAGAATTATTTGATAACCTTCTAGCATGTACGATAAAGTGCATCGTTACAGTGTATCTCAAAATGTTCAAGTTGCAAAGGTTATACGGCCAAGCTGTTGGATGGCACTTTTGACTTCTATTTAAAAATGACTTAAATCGGTCAAGGGAATGATCAGTTTGGTCAGAAGAAAAACAAAAATATTTTCTGCAAAGTGCATTTAGCTAACAGTCTTATTAACAGCACTGTTTTTATACCAGTGCTGCTCAAACAAAGTAGGACCTATTTGGAAAATTCACATACTAGTGAACAAATCTGTATTATACATAAATACTGTTAAGTCACTTAAATACTATGGGTACTCTTTTACACATTCACAAAAATAATCAGCTCAAATAGGATGGGATTTTTCTTTCCAAAGAGGGAATAAATCAAATATCTAAGGCACATGGTTTTGCATGTTTACAATCTATGAAATATTTTATGATAATCTACATCTTAAGCATGATCAGTCTAGTCACAGCATGCAAACACCCTTGGTCACACATTCTTCACTCATTTTAAGATTTTGATTGAACCTTTCTCATCTCAACCCCCATCACCGCATTAAATACTTCTTACTTCATCAAACCAGGGGAGGTTTAAAGTCCAAGCTGCTTTCCTGAAACTGCTGCCCTCTGACCTGTAAAATGCCTAAAACATTCCCAGCATACATGAGCAGAACACTTTCATGACTTCTTACCAGCTGAAAGACAAGTTCTTGCGTCATAATCACTTATGACATCAGTTTTTATATATGTCTGAAAAAAATGTCAGATTATTCTAAATATCAAATTCTAGCTAGATAAGCGATCACACACTGGAGCAGTTTACTTGGCCATGGCGATATGAGAAGAGAATTGATGTCCAGATTGACAAGGATGAGAACATAATTTTGTTTTCTCTAAAAATTATACACTTTCCAGTCCCATTTTTCACCACAGTTAGTGTGTTTTTCTATGTGTCAGTCAGTTCCATTTTAAGAGTTTGTTAATGAACCAACAGTGCTAAAATGATCTGGACACTGTTTACCAGCTTGAAAGGCAACTTCCAAATTACTCCAGTTGCTCCTCGTTTGGGCCTTTCAAAGGGCAGAGAGACTGCAAATTCTGTTGTCTTCTCATCAAGACAAGTTGAACTGGAAAGATCTGTTTCAGTGTTATAAAGGCGTCTTCATTTCTTCACGGCATACCGTATACAGATGGAATAAAAGTTATGTCTTCAGGCAACAGGTACAGGTCAGTGGCTTAAATAACACTGCCAAATGTTGAGAGGGTTAGTATGCATGCAAGCCATTTCAAATAACAAGATGCGCTTCCTTCTGATCACAGCGGAAATCTTCACAAGGTCCCTGCATACGTTCCATCCAGTTTCCTCATGGGTGTTTCAGATCTATTGTTAGAGGAAGTGTCCTCTTGATCAAAAGGGTGGACTGTGTTGGGTGTGTCTGGGGGCAAAATATTAGCACCAGCAGCTTCTCTTATTACTGACTCCACCATTTCATTCTGTTCACATGACTGCTCAGATTTGGGGGACTCCACGTCTATGCTCACAGGGTTTGCTCTTTCTCCAAGTACAGTCCCAGAATCATTTCTCTTCTCAGTTTGACTACTTTGCTCAAATGTTGACCCAGTTCCATAGAGCTCCGGGTCCAAGCTGCTTCCACCACTTGCATCTCCAATAACGGTGCGGTATACTTCCATCCCATCAGGCAGCATCGATTTGATCTTGGGAAGCCAACGCTTGCGAACCCGTCGAGCATTAGTGCACATGTCAGCTGCAATCACATTCATCTCACTTTCTTTGAAGTTAGGAGCAAAATTCTGACAATATACTGTAAAAACAGAAGAAAGCAAAAATTAAACACTGAGCAAAATAGTATAATCTGTTATTCTACCACAGAGAACCTGTTGCATTTAACAAAATGTCCAGCACTAAAGCTCACAGGAATCAAAAGTTATGATTAAGTAACCAATGTCATCTGACGATTTATGCAAATGATGAAACTGCTTCAATTCTTGTGAAAGCACAAAGGAAAATTTTAATTTATATCATACTTTTTGCAACTGCAAAGCATTCCAAGGTTTCACAATCAGTGAAGTACATTGCGAAATGCAGTTTTCAAATTGCTAAAAAGTGTAGGAAATGCAGCAGTCGATTTGCACACAATACTACAAATGAAATATTGCAAAAATCAGATAATCTGTTTCAATGATGTTGGTTGAGGGATAACTATCGTTCAGGACACTGGAGAGAAATTTGAAATAGTGACATGTCCAACTGGCGAGGAAGATAGGAGCCTCAGTTTCCATGTCGTTTGAAAGATGACTGCTTAAACAGTGCAGCACTCCCTCAGTACAATGCTGAATTATAAGACATGACTCTGTCCAAATTTGTGAAGAGGGATTTGAACACACACCCGTCGAACACAGAGGAATTAATGTTATCAGCTGGTAAAGGAATTTCAGTCTAAAATGCTTAATAAATATGAATATGTAAAATAGGCAAAGTAAATTATTTGAGCCCTTGAGCTTGCTTCACCATTCAGTAATATCATGACTTTTCTGTGTATTTTGAATTTTACATTCCCATCCACCTTTAATAACCTTCGATTTCCCTACCTAACTAGGATCCACATACCACTGCCTTAAAAACACTTAACGGCCCCACTTCCATGGCAGAAAATTTCAAGGTCATACAACTTTTAGAGAAAATAATTCCCATCTCGGTCCTAAAAAAAAACGACACTTAATTTTAAAACCACTCTTCCTAGTTATCAACTGACTCACAAGAAACTTCCTTTCCATTTCTACCTAGTCAAGGCCAAGTCAGAACATTAGACACTTCAATCAAGTCAACCCTCACTCTTCTAAATTCCAGTGGAACAAGCCTAACCTGTCCAATATTTTCGAGGAGGATCCAGGCCCAAAATGTCAGCTTTCCTGCTCCTATGATGCTGCTTGGCCTGCTGTGTTCATCCAGCTCTACACCTCGTTATCTCTGTCCACTCATTCTAGGTGTCAATCTAGCAAACCTCCTTTGAACCCTCTATGAATTTACATTACTCCTTAAATAATTTCAATTCCTCTAATAATAAAAAGGAAAGCGTCCCAATAACCACCTTGAATTGTACAGTACCTAACATTTTGTGAATCAGACATTAGAACAAGGAAATCCCTTTGCACCTCAGAATTTTGCAGTTGCTTCCCTTTATGTAATACTCTGCTGTTTTATTCTCCTGTCAAAGAGAACAAATTCACATTTTCCCACATTATATTCCATCATAAAGCTAAGACCTTGCATTTATATAACAATTTCCATGAAAATCTCTTCACAGCTGACAGAATACTCTTTGAAGGGCAATCACTATTGTAATGTAGGAAAGAAAGCAGCTAATTTGTGCATAAGTAAACTCCCACAAACAACGTTGTGATCATGACTGAGGTACAATAGTACACATGGGTCAGGACACCAGGGATAACCTTGCACTCCTCTTCAAAATATTGTCATAGGATCTTTTACATTGACCAAACAGGCAGACTGATACAGAGATTAATATCTCATCTGAAAGAAGACACTTACAATAGTGCAGTGTGCCCTCACCACTGCACTGGAGCATTAGCCTTGAATCTTGTGTGCAAGCCCTAGAGTGAGATGACTAGAACGCAGAACTTTATGGCTCAGATGTGGCTGTGCTATGAATGAAGCTTCAGTTGACACAGATCAAAACATATGTGCGCCCCAAAATGTTTCAAAGACTTCCACTTAGGGGCAGGCACAAAGGTACCACAACTGTTCATTTTCCACTGGATGGAGATTCCAGACTAAGGGGCATAAGTCTACAAATTACAGCCAGACTGTTCGGGAGAGAAGTTAGGAAGCATTTCTACACACAAAAGGTGGTAGAGATTTGTGACTCTTCCATAAACGGCAGTTGATGCTCAGTTGTTAACTTTAAATCAGATTTTTTTTTCAAGCTCAGGTATTAAGGAATATGGGCCAAAGGCAGGTTTATTGATTGGACCATGGATCAGACATAACCTCAGTGAATGGTAGAACAGGAGAGAGACTGAATGGCCTATTCCTGTTCCTATCACTGTACCTACATAACCAGTCACATTAGCAAGAAACTTCCAATTACTTTTAAATCTGTGCACTTCCTTATCCTGCATGCTATTCCAGTTGCTCTGCAATGCAGAATTTGCCAACTCAGCACTCTGACCTCACTGCAGCAATAGAATGAACAAGAGAACTAGGAAAGACAAAACCAGAAGCATTCACTACTTTTTAAAGGCCAAACTATGATTCCGGAGAGAGATATGACTTTTTATTTCTTCTTTTAAAAAAAAAACAAAAATCACAAATTGTGTTTGTTGGGAATTGGCACATTGCAATATTTCATTCCCGACTTCGATCAGAGTATTTTCTGATCGGATGTTATCATTCCGTACTTAAGCATTTTCTGCTAACAGTATTACATTCAAACAAACTGAACTCATTACTCCCATCTGGAGAATTTCTAGTTGCACTGGATTCAAATTCCAGTATAATAGTTAATATATATTAAAATCATTTTTTCCACTGAATGGCATGGCATCCTTTTTAAGGGACTTTCTCCTAGTTCGCCAACTGGTGATGGTAGCCACAGTAGATATACAAGAATTACCCTAATTTTAGTCAGCCCCAGGGCTGCAACACTGTCCTGCCAAATACCCATTCCCTACTTACCATAAACTCAGCTCATCTAAAAGTCTGTTACCCACATCCTGACCAGATCAATCAAAATTCTATTTTTCAATCATCACTCGTATCAAATCCTGCCCGGCCAACATTGGATTCATGTCCCGTCTCTTCAAATTTAAACACTTTAGTGTAATGTTTAAAATTTCTCCCCAGGTTTCACCCTTCGCAGCCACTGCAATCTTCTTTACATTTACAAACTCCTCTCCAAATTCTTTGATGGGATTGCTTTTTTAATTTGTCATGGGATGTGGATGTTGCTGGCCAGGTGAGCATTCTTTGCTCACCCCTGATTAACCTAGAGTTGCATTGATGAGCTGCCTTCTTATACTGTTACAGCTTGTAGGAAAAGGGAGTTCCCAGATTTTGATCCAACTACTACGAAGAAATGACAAAATACTTTATAGTCAGGATGGTGTGTGGTTTGCAGAGGAACATGGAGATGGTGGTACCCATGCATCTACAGGTAGAAGGTCATTGGTTTGGGAGATGGCGTCTAGTTACTGCTTACTACAAAAAAAACGGTACAGGCAGTAATTGCTCGACTAACAATTGAGGCGCCCAGGCTAGTACTTGAGAACATGATTCATTTTCCGCCACGAAAACTGGGGGGAATTTGAATTCATCTGAAAATCTGGAATTGAGAGCTGGTTTCAATAATGGCTAATCATGAAAATGATTAACCTTCACAAACACCAAAATCAACTTCACAGATGTAATTTAGGAAAGGAAATCTGCCATCCTTCTCTGATCTGGCCTTCATTGCAACATGGTTGACTCTTAACTGTCCTCAAATGGCCTAGCAAGCCACTCAGTTTGGGGCCGGGGGATGGGCCAATGGTTAGCAATGCCTACATACCTTGATAGAGCGAAAAAGAATTAAACTGTGATCTATTTCAGGTTTTCTACTGGCAAGGAGAAAACAGAATGACAATACCCCAGAAAAATCTTCACAACATCAAATTTGTCTGCAAAATCCTACCACAAACTGTACATACGTTCTTAGCTATTATTCTACAACTTCAGGCATATATAGAAATTTACAGTTCATCTTTGATGAGGATAAATCATTTACAACTCACATTTTACTGCATTCAAGACTCTGCTATCCAGAGGCTTTCTGCTGGGGTCACTTGTGGAGGAACGAATCCCTGTGCCACAACTATTTGCCAAAGTGTTGCTGTAAAGTTAATGGAAGGCATTATTATTCTTCATAGATCCACAGTGTATTGATTTTGCAATGATGATGATATAAACTCAAGATGACCACTACACAGTCAAGCACCTGTCACTCACCGATCAAAGAATGAGGCAAGCAGGCGACGGAGGAGGACCTTGTGCTTGACTCCTGCACAGAGGTGACAGTTCATCAGCTGACCACGTGTGATATAAACTCCTGAACCTGGAAAGAAAAAGAGCAAAATTGTTAAATTTGTGCTTTACACACACTTGTGCTATATTACTGTCAAAATGAATTATAAACAAACACTATAGTCTACCATTTAGTTGGTCTTCCTTAACTGTTTCAGATAGCTACTCAAGAAAAAGTTAGAACTACCTTCGTTAAAAAGAATGATAAGCCAGAGTACTTTTTAATAACTGGAAAACTACGCATAATGGACTACACTCCAAATTCTTTCCAGGGCCACCTGATGCTCATAGAATTAAGGTAGCATACTCAGTTCAATTTAGACATCAGGTCAAGTCACAGGGATGGCAACACCAGTGACGGAACACAGTTCTTTATAAAATGGGAAATTGCATTTATTTGTACATTCTAATTCGAACCATTATGTTAGGAGAATGAGATTTTCCATATTTTAGCTGTTTACCAGTACTTTCTCCAACATATTATAAGATGTCACAACAGTTAATCCTAAATATTCAGTTTTATAATTTTATAGACGCCTCTCTATCTGGACTCAAAAATTACTAATTTTATTTAAAGTGAGCTTCATGTCTATGGAAAATTGCAAAATTCATTGTTGTTTAGGAATTAAAATAAACTATGGTATCTCTTTTTTGCAGGAAATGTTATTTACATTGTAATTTTTTGCCTGGCAGCAAATTCATCACGATCACTGGAGGGATTGGTGAGACATAGAAAGTAAAGGTTTGAATAATTAGGGCACACAACAAGTCATGAATAAATTTAATTTACATAAATGCATTATGCATTAGAAACACTTTCATTTGTTCCACTGACGAGCTTTGTATCACCACTAGTTATGCAACATTGGGTGTAAAGGGCAGATTGGAAGAATGTAGCATATTTCCAATTTCTTTTGTAATAAAAATTACTACTCAATGGTAATTGATTTTCATGGACAGATTCTATGCATATTTAAGTGGATCCATCAACTAACAACGTACTGTATTTAGAAAATTTGTGGTCAGAGTTTCTTGTTAAAAAGCTGGTTACATTCATAATGGTGCCTTTTAATTTTATTATCAATACCATAATGGTCCCATATCTCCTTACCTTGTACAACTTGAGTTTTTCAGAGCAAGATATGAAGTACAAGAAGGGTACATGTATTTTAAATTTAATCATAAACGACAATCCTTATTACCCTGTGGGTTTGGAGTCAACATGCTTGTAAAACTGCATTCCGAATTGCTCAATATTTTATCAACAATCCAACCTCAGGATGAGGGCATCACTGCCAGTACCAAAATCTGTTACCCTTAACTGCCGGTAAACCTATTTAAACTGCAGTTCGTGTAGTGTTAGTTCTCCTATTGGTGCGGTTCAGCAGGGAGTTTCAGAAAATTTTGCAACAGCAACAATAAATGAATAGCGATGATACATCTCCAAGGTCAGGATAGTGTCAGAATTGGTGAGAAACTTGATAATGGTGCATGGGAAGACCATCTGAAGCCTCTTCGACTAGAGAGATCCTGGGTTGGAAAGTGGAGGAACACAGCAGGCCAGGCAACATCAGAGGAGCAGAAAAGCTGACGTTTTGGGTCGGGACCCTTCTTCAGAAATGGGGGAAGAGGGAAGGTAGCTCCAAAATAAATAGAGAGAGGAGGGGTTGGGTTGGGGAATGTAGGTGGAATGGTGATAGGTGACTGCAGGAAGGCAGTGGTGGGGATTGGTCAGTGAGGTGGGAAGGGCAGATAGGTGGGAGAGGAGACAGGTTGTGTCAGGTCAAGGCGGCGGGGAGAGAGAGGGGGTTGGTCATGGGATGAGGCCGGGGGTGGGGAGATATTGAAACTAGTAAAGTCCACATGGTCTCAACGTAGGCTTTACTAGTTTCAATATCTCCCCACCCCTGGCCTCATCCCATGACCAACCCTCCCTCTTGTCCCCACCTTCTTGACCCGACACAGCCTGTCTGTCTGTCTTCTCTCCCACCTCAAAAGACCAATCCTCACCACTGCCTACCTGCACTCACCTATCACCATTCCACCTACCTTCCCCGACCCAACCCCTCCTCTCTCTATTTATTTCAGAGCTCCTTTCCCCCTCCCCCATTTCTGAAGAAAGGTCCCAACCCAAAACGTCAGCTTTCCTGCTCCTCTGATGCTGCCTGGCCTGCTGTGTTCCTCCAGCTCCACACTGTTATCTCTGACTCCAGCATCGGCAGTTCTTACTATCTCTGGTTTGGAAAGTGCTACCTCAGAAGCCTTGGCAAATTGCAGTGCTTTCTGCAGACAATACACAATGCAACTCTGGTACACCAATGGTGTATAAAATGGACGAACTGTTGTTTAAGTGGGTTGAGTTTTGGCCTTGATAGTATTGAGTTTCAAGTGTTGTTGTAATTGCATCCATCCAGAATATCCCATCGCATCTTTGTCCATGCTGACACAGTGAGATTTTAATCTTGCATAATAATCTTTGGTATGGGACTTTAACAAATTACATGGGAGTCAGTTAGCTCAGACAGACTATTGATTTGCTATGCAGCATGATGCACTGGGTTCAATTTCTGAACTGGCTGAGGTGACCATGAGGAACTCTACTTCGCAATCTTTCAAGGCATATTGACCCTCTGGTTAAACCATCGCCAATTCTCTCTCGATCTCATTCTCTCTCTCTAATGAGAACGCAACCCTGTAGTCCAGTGGGACAATGGCTGCTTTACCATTACTAAATTACTTCTGATAATCTAATTATGAAGTACATCCACCGGGTTCCCTACATCCATACTATATGTTAGTACCTACAATTGGAGAGTAATTGGCCAAGAGAGTTAACAGAAAAGTCAAAGGACTGATACCATATCTTGAAAAAAAATACGTGCATCTACAGCTGAAAGAAAATTGCAGAAGCATAACTTTCCTCTCAATTAGAGACAGCAACAATACACTCAACCACTGGGAAGCCCTCAACTACACTCATCATAGCACACCTTCAAATGAGCTACCTCAGGAACTAAGGATCAACATGCACAAGAATAATAACAGGAGGATAGGAGCAAATGTGGAATGAAACAAGAAATTTCAAGCTACTTATGTACCCTGAATGTCATGTTGGAAAGTAAAGAATCCCTTATAATATCCAACTATTTTTGTGATCAACTCAAAAGGATCAATCATCACTGCTAAGCCCAGGTTGCAGACCATTCTTCACTGCACAGAAAACATCTCAGATGAAGAACAAATGTTAAACGAGACACTGCTTGATGTCTGAATGTCCTACTGTCGAGAGAAAACATCCACCATACATAAGCGGTTATGTAACAAAGTAAACTACTTTCGGTTGGGCAACAAATCTTTCATCTCATGTCTAAGTGCATTGCTAAATTAATGTAAAGGTTTACATAGGTAGGGTTGTTACTGGTGAAGTTGAATGCTCAATTATACTTGGGTTTGTTTACACATCTGGAACCAAACCAGTGAAACACCCTATGCCCCTCCATTACTAAGAAGGGGAAGGATGCAATGTACTGAAAGTTGTATTGTGAATTTTGTCTGCTTACGGTTACCCTAAAAAAGTATCAGAGAATTTGGTTTAAGAGAGCGTTCCATGTTTTAAACAACACATGTAGTTCTGGTTCTGAACATTCCTTACTCAGAGATTGGCGGAGCAAAATGAAGTTAAAGCCACAAGCTCATTGAACAGGTTCAAGGGTCCTGCTGCTTCCCATTAACTTTATATGCATTGCCACTTGAAAGAACATGATACAGGTCTAGCTAGGAATTTAATGTTATCCAATTTTAACCGTAATAATCTATGGACTACATTTCTAAGTCAACCAAAAAGGTATCGAGATCTCAAGCTTATTGTTCAAGATATTGACCCCAAAACTACTTGCCTATACTTCTTTGTATATAGCTGTCACTTGAAGACCAACATCAGGAATACACAATATAACTTAACACTGTGTAATAACTTCCAAACTTAAACATAAAATGTAGTAATACAAATCTATAGCAGGAGAAACATCACCAAGCAGTACTGTACAATGAAAAAGGCACAATGAATTATGATAGTGAAACCCATGAGGTCGGTGTATGCCAATATGTGCTAGATAAACACAATGAAAACGGGAGACCGGGTAAGGTAAGTGACAGCATATGTTTTGAACAATCACTTCGCTGAAGGAATTTTTCTTAACAGAGGCTCTTTAGTGTTCTCATTAAACGTTTTGGCCTGATCTCAAAACTGTTTCTAACTAAAATGTTCTGCCATTTTTCTTAAACATTTAATTGAACTCACAAACAAATCAAAAGAAATAAGCATTAGCAACTAACAATGCAGAAACACACCTTGGTGTAAATACCGTGCAAGTGTTGCACACAGGCTTAGAACTCAGCTCAGCTAGGCAGTGGAAGAAACAGTTACTTGGAGAAACCAGAAGTCTCCTGAACCATTTGCTGGCCAAAAGGCAAGGCTACAAAGAAATGAAACTGTTTGACAATTAAAGAAAACAGTACTCAGATTATCTATCTTTTGTAATCTTTATACCTGCAAATGTCAGTAATTGTTTACTTTGATGTAACAACCTTACACTGAAACTATAATGACAGAATGTTAACATGGATATCATCATCATCAGAGCATATTGCAGATAATTAGGAAATAAAGGTTACTGGAAACAGGTTTGAAACAACTTGCATGTATAAAGTAAATATAGAATAAATGTGCTAAAGTAGTGCATAACAACATTAGGCAAAAATTACAAAGTCGCAAAGGAGAAACAAAGGCAAATGATAAACGCTTGATCAAAGTAGTAGTTTCCAATTAATGAATTTTAAAATATGAAACTGAGATACAGAGGAGCTTAGGGCCGGTTTTCCCAAAATGACGGTTGGGACTCCAAGCGAAATTTTAGGGTTCCAAGTTCCGAGGCAGCAATAGCCACCAATCAGCTTCGATGGAGTTACAAAAGCTGCGCTCGTACTCTAAACAGGCAGCCTTTTATAATGCTCAAAACAGGGTCATGCTGGGTAATAGATTAAGCAGCATTGGCCTAGGTGGCCTCAGAACCAAAATGCATAGCTGCCAGGTGGAGCCATCAAATTTGGGGTAGTGTAAAATGTAAGATTGGAAGAGTAAGATGCTGGAAGATTGGGGGTTGGCTAATGCAGTGCTATTATTTAGGAAAGGTGGTAAGAAAAGCTAGGAAACTATAAGACTAGTAAGCCTGTCAGTTTTGGGTAAATTGTTAGAGGGATTATGAGGGATAGGATTTACATTTGGGAAGGCAAGGGCTGACTGGAGATAGCTTTGCGTGTGGGAAATCATGTCTCACTAACTTGAATGAGCTTTTTTTGAAGTGACAAAGAAGTTTGAAGGAGGCAAAGTGGTGGACATAACCAATATGACTTCAGCAAGGTGTTCGACAATATTCCAGATGGTAGACTGGTTAGCAAGGTTATATCACATGGAATACAAGGAGAGCTTGCTATCTGGACACAAAATTGGCTCGAAGGTAGGAGACACAGGGTGGAGGGTTGCTTTTTGGACCGGAGGCCTGTGACCAGCAGCGCGCTGTAAGGATCGGTGCTGGTGCCACTGCTTTTTGTCATTTATATAAATGATTTGGATGTGAATATTGAAGTACGGTTAGCAAGTTTGCAGAAGACGCCAAAATTGATAGTGTAGCGGACAACGAAGGAGGTTACCTCAGACTGAAAAGATCTGAAGAGTATGCAGGTAGAAGAAGTTACTAAGAGCAAAAAGGTATTTGTTTGAACACCTGGTTGAGAAGGTTTTTCTGCTTGAAGACACTAGACAGGCAAGCATAAAGGTGGAGAATGATCAGACATCAGTGCTGCAGGATTACAACATGTACAGAGACAGGCCAGTATATTATCGCATGTAAGGGCCAATTGTTTGAAACCAAAATCTAACAGTGCTGGCTACAAAAACATAACTTGTGTGCGTTTAAACCGCTGCAAGTCCAATTAGTTTATAGAACTGCTAACTGAAAAGATAATCACTGCAGCTCAAAATCTGATGGATGTTTGCTTGGCACGTTTACGGACTGCATTGTCTCCACTGATATAATACATATATGGCAGATGTATGCAGGATACTGAAGACAAAACAAAAATTTACTGTTCAAGTGAAATTGAATTTTACTAGAATATCTGATAGATCTGGGTGCTTTAAACCTATTGCTGTTGCTCAGACAACTTTGGCACTGTTAAAAATAAACCATTGTGTGTGTGCTCAAAAGCTACAAGCCAAAGGTAACTGACAGAAAAGATGGTCAGCAAAAGACTAGCTGTCTCATCAAGCCTGTCCCATTTAGTTGTAATGCAAGGAAGATCAATGACTCGACGATTCTTAAGTAGTTCCAAGCCAGATGGTGAAGTACAAAATTTAACATGGATCATTTTCTCGATTGTAGATTTATCTACAGAACGCAGCATTGCAGATCTCTGCCTTCTATCTACTAATAATCCAGTGTCCAATTGAACTTAAAACTCCAGTAGCTGCCATAAGAAATTAGAGCACAAGTCGGCCCTTAAGTCTTCCCCACCATTCTATGAGATCACGGCCGATCTGCCCAAGGCTTCACCTCCTCTTTCATGGCAGGATAATAGTAGCCCTCAACTCCTCAATTTTAAAAATCTACCTCATCTTTAAATATTTTCCAATGATGAGGCTGGGGTTAATTGTAGACTCTTCTCCTTCTGTTAGTTGGTTTTTTTGTCCATCAGCATTCACAACTGCAAATGTAGGCATTATCACAGCTCAGCCTAAACCAATCTGTGCTCATAGTGTTGTCAACTTACTTCATGAATAGCGCTACCTTTCACTGGAGTTTTAAAATATGTTATAGTCCAGAATTTAAACTAGGTCAAGCAAAGGTGCAGAACCAAAAGATGCATCACAAGGGCTGACCTGTAACTCTACAGCACATTTGCACATCAGTCTAATGACATACAGCTGTTGATCATTGATCAAAAATTCATTCACAATCTCCATCCACTCACTTAATTGGATTTTAGGATCAACTTTCCAACTTCACTCTCTTCTCCACTGGACTATAATTCACCCTACTTAGAACACATTTCTGTCCAGTGAGGTCTCTCCCAGCTGCCCTCAATAACAGTTTGCTAGGATTTCCACTTCGCTGCCCATGGTGAGAGGAACCTAATTATGACTTATGTTAACAAGAGGGCTAAGAATAAATGCATTTAGAAATCAAAAGAAATTAAAACGAGGCATCAAAAAGCATGCACTAGGCTCAATGGTTTACTGGAAATTGTTACAAAGAATCAGTCTGAAGCCTTGAGTCAGGAGATCAACCTATTTTTCCTGTTTGATAGGACCACAAGTCCGATGAAACAGGAACAAGAGTATGCAGTTTAGTCCCTCATGCCTGGTCCATTACTCAATAGGATCTTGGTTGATCCAACATTCCTTTGAAGCGCTTTCCTACATTTTTCCCATAACCCTTGATTCCCTTACTGTTCAAAAATCTATCTCAGCCTTAAATATACACAAGGACTCTGCCTTCACAGTTCTGTGGCAAGGAGTTTCAAAGACACTCAACCCTCAGAGGAAATTCGTCCTCATCTCTGTCTTAAATTAGAACATACATAGAACATTACAGCGCAGTACAGGCCCTTCGGTCCTCGATGTTGCGCCGACCTGTGAAACCAATCCGAAGCCCATCTAACCTACACTATTCCCTTATCATCCATATGTTTATCCAATGACCATTTGAATGCCCTTAAAGTTGGCGAGTCTACTACTGTTGCAGGCAGGGCATTCCACGCCTTTACTACTCTGAGTAAAGAACCTACCTGTGACATCTGTCCTATATCTATCACCCCTCAATCTAAAGCTATGTCCCCTCGTGCTAGCTATCACCATCCGAGAAAAAAGACTCTCACTGTCCACCCTATCTAATCCTCTCATCATCTTGTACGTCTCTAATAAGTCATTTCTTAACCTTCTTCTCTCTAACGAAAACAGCCTCGAGTCCCTCAGCCTTTCCTCAAGACCTTCCCTCCATACCAGGCAACATCCTGGTAAATCTCCTCTGCACCCTTTCCAATGCTTCCACATCCTTCCTATAATGCGGCGACCAGAACTGCACACAATACCCCAAGTGTGGCCGCACCAGAGTTTTGTACAGCTGCAACATGACCTCACGGCTCCGAAACTCAATCCCTCTATCAATAAAACCTAACACACCGTACGCCTTCCTAACAACCCGGGTGGCAACTTTCAGGGATCTATGCACATGGACACAGATCTCTCTGCTCATCCACACTTCCAAGAACCTTACCATTAGCCCTGTACTCTATTCCTGTTACTCCTTCCAAAGTGAATCACCTCACACTTTTCCGCATTAAACTCCATTTGCCACCTCTCAGCCCAGCTCTGCAGCTTATCTATGTCCCTCTGTAACCAACATCCTTCTGCACTATCCATAACTCCACCAACTTTAGTGTCATCCGCAAATTTACTAACCCATCCTTCTACGCCCTCATCCAGGTCATTTATAAAAATGACAAACAGCAGTGGCCCCAAAACAGATCCTTGCGGTACACCACTAGTAACCGAACTCCAAAATGAACATTTCCCATCAACCACCACCCTCTGTCTTCTTACAGCGAGCCAATTTTTGATCCAAACTGCTAAATCGCCCTCAAACCCACACCTCCGTATTTTCTGCAATAGCCTAGCGTGGGGAACCTTATCAAACGCTTTACTGAAATCCATATACACCACATCAACCGCTTTACCCTCATCCACCAGTTTGGTCACCTTCTCAAAGAACTCAATAAGGTTTGAGGCACGGCCTACCCTTCACAAAACCGTGTTGACTATCCCTAATCAAATTATCCCTTTCTAGATGATTATAAATCCTATCTCTTATCATCCTTTCCAACACTTTACCCACAACCGAAGTATAGACCAGTGAGCCTTAATTACCAGGGTTGTCTCTACTCCCCTTCTTGAACAAGGGGACAACATTTGCTATCCTCCAGTCTACTGGCACTATTCCTGTAGACAATGACGACATAAAGATCAAAGCCAAAGGCTCTGCAATCTCCTCCCTAGCTTCCAGAGAATCCTAGGATAAATCCCATCCGGCCCAGGGGACTTATCTATTTTCACACTTTCCAGAATTGCTAACACCTCCTCCCTGTGAACCTCAATCCTGTCTAGTCTAATAGCCTGTATCTCAGCATTCTCCTCGACAACATTGTCTTTTTCATGTGTGAATACTGACGAAAAATATTCATTTAGCACCTCTCCTATCTCTTTGGACTCCAAGCACAACTTCCCTTGACTGGCCCTAATCTTACATTGGCTTCCCTTTATCAAAAGGCTATACCCTCTGGTCCTAGACTCTCCCATGAGGGGAGACATCTTCTCAGTATTTAGCTTGTCAAGCCCCTTAAAGATCCTATAAGTTTTGATGACATCATCTCATTCTTCTAAACTCCAGTGAAGAGAGTCCCAACCTGTTTAGCTCTTGCTCTAAGGCAATGCCTCCACACCAGGGATCATCCAAGTGAACTATCTCTGAACTACCTCCAATGAAGTGATATCTTAATCTGCTAAGAGTACACGAAATGTGGTCTCATCAGCACCTTGTACGGTGCAGTAAGACTTCCCTGCTCTTGTAATCCAACCCCCTTGAAATAAGGGCTGACATTCTATTAGCCTTCCTGATTAGTTGCTGCACCTGTGTACTAGCTTTCTGTGTTTCATGCACAAGTACCCCAAAATCCCTTTGGTGTTGCAGCTTTCTGCAGTTTTCCTCTATTTAGATAATACTCCATTCTTCTGTTCTCCCTTCCAAAATCAACTACACTTTTCCATATATTACACTCCATTTGCTATCTTTTTGCCCACTTACTCAACCTATCAATACCTCCCTGCAAACTGTTTTACCCCCCTCTCAAAACCTGCCTTTCTACCGATTTTAGTGCTGTCTGCAAATCTGGCTACAGTACATTCAAATCATTCAATCCAAGTCAATAACATTTATTGTAAACGGTGATATTCCCAGCACTGATCTCTGCGGAACCCCATGATCATGGATCATGGATCATGGATCATCAACTTGAAAAAGAACCCTTTATCCCCGCTCACTATTGTTTCCTGCCTATTTGCCAATTTTCTAACCATGCCAGCATACCACCTCCAACACCATGGGCTCTTATGACTTAACCTTCCATGAATGCCTTCTGGAAGTCCAAATATTATCAAGTCTACTACATCCACGCTGATTGAGACTTCAAAAAACTAATTAGTCAGACACTATTTCCCTTTTACGAAAGCTGCCGACTCTGCTTGATTAGATTATGACTTTCCAAATGTTCTGCTATTACTTGCTTAACAAAATCAATTCCAATACTACTATTACTACAATAAATGTAAGGCTCTAAATCGGGGAAACCAAGCAAAGGCTTGGGGACTGCTTTGCAGAACACCTGCACTCTGTTCGCAATAAACAATTGCACCTCCCAGTCACGAACCATTTCAATTCCCCCTCCCATTCCGCAGATGACATGTCCATCCTGGGCGTCCTTTAGTGCCACAACGATGCCACCCGAAGGCTGCAGGAACAGCAACTCATTCAGCCTGGGAACCCTGCAGCCCAATGGTATCAGTGTGGACTTCACAAGCTTCAAAATCTCCCCTCCCCACTACTGCATCCCAAAACCAGCACAGCTCATCCTCGCCTCCCTAACCTGTTCTTCCTCCCACCTCCTACCTACTGACCTCATCCGCCCCCTTGACCTGTCCATCCTCCCTACCTCCCCACCTACACTCACCTTTACTGGCTCCATCCCCGCCTCTTTGACTTGTCTGTCTCCTCGCCACCTATCTTCTCCTCTATCCATCTTCTATCCGCCTCCCCCCTCTCCCTATTTATTTCAGAACCCCCTTCCCCTCCCCCATTTCTGATGAAGGGTCTAGGTCCGAAATGTCAAACTTTCCTGCTCTTATTATGCTGCTTGGCCTGCTGTGTTCATCCAGCTCTACACCTTGCTATCTTGGATTGTCCAGCATCTGCAGTTCCTATTATCTCTGGCATATAGTCACCTGCTTTTGCCTCCCACCCTTTTTGAATAGGGGTGTCAAATTAGCAGCTTTCCAATCTTCTTATACTTCTCCAGAAACTGATGGCTTTTGGAAAATTATAACAAATGATTCCAATATCTCTGTTCATTTTTCAATAACTCACTAAGCAAATGATCTTTCTCAATTGACTGATCAAGATATTAAATTATGTTTACCTGAGACAAGTTCAAGCTTTTCACCAGGATCACCCTCAGAGTATAGTTTTGGGTGACACCTGTAGCCAATCTGACTGATGAGACTAGCAGGGAGTGCAACCAAATCACGACGAACAAGCACACAGGAGCGATTTTCTACTGTCATCTGGTTTGCCAGCTGCCCAACCTTCTCTTGAGCTAAGACAAAAAGAATTTAAAAACAAATTTAGTTACAGTAATGTATAATAACACAGCAGATGTGGTGTTCAAATGAAGGTAAAATTTGAGTAACTGAAGAGAAAGAAATATAGGTTAGTGCGCTGTCACCTTACAATGCAAAACAAGGACAGATTTTAAACAACAAAATAAAAACAAGCAGCTGTTTCTCCTCAACAAAATGCTTCAACTGGAAATAGCTGGTGGTTAAATCTGTGTAAATATGACTAAGGTTCAGTTGGGAAGTTTGTTTGTTCTTAGTATGATGTTGGCATATCACTAAGCAGCTTCAATCATTCATCACCTCCTGTGATTCACAAGGCACTTCCTTAGGTGACAAGGCTGAAAGTTTAGCACAAACAAGTCTAACCAGCAACTGCTCTGAAGTATTTCAAAACTTGCAAAAACTGACATTTTTGGCCAATGTTCAAATAATTAAAAACAAATCTATAAAAAGCAATTAGTCAGTTCCTTTGGAGTGAAAAACCCGAATATTCATAGTCCAGGAATTTACTAAAGATTACATTGTGCTTTTTCATGAAATTCAGTTTGAAATATTTTCAGAACTTGTAAATTCGTAGAATTACGATACAACAAAAGATAGATACCATCAGGTCTCACCCGCTCTTTCGAAAAGTACATTGCCCCTACCTCTTCCTCACTCTAGGCCCATATACCTGCAGTTTTTTCCCTCCTGTTCAATTCCTCCCTAAATATTACTGTTGCAATTAACCCACCATCTGCTCATCAGGCAGAGACCACTGTTGTAACACAAGCATAACAGGGCAGTCGAAGTGCACCCTGCACTTCGGGAAACGGGAACCATTAATTTGTTTAGGTTTGTTTATCAAACAAAACCTCAAACTCAATTATCTGGCAGATTCTAAAAGACCACTGGCTGATGTGTTAAGCTCCCTGATAATCAAGATGTTCACAGGATAAGAACAGGTCAACTGACTAAATGTATGCATAGAAGCTCTACAGCAGAATAATTCAAACTCAATTCTATTAGGTTATGTGCCCCATACCCTACATCTTTCTCTGCTTCAAACACATTCCTTACAAGGTGCCACAACCACTCACAAACCGTCCCCCAAAGTATTCCGTGCTTCAGCATTCAACTGCATAAAGAAAGTCACTTTGATCATTCTGACTCCCGAGAGGAAATTATTTCACTATTAACTTGCGTTTATATTTAATACAGTAAAATTATTCCAGGTGATCCTACAAAAATTTTATCAAACAGAAGGATCAAGCCACACATGGAGGTATAAGGATAAGTAACAAAAAAACCTTAACTGACTAATCTTTAAGGGATATCCTAAAGATGAAAGAAGAAAGGTATGAAGAGATGCAAAGGAAGAACTCCAGAGTTTATGACTAGATAGCTAAAGGCCACCAGTGTGGAACACAAGGATACACAACAATAAAGTTGAGATGTTGCTAGACTGCGAGACAATGCAGATCAGGCAACACGAAGGCGGGGGTAAAAACACAAAGAGGGCAGGAAGGAACCCGAGAGGGTGGGGGGGGTTTGGCGGCAGTAGGTGAGGTAGGAAGAGGGAACCCGAGTGGGCCGGAGGGGAGGGAGAAGGAACCCAAGGAGGACAGACTGGGGGTGGGTGGGGCAAGAAACCGAAACAGTAGGACTGAAATTTCCCTCTGAAGCGGCCTAGGAAGCCATTCAGCAGAGCAACTTGAGATGGGACTTGAACATCAGGTTTGGCAGGGAAACCCACAACAAGGGAATAAATTTCATTAAATTGATTGGATGATATCGAATGAACTTCTTTGCCCTAATATTCCTCCAAACCCTCTTAATGTTAATTTGTTTCAGATTCTAGCAAACAGCATCTTCCTTATTTTTGTCAATAATAGCAAGAGTTCAGAGAATATGCTTAAACCACCAGTTTTATACACAACTTCATATGGTCATCGAAAGATCTTCAAACAATCAATACCCAAATGATCAACTTGGACTATCCATGGGAAACCATACAGATAATTTTTCTGTCAACTGCAAGCATTGTGGATAAGCAAAAGAGTGACTTGCAACTAAAACGTCATAAAAAAATAGAGGGGAAACACTCGCAAGACAACAGACAGCTGGCACTTGATGGTACAGCATTTAATGCACTATTGTATCACAATAAAGATTCCCACTGTCACAACATCCTCATTAGCAGGTAGGTCTTTGAGGGACAAGGTCAGCAGTGGTTAAATACTTTCCCTGAGGGGATACCATCACTTTCCACAACTGGGGCACCTTCCAAAGGCAGTATGAGATACCAACAGGGATCAGAATGATCTGAAGCCGTTTGAGAATGAAGAATTAGAAATCAATTGAAAACTTGAAGACATACAATGCTTAGCAAATATAAAACTGAAAACAGAAATTGGTACAGTGTTCAATATTATAAAGACTGATTTTCCATTAGTGAAGTGCAGATCAAATCTATTTACCAAGTGCTTTACCTTGCTTATGTTAAGCTTTTCATTTTCAGCCCTTAAATTACAAAATTGATTAGAACAACATTTAACTTATTCTACATTAAAACAAGCAAGATTAAAACCAATGAAACAATCCAACACTTGTTGCGCTGAGACTTTTTTTGTAATACTAATGAATGCTTGTGGTTGGAAGCAGGAAGTAATCCATATCAGAACTAACTCCTCAGAGTAACTTACTCAAGTTCGCAATGACCTGACCAACCAAGATACCTTTGAATATGTTTCATTTAGCTTTCATTTTCAGTTAATGGCTCTTTTATCTAGAGAAGGCTAGGGGTGAGCTATTAGAGGTATTTAAATTTACCATGCAGTTCGATAGGGTAGACAGAGAAAATAACGAGGAGATATAAAAAGGGGACATTATTCCTATTTGGACATATTAGTAAAGGAGAAACTTCATCATACAGAGCAGTTAGAATATGGAATTTGCTGCATGCAGCAGTTTGAACAAATGGCACAGATGCATTTAAGAGAAAGCTATACAAGTACAATAATGGAAGGTCATGTTGATCAGGTTAGAGTAAGTAGAGTGGGAACAGGCTCAGACGGAGCCTAAATGCTGATACAGACAACTTGGGCCATATGGCCATCTCCGTGCAGTAAATTACATGCAACAGCAAAGGCGTCTCAATTTAAAAGGCAGGGGAACCTTTGCCCAAAATCTAGAGTGATATTTTAAAAATAACTATGTCACTTAGGAGCTTTCAATGGGAGAAACTCCATACAAACAGGCTACACGTTCACTGGATGTCCTTGCTTTTTTTTTGCTAGGTCACATAATAGCAACTTTAAACAGGAGGTCCTAATATCGAGCCATGGTCTTTGAATTAAACGTTGTTATCTGGTAGCTGTCGTTTAAGGCCTCTCAAAGATTATAAGTCACCTTTTGTTTATATCCATTCACAGCTGAAAACAGGAACTTTACCAAAATAATTTTAATCTGGAGTCACCCACAAGACGAAGCCTCCTTTTCATGGTCACCTTATCAAAATCTTTCAGAATCCATTTCAATCAAGTCAGCTCTGTCTTCCATTGGAGTTTAGAAGAGTGAATGTCAATCTTTCTTCACAAGACAAATAACTCATTCCAGGTATCAATCTAGGAAATCTCCCCTGTACTGCATCCAGTGTATTTACATGCTTCCTTAAATAAGGAGACTAAAACTGCACACAGCATTAGGAGATGTAGTCTCACCAATGCCCTGTATAACTGAAGCATAACACCATTACTTTCACATTCAATTCATCTTGTAACAAAACAGACATCCCGTTTGCCTTCTTGAATCTGTATTGTGCCTGCATAGCGACATATGCAGAACGCCCAAATTCCTCTGCACCTCTGAGTTCTGCAACTGTTCTCCATTTAAATTATACCCTTTTTCATTCTTACTGCCAGATGACAACAACTAAATATTTTTCATTATACTTCACCTGAGATTTCTTCTACTCACTCAAATGCCTATATCTACCTGCAACTTGCTTACGGTTTCTTCACAACAAATTTGCATACCCATCTTGGTGTCTGCAAATTTAGCTTCTTGCCTTCCCTTCCTTCATCCAAGTCAAACAATTTTGACGAGACAATTTCACTGTCACTTTCACCAAATACAGAACAATTCCTAAAGAAACAGGAATTTTAAAATCTTTCAGCAATACTCAAGCTCCATCAAATATCACAGTTAATCAACTGTGGTCTCCACCAAATAATTAGTCAACATAGTTCTAGCTCTAGAAATGAAACTGACAATCACTGACAATTACCATTCTGTTGATTATTAATGTATCTGGGGGCTAAAATAGCTGTACTGTTCCCCATTTCCACTGTCTTAAATACATTTGTATTAGGCTTTGGAGTGGAACTAACCAGTAGTTAATTATGTTAAAATATCATCTCTTGCATTGAAGATTTTCCACTAAGTTCTTGTTTACAAAATGCAAGCACTTTCCAGTAACACACTTATTCTAAGGTCATTTGAGAATAGCCTACTGTATGGGAGTACCAATCATTCTACAGGAGTATATTCCTTCCAGCACATTAATAATGAATTCTTAGGCATGGAAAGCAAATTTCTTGATTTCTTCCTGTTGCAAAGATCAAGGTGATTAAAATTAAAGCAGACTACAGTACCAAAATAAATTAGGCAAGAGTTTTCAAACTATGTCTCTGCAGATTCTGCAAATCTCAAATTTGAATACAAGTTCATGATTTGTTCAAATTGTATAATGGAAAGACTATTGAACAGAGACATAACTAGTGACAGGGGTTCATCATTAATAACAATACAATGAGATTAACTGAATTGAAAATCTGTAAAATCCTTGAAGCAGGAATCTGACACCAAAAGTTTGATACATTATAAAACAGATCAGGGAAGTATCTGAAAAGATGCAAAAATGAAAACTTTTTTTTTCAAATTTCAATAGCTTCATTCTTTTGCCTGAAATTAGGTTCTTCAAATATTAGCTCATAACTTTGCATATTCGTGTCCACTAAAAATCAACAGCAACTAATTTCACAATTATTCACCAAAATTTTAGTCTAAATCTTAAAATTCTCAGAAATCACATTTTCATTTTCCCAACTGACAATTATTCCAACTATTCATGTAGTTTATGGTGATAATGTAACAAGTATGAGGTCTCGTATGAAGTGCAGAGATACGAACACCCCTCAAACTATCTTTAAGCAGATTCCACATTTACGTGGAACATTCTGAAGAAACCTTCTCAGATTGTTTTATACAATGCAAAAACAAATTGAGATTTAATGGAAATTTATTAATCTATTTTGTTGGGTCAATGGTGCAGAGGGTATCTATGGTGATATTTGAAAACTGGAATTCTCCAACACAAAAGAGGGGCATTACATTCTAATAATTAAATAAAGGTTGTAGAGTTTTGCAATATCTGAAGTGACCAAATTCAAAATCTTCCCTGTATAACACAGGTTAAACTGAAACTACCATTTTTAAATCCTAAAATGAAGTTAGTTAATGCTTTAAATCTCAAATGACTTCTTTTAAAAGATAGCAGGGGTGGGGGTGGGCACTGGGGAATTTAACTATCACCATAAAGTGAATGGAAGTGGTTTGGCGGGCTTCATTGCTGTTTGAAAAGGAAACTGATCTTTGCATTGATTTTCAGTTTTCAAAGTTAATCTCTATTCCATGCAGTTATTTTTGCGCAATTATAAACCAATGCATAACTTTTATGCAAATCAACCATTCCTGAGAAAGCGGCTTATTGATGTTTTGAAGGAATGCTAGTAAGCAAAGCTGGTGGCTCATAACTGCAAATCACAAGAGGAAATCCCACCAAGATGAACCATGTGACATTTAAAGAGAATTCTGGCATAAACAGAGGTTTAGCTAGCTTCATGAAACAAAGTTAAATAGGTCAGGACATTTCATTTAATAGATCATTGGGCACATTGGGGAAGGAATAAAAACGGAGGTCAAGTAGAAACATCAGCTTTGGCCTTTAAATGGAGCAAGTGACCTGAAGTTAGGACTAATTCAGAAAAGGCACTTACTATGCCCACAGTAAAAGAAAGTGGGTGAAAGAATGGAGTCCAAAATAACTTTGAGACTAGCTATAGATTTATTAAAAACCATTTTAGGATCCTGGTACAAAAGTATTTAATTTAAACAACAACCTGGACTGACGGTAGTATCCAGTCACCCAGTTAATGAGGCAATATCTATGCAGAACCATGCTATTAATTGCTTGAAAGAAAGTAAAACAATTGTCTCACTAATAGATCTAATGAAATAAAGTGGGGATGTGACAGAGTCCGAATCATTTACAGCACACAGGGAGGCTAATTCAGCCCAAACTAATGCCAATATCTTGAAGTGCTATCCTAGTAGCCCCAATTCCTTCCCTCATTCTCAGCCTTGCAATCTCATTTCCTTCAAATGTCCAGTCAATTTCCTTTAGAAAGATTTGTGATTTCTGCTTCCACTAACCTTGTGAGCAGCAAGGTCCATTACCACCCACCGTGTAAGAGAGTTCTCCTTCACACTTTCCCTGAATGACTTGCTCAAAATATAAGTGTGTCACTAATCCTTTACCATCTGCTAATGAGCAGAGTTCCTATTTACCTGGATGCAAAATGTCTAGTTGGGATCTAATCAGAGGCTTACACAAGTTCAGCATAACTACCCTGATTTTGTGCCCAACAGTCAGGAATATGAAGCATAGGATTCTGTATGCTTTGCTAACCACTCCATACAC
This sequence comes from Ginglymostoma cirratum, assembly GCA_024137785.1. Lineage (NCBI taxonomy): Eukaryota > Metazoa > Chordata > Chondrichthyes > Orectolobiformes > Ginglymostomatidae > Ginglymostoma > Ginglymostoma cirratum. The sequence continues at coordinate 1,033,479 of JAHRHZ010000036.1, forward strand.
ACTGTTCCTGCTCAATTTTGAACTGCACTATTATACCGTCATTCCCAATCCCTTCTGCCAAGATATATCACCAGTGTATATCTTGTTAATCAACCTGTTCACACATGTTAAGATTCTTGGTTGGGAAAGTGGGATTTGAAGACAAATCTTCTAGGGTAGAGGTAGGGGCAACTACCACTGCATATATCATATAGTTACTTGATCAACAAGTACATAATACAATGCACCTTTGGACAAGGGAACTTGAACCTGGATCCTTCTAGACTAGAAGTAGCATCCTAACACTGTACTGCGGAATTCTCAAGATGTTTGAGAAAGCAGTAATCTCAGAACTGTTGCATTTTCAACCTCTGATGGTGCAACACTGCCTGACTCCCTTCAATGGTTGTTCACAAGTGTTGGTCTGTTCATGTTCTGGAATGGGATTTGAATCTGAACCCTCCAGCTTCAGAGCTCAATGCATTCATGCCTGAACCCAGCAGCTACACTTAAATCCTGTTTTCTTCCCTGGGCTGAATTCCATCTGCCACTTGTCTGCTTATTAGCCATTCACATAGCCTTCACTGTTTACCAGTCACTCAAGTTTGATATCACCTACAAATTGGAGATTTGGCTCTGGTTTCCAAAATCCAAGTCATTCATAGACACGTACATAAAAGGAAGTAGTGGCACAGGCAGAGATCCTTATGGAACACTACTAATCACCACCTTTAAGTCTGAAAAACAAATCAGCCAGTAAGCCTATTTTCATCCAGTTGGATAATGATTCTTCTATTCCGTAAGCCTGAACTTTGTTAACAAATCTTGCGCGAGGTATTTACTCAAATACTTACTTGAACTCCATACTGACAACATCCACATGCCTTTCATCAGCCTTCGTTAATTTATCAGAAAATCCATTAGGTTGACCAAAATGACCACTTCCATCCAGAAGTTAAGAGCAATAGATACATGGAAACACCACCTCCAAATTCCTATCCAAGCCACTCATCAACCTGACTTGGAAATATATCACTCGGTCAAAATCCTGGAAATCCCTCTCTAGTAGCATCGTGGGTCTACCTACAGCACACAAACTGCACCAGTTCATTACCACCTTTTCATGAGACAACTAGGGATGGGTAATAAATAAATGATGCGCCAATCCAGCGAAGCCAGCATCTTCTGAATTTAAAAAAAAACCACAATCTACCATTTTCAAATGCTCTTTAATTAACTGAGGCCTCCAAGTGCATATTGAATTCTCCTATCTGAAACTCCCTCCATCAAACACACATCCTGATTACGGATTTCAAAACCTTACCCAATAATAATGTTCAATTAACCAGCCTATTACTAGCAATGAACTTAAACAAGCGGCACAGCAGCAGAAAGCATGATTCAAAAACAAGTCTTGTTTTAAAACAAAACCAGAAACCAGCAAATATTGTTAATATAGAAATGTAGGTTGCTGTTATTCCCAACATTGAACTTTTAATACAAAGCCACTCTGACTCAGTTACAATTTCAATGTCTTGATAGTACAGCCTCGAAGTTTAACACAACTCACTTTTTAATTGAAGAAAAGCTGGCTGAGCCCACTGCATTAACAAGGGCCCAGAATATTGCTGGGAAAATAACCATACCACTTGACCACGTGAGAAATAAGAACTTGCCATCAAACCCCCTGAGAAATAAGTATATTTATTACAAAAGTTCAATAAAAGTAAATTCATTGCAACAAGTTAGGGGTCCTAGCTCATTGCATAAAGACCCAGACAACAGGAGTGAATTTTATAACTCTTGATTTGCCAAACATGGACGCCTAGGAAGGGAACAAAATAAGACTGTGCTGTCTCACTCCTACACATGAGCTGCTTGGAATGCTTCTCTTAATTTGAAAAATGTGTTATTTCCTTTCCTTTTCTGTTTTCTTTCTCTCAATCCAATCTTTATTTGTATCTCCAATTCTCTGCCCATATCAAATTTGGCTTGAATTCACCCCATCTCCTCTGGTGTTTCTTTCTCGAGCTTTAAATTCCACTGTTGAGGTGAACAGAGGGCCTGCGATGTTGGCCTCTCCCATTAACTTGCATTTCTAATTTTTTGTGGTGTAAACAGAAGACCAGAGCTGATTGTTGAGAATGCCAGTCTCCAGTAAATTCTCAACAATTAGTATAAAAATCTATTTTAAAAATAGGCTCACAAGAGAGTGTATAAAACTGTCTTTTTGGTTTCTAAGAAACCACTGAATTATTTTTTCACAATTATATTTGAGGTTAACTAATTCAGACAGGGTTATACAATGGTGCTGGGGTTGCATCACAGCACTATCCTACTGAAAGATTATGACTAACATGGGATCCTTGGCATCCTATACCCTGAGATAGCAAGAACTGCAGATACTGGAGTCAGAGATAACAAAGCTTGGAGCTGGAGGAACACAACAGGCTAGGCAGTGGTCCCAACCAGAAATGTCAACTTTCCTGCTCCTCTGATACTGCCTGGCCTGCTGCCTCCAATGCCATATTCTTGGCATTAGTCTTGCATCCAGTGCATCTTTCTACAATTCAAGCAGCAGCTGGAGTCACCGTTGTGCATCTGCGAAACAGATAGCACAGTTTGTGAGGTGGGCACACCACACGTTAGAGTTGTGCAGGCAAATAAGGAACATAGTCTAAGAGAAGCAAGCAAATAATGCAGGAGTGTGCCAATGGATGCTGGTGAGGACTGCAATCAGAGCCACATCAACCATAGCTCAGCTCAACAGAAGAGCAGTACTGAGGGGGGATTCTTTGGAAAACTGGTGCAGGAGGGAGGATATCAGATTTTTGAGGCATTGAGACCTGTATGAGAGAGACACTATATTTTAGCAGGACAAGAATGAATATGCTTGCAAAGAGGTTTGCGAGCTTTGTTGGGCAAGGTTCAAACTGGATTGGCAGGGGATAAGAACCTAAGACACAGCTCAGATTCAAGGGAAGCTAAATTGGTAAACGAATGTGTAGTAAGAAAAAAATGATTCAGCTATTTTGAATTTAATCGTGCGCTAGGAGTGCGGGTTAACTGATAACTTAGATGTAAAGGAGCCTTTGGGAAATAATGTAAAGTTATATATTACAGTCGCTAAGGTTGAATGCATTGTTCATTCGTTCATTCAAAGGAAACCACATGGGCATGAGGAGCATGTTAGCCACAGGAAAGGTACAATAAAACATTTGATGGTAGACAGGTAATGGCCAGTATTTATATAAATAATACAAGGTTTACAATACATACATTTCTCTAAAGCAGAAACATCCAAGGGAAAGGTGAATCAACTGTAGTTAACAAACTATGGTAAATGTTGCATGAGACCAAAGAAGGTGGCTTACAAGAATGTCAGAACGAGAAGGGTTTGGGAACAATTTAAGAGCCAGCAGAGGTTGACCAAAAAAACTCGACAAAAGGAAAAATAAAACAATTAGAATGCAAGCTAATGAAGGACATAAAAAGTGGGCTCCAAAAGCTTCTATCAAAATGAACAGGAAAAGACTAGTAAGAACAAATGTGGGCCCATTACAGGTGAGAACAGGAGAATTTATAGTGGAAAAACAAAAGACTGTCTGGAATCAGTTCCTGCAAATATACTTTCTTCAAAGTTTAAGACTTGTTCAAAAAATGATCAGACTATGTTCAAACAATATTGAATTAAATGGTATCTTTATGAAATGGAAGAGAATTCTTTTTCATCTTTTGAGATTAAGTTAAAAAATATGGTTGAAGCTCAAAGGGAGGTGATATGGGAAGGTATGGTAAGGAGAACTAATTGCTTAGAGGATAAGTACCAAGTGGTTAGGTTGAATAGCAGATTCCTTATATAACCTCTTTGCAATGCTCATGCAACTGAAGGGACAACAAAAACTTAAATATATTTATAGTTTCACTGGGTTGGGCAACTTGTACTTTAGCCAAGAACGTAATCCAAACTATAAGATGCAGAACATGCACTTAGCTAAGTAATGCCACAGATGACTTGTGGATATTACAATATTCAATGAACCTTCTCTTTCAATAATTTATTATAAGAGTCAGCATTAGAAGTTTGCCAATAGCCTTACACTGATGACTGTTTAAAAAACTGGCAACTGTGTACTACCACAAAGGAAACTGAAAATTGCATCTATTTCATGTTTAATGTGTGTTAAAAGGTCTTGGTATAATTTAATGAAATGTTTGGGAATAAATGGCTAATTGGCTTTTGGGTATGAAGCCACAAGTACTTTGAGAGGCGTAATGTTGAAGTTGTATGGGACTGAATGGAACAGCACAGAGTGTGCAGTTGAAATCTTTAATATTTCTCGTTTACATTACAACCTTGGACTCAGAAACTTTGTATAGACCCACCAGATTTACAGACAACACCAAAGTAGAAGTGGAGTAGGTGAGAGCTGCATCCAACATGGCATCGACAGACTAATAAACTAAGTCAAATGAGTTAGTAGATACTAGAATAGCCAATTATTCAATACTGTTATAAATTATTGCACACAGAAAAAAAAGTGAGCTCTCTATCATCTTTGAATACCAAGGGTAAAACAGATCTGAATTGGACACGCCTAATCACTGAAGCAGCCAAAAGGAAGCTGTGCTTATACATATACAAGCTCTGCACAGGCCGTGTCTTTGGTACTGTCCTATATGGTCACAAATTTGAAAATGACTACTGAGTCCTGGAAATGGTACAGAATGGAGTCATAGCATTGACCCCAATCATGAAGAAGCTGAACATCTATGGATGGTATTAAAAATTTAAGCTTCCAGTTTTAAAGCACTTAATGTGGTTTTGAAAATCATAAGCAGTGAAAAGGCAAAAGCAGCAATACAAATTCAAATGAACCCATGACAACAGGTTCAAACTATTGAAAGGCAAATTTAAGACTGATAACAGAAAGGCTCTTGTGGTGCAGTGTTCATAACACTGGATCAGGAGATCCAGGTTCAAGTCCCATGTGTTACAGACATAGAACACAACAGCGCAGTACAGGCCCTTCGGCCCTCGATGTTGCGCCGACCTGTGAAACCAATCTGAAGCCCACCTAACCTACACTATTCCATTATCATCTATATGTTTATCCAACGACCATTTAAATGCCCTTAAAGTTGGCGAGTCTACAACTGCTGCAGGCAAGGCATTCCATGCCCTTACTACTCCGAGTAAAGAAACGTGTATTAATATCTCTGAACAGGTTGATGAGAAAATATTAAAGAAAGACTGGTGACATCTGGAATAGCTGTCAACATTGACTAATTTAGTCTTTTGCCTTTTCTGTTCAAAAAAGTGATGACGCTGATATTTCTAAAGGGCAATTAGGGATAGTCAATCCACGCTGGTTGAGCTAGCAGCAACACCCAAATCCTATGAACAAATGAAAAACTAGAAACATTATCTGTATGGTCAATTAGCTTTTATTAGTGAAGATAATATGCTTGAAATTCTCAGGTTCAATCTGTAAGCCATTAAAAAGGACATCTAGTCTGATCAGACCACAAGGGAAGCAATGGCCTAGTGGTATTATCACTGGACTGTTAATCCAGGGACCTGGATAACATTCTGGGGACCTGGGTTCGAATCCAGCCACAGAAGATGGTTGAATTTGAATTCAATAAAATATCTAGAATTAAGAACCTAATGATGGCCATGAATCCATTGCCAACTGTTGGGGAAAAACCTGGTTCACCAATATCCTTTAGGGAAGGAAACTACCATCCTTATCTGGTCTGGCCTACATGTGACTCCAGACCCACAGCAATGTGGTTGACTCTGAACTGCCCCCCTCTGGGCAATTGGGGATGGAAAATAAATGCTGCCGAGCCAGCGACTTCCTCATCCCATTTATTAATAAAGAAAAACCTGGAGTATCGTGAACAATTCTAGGTACAGCTTAGCAAGAATACACAGGTCTTGGAAGGTATAGTGTAGATTTACCAGAATGATCCCTGGACTCCAAGAGTTGAATTGTAAGGGAAGCTATATACAAACCAGGAATGTATTTATCAGGTTTTGGAAGCTCAAGTGACAATTCGATTAAAGTGGAACAGATAAACTAGGCACAGAGACTATATCTACTAGTTGTGGGGTCTAGAACCGAGTTGGGGGACATATTCAGCGCAAAATGTTTAGAATACACTTCTATAAAACCAAGACTGGTGAAAATTTAGAACTGTCTATGGGAAACACAAGTTGATATTGCATCAAATGTCAAATGGAATGCTAATAGATTTCTATTACCCAAAAGATATTAAGGAACATGGGGCAAAGACAGAAAACGGCATTTGGTCGCTAATCAGTCATGATCTCATTGAATGGTGGAATAGAAGCAAGGGTTGAATTGGTCTGTTCCTGTTTCTAGATTCGCCAACATCTTTCCTCCAATGCTTCAGGTATCTCCTAAAGCCTGACACACACTTTTGCAACTGCACAACTTACTTTTCCAGCTCATTTCTTTACTCGAGTTCAGTCTTGAGTTTCCAGACTTCTTTTTTTAAAAACAACCCATATCTTACATTTTTAATATTTTTATTGGCATTATGGTCAAAGTTGAAAACATTTCAAGTACTGTCTGCTCAGTCCCTTAAGTTTCAGAAAACCTCAGAAGGGTGACTAAAAGCGTCTATAAATCAATCTTCTCCAGGACAATTAGGGATGGCCAATAAATGCTAGCCTTATCATTAATGCCAACATCCTGAGAAAGAATTAAAATAATCTGACCATTGTTTTGGGCTATAGAATGAACATTAATAGCAATATTAATCCCAGATTCCTTTCCAAATCTCCTTTGGCAAATTTAATTCTAACTTTTTTTTAAAAACAAAAGCATTGATCAATGTTAGATTTAATTCTATTCAATAATGCATTACACAGAATTTACAGCATAAACACAGGGAAATCAACCTAACTGGTTTACGCTGGCATGCCTGTTCCATGCAAGTCTCCTCCCATCCTACTTTAATCAAGTCCTACCAACATTTTGAGTTAGTTCATTCGGGGCATGTGGGCTTCACTGGCTGGGCTGGCATTTATTGCCCATCTCTAACTATTTGAAAAAAGGTGGTGGAGCTGCCTTCTTGAACCACTATAGTCCATTTAGCGTAGGTACACCAACAAATGCTGCTAAGGAGCGATTTCCAGGTATTTGACCCAGCAACACTGAAAGAATGGCAATATATTTTCAAGGCAGAACGAACAATGGTGTAGAGTGGAAGCTGGAGGTGGTGATAGTCTCGTTTATCTGCTGCCTTAGGATTTTTTTCAGGTATATACTTAGCTACATTCTTCATCTCCTTTAGCCATCCTCAGTATTGTTATCAAATTTAATCAACTGAAGAGTTAATTTATACAAGTTTATAAAACTACAAACAGTACAGTTGAGAACACCAAATCTTAGTCAATACTTCTTCCCCAGTCTTTTTAATATCCCAGCTACATTTTAACATGCACAAGAAAAATACTTCAGACAGTGGGAATCTAAAACAAGATACTGGAAATTCTTGGCAGGTCTGGCAACAACTGGGGAGAGAGATACATAGTTAACATCACAGGCTGATGCCTTTTTGATGGTTCTGGTTAAAGGTCATCAATTAAAAAACCTGTTTCTCTCTTATTTGCTGCTGACTGCATTTTCCGTACCTGCTTTTTGTCTCTCAGACTAGCTTCTTGCTTGGTTGTACGTTTTATCCTAGATTTGTAGCAGTTTCAATACAACCGTGTCTTCCATGTCACGGTTTTTGAAAATCTAAATAAACAATATTACACTGAGTGCTGCTATTGTTTGCACTTGCAACAATCTCAAGAAAATAGAAGTGGATTGTTCATTAAAGTTATCTCTTCTAAATCCGTGTTTAAGTAATAACACGAATTGTGTTATTGCTACTGTGCAGGCCCTCAGAACTGATTTAATTATTTCATCCTTACTGATAATCAAATAATGGAAATGTAATTGTTTGGGTCAGACAGGATATCCATTTTAACAAAGGTAGATTCTATTCTTATCTGCTTCTCGTCATATAAACTGCTCTATTTTAAATCTGGAAGGTTTCCCAATTGTAATAACACTGTCTAAATTGAAGACCATATTCTTCACACAATCATTCTTTTAAGTGAGCAATTACTGAAGCAGTGGTATACATATCATGGTGCAAAGATCACTTGCAGCCCCCCTTCCTCTCACCTGCATCTCTCAGACCTGCAGCACTGTTGCTAGAACTCCATTCTCAACCTTGCAAGCCTATGAAGTGGCTAAAACCAAATTCAGGAAAGGAAGGCTGAAGATATGGACAGTGAATCTAAGAAAGAGTATTAATTAGCAATGGATAGGCACACAGGTCAGGATTCTCTTACCAGGATATCCTGTTGATGCCTTGATATACATCTGTCCATACTGATCTTCTCCCATAGTCTCATATGCTTCATCATCATCATCCTCTTCCTCATTATGGTATGACGTTGGACTGTCTGTGGTCTGATTACTGCTTCCACCTGGGCTTGTGCGCTCTGCTTGAACATAGGTTACTGGCTGCACAAAAGATGTGGCTCCCCAGGATCCAGGATAGGAAACTCTGGGCAATTTCAAAGGTGTTGCACAGTTTAGGTGACTGGCACTCTCACGCAGGTTGGCTTCCAGTGAGCACTTTGTTGCAAGGGTATAAATGCCAGGCGCATTCAGATCTTGCTCGCAGTGTTCACTCTTCACTCGAGACAGCAACGGAATGGGCAAAGCTGGAGATACAACGGTTGGAGTGGCAGGTGGCTGTAGGGGACAAGGACTCTGCGGTTCAGAGCCAGTGTCTTCAATGGAGGTGGTCTGAGAGTCACAGTGCGGGGAACTCACTTTGAACATCAGTTCGGTTCCTTTCTCGACAATACGTTGTATTTGCAGGAAGCCTGCTGTATACATCACCACCAGCTGCTCACTAGCTGCCATGGTGAGCTTGCCGGTGTAACAAAAGGAAAGGATCTGCTGAAAGCAGGCAGGCGGCACCATGGCGGGCAACTCAAATGCACTTTTGCTGTTGCCACTGAACAAGTCCCTGAAATAAAGGCTGTTGGCAGCCAGCACGGCACGGTGTGCCTTAAAGGATTGACCTTTGACAACGATAGAGACATCGCAGAACAACCCCATTAACCGCTGTTCGTTCAGGCATCCCAGGACATTGTTCCCAAAATTTGGAATCTCGAGATGGAGGATCTGAGCCATGGCTAAGATGAAGTGCTGGTCCTTGCAAGAATCAGTGTGACAACATCGAAGCACAGCTGCAAACAAAACATAAAAGGGTTGGGGAGGAAGAAATAAAGTCAACAGGTCAGAACTCATTCTATTTCAATATCCCAAAGAAAAGCATCCCAGAATCACAAGCAAAAACTGAAAAAATTATGCACATTTGTTGTCAAACTAAAGCCACTGAAGAATCAGTCAGTACAAGTTACCTGATATTTAAAAACAGAATCAAATCACTGCTTTAGACAGCTCAGACTGTACAAGTCAACTCCCTGTACTGCTGTGCACTGAATGTAAATGAACAGGAGGGACAGCGATTAATATTCAGGCTACACACTTCAATGAATGGAGCTTTTGACTGACGGCCCTAAATGCCCACCAGCTTAGAAACGAGACTTCCAAACACAGGACTGTTATCTTGTTGCTAAAGTGAAGTTTTGCTTTGGTACAAGCTGTAGTTTGATGACTCATTGCAAAGATGGCAGTAAGCAGTATGCTTTGTCTCACCGTTGAGCAATGCCTGGGAAACAGAGATCGTTTTGAATTATGTATGTACCCAAGAGCTCCCACTGCAGTCTAGTCAATAGAGCCATTCACAATGCTAAAACATTTCAATCATTTCAAGTATTCAGCCCCATTAAAACTACAGGTCGTTACATTAAACCTTGTTAAAACTTACAGCCGTTACAGTAGCCAACGTACCCACCTATCAACGAGGATTAATGCCACTGAGCCTTTTCTCTATTAATGCAAATACAGTATGTGGTCTGACTAAATATTCCAACACACGCAAGTCTACAGCAGTCATGTGTCATGTTAGACAGCAAGCTCAGTGCAGGAAATGTGCCAATAATTTGAACTATTCAGTGACGATGCAGTACTGTAACATTAATGAAATCATTTATACTGTTTTAAAGACGAAAAGGCAGTACTGAATTGGGAGCTTAAAAACATCTTAATTTTATTTTTAAACACATTATTAGAATCTTATAGGACAGAATCAGTATTTTAGTCAACGCGCACATACTCAGAGGGTTATACAATTAGTCCTACCTCTCATTTGTTTCCTATAACCCTGCAAATATTTCAAGTATATATCCAAAATACCACTGAATCTGCTTCCATTGTCCTTTCAAGCAGCGCATTCCAGACTCTAACACGTTTGCAGCATTTAAAATAAATGCTCATTTCCCCTGCGGTTCATTTTCCAATTATCTCAAGTCTTTGTTATCTGGTTTCAGATAAGGAGAAACAGTTTCTCCTTATCTACTCTATCAAGCCCTTGATAACCTTAAATACTTCCCCTGGGAAAAGGTGTAAACATTAACTCTCTTGCCAAAGTTGTTGCCTGAATGACTGCATTCCAGCACCTGCAATATTTTGCTTTTGCAATAAGGCAATCATCTTGTAAATCAACTTCTCTCCTTCCCGTTGACAAGTATTATACTGAATCAGTTCATAAGACAAAAAAAAGTTATCCCAAAGAGGAGTTTACAACTCTTACATTACCAGGTTCAAATACCACATTAAAAATAGGGTAGTTTAAATTTACAAATCCTACAAAAAAAAATGTATTTGCATTCCTTATAAATTATCAATATAGCATTGCAAAAATTAGTTTTGGACAGAACACTTAACATTTCAGAGTGTGCATCTTTAAATTATCACAATCAGTAAAAATATTAAAACAGTAAACAATTTCTACATGTTGTTTACAGTCTCAGTGGAAGGCATTGAGAACCCGAGACCGGAGACATGAAGAAATGAAACTGAAATGCCCAAGAAAATGTGCCATATTAACAACAGGGCAGAGCATAGCAGCATAGTGACAACAATTTAGGACTCAGAACTCATGCAGAGTTCAAGTCCCACTTCAAGTTGTGAATTTGAAATTCAATGTTTGGCCACATATGAGCTTGCTACTGGAAAATAATCACGAACATGGCACAGCTTCCCTGAACTATCTAACTGTCTCATCCCCAACAGGGACATTTTCACCATTGTCTGCACCTCCAGTCCAACATTAGGTGATAAACTAACAACCATTAACTGGCTGAGTAAACTGCTCAAATCATAAATAATTCTAATGGAATGGAATCAAAGATCGCAATGGTTAAAGTGGAATACAAACAGTAGCTTCTTCAGCACCATTAAAATGACGACAAAAATCAAATAAAACAAGACAAAGCAGAGTTCTAGCAATATGCAAATAGTCATGGAAAATAAAATAACACTAAGCTTTCTGAGAATGGTTCCATGCATAAGCAATTTCAATTAAGACTAAAGTTAGGAGGGTTTACCTTGGAGAGGACAAAGTCAAGACTTGATCTGATAGAAGTTTTCAAAATGAGGTCTGCACAAAATGGATTGGGAGAAAGTGCTTCCACTTATTACTAGTTCAAGATTGAGACAACATAGATTTAATGTAACTGCAAAGGCAGCAAACGTGAAGCGAAAATTAACTTTCACGCAGGGAATTGCTAGGATCTGGAACTCCCTGACTGGAAGGGTGAGGGAGGTAGGTAGGTTGAAATCAAGGTATTTAAGAGGGTATTGGATGATTATTTGAACAGAAACAACAAGCAAGGTTATCGGAATAAAGCAGGAGAATGCCACTAATTCTAAATGCTCATTTGGAAAACTGGTGCAGGCACAATGGGCTGAATGACCTCCTCCTGCGCCCTAACAATTCTGAGATTCTATAATCACTCGCATAAAACAGGTGCCATACCTGGAGCAAGGACAAATTAGTCATCGAAGATAGACTGCTAATGTGGTACATTTTCTTTTGAGGATTTAAAATACTAACTTGCATTACTTGCTGTAGCTTCTGCCTCAAGTCAAAACACCGTGGGGTTTAAACCTATTCGCAGCACTTGGGCACAAAACGAACGGATTCTCCCTCCAGTGCAGCTGAGTGACTGCTGCAGAGTGCAGTCTTTCAGATGAAGGAGGTTAAACTGAGACCCCACCTGCCTATTTGGACGAATATAAAAGCAGGACTGTTATCCCTCAGCAGATTATCTGGCCCTTATTAGACGGCTATTAGAATGCGCTTGTTGGGCACAAATTGCATGCTGCATTTTTCACATCATAAGAGCAACTTCACCACCTGTGAAGCCCTTTGGGACACGTGTAGATTGCAAAAGGTGTTTTATAAATGTTAAGTCTCTCTTCCTTGCCTGTTCAGCTAAAACAAATATCACACAGTCCAAGAGCTTACAAGTTTTACACGTATAATTCTGTAATTATTCATGAGATGTGCAATTGCTCTGCACATCTTAATTCAGTTTACCTTTACAAAAGTTTAAGTTTCCTTTTACATCCAAATTGCCAGCTCGAGATTTAACCAGAAACAAGTTGTGCCATTTGATCTTAACAGCAAAACAGATCTGTATTGTGTTATCGTTTTTAGTTGGACAGAAACCAGTAATACGTGTCAACATGAATAATCAAGGAGATGAAAATAACAGGGCCACATGACAACTTCAGATACAAATTTAGCTTCAATAAAACTAATCTGTGAAGTATTTGCAGTTAGCTATTTTGATCTCACTAATTAATGAGTTTTGCCTTTATCACAAGAATCCAGCAAAAAAAAAGTCTTCACACATTTTAGCAAACACTGCAATGAAAAAAGTATTGCCTACATTCAGTAAATATGACTAGAAAATTGTTTATTCCGAATATTTCTAGCAAGAGGATTACCACTCTATAGAATCATACTCATACACTTGACAGCAACCAAAGCCTGCTCTCCATTTAACTTAGAAGTCAATGAACTTCTCAGTGAGCATAACGTCTGCACACCTTTCCCCGCTCTTCTGTCACACTATTTTGCTTCAGAGTCCTTTTTTCCTGCATCCTGCCCCTGGTTCATATAGTATCTTGCCTTCATACCATTAGCGTAGCATGAAATTTACAAAAAAAAAATACCAACATTGCTTGCTCATCAATATGAAAAAAAAAATCAATGCTTTCTCAACCTAATACAGTACATCTTGTATGACTCATGAGACTAGCTCCCTAAAGTTAGCTCTAAAATGAGTCAATACCATAAAAAGTCAATTAGCGACTAGCTTCAATGAATCAGATTCTGTCACTTTCATTGCTTCATTACCATTTATGGTGGCACAGCTTGGTATTTTATTAGCAAATCTGTTCCTGAGTCAGCATTACTCGACATGAGAACATCAGGACAGAATGCCCATTTATTTAGCATTGAATATTGTGAAAACAGAGTTTAGCTGGGACATGTGCCATGTACTTATTTCCCCCTTTGTGCTCCATCAGATTTCGGTTTCTGCTAGCTTACAAATTTACTACTAAGGATGTGTTCAAAATACCAGTTCCCTCTTGGTGCTCTTTCACCACCAGCTCCCACACCCCAAATCTATGCAGTGGTCAACAATGCTAGAAAAACTGAGACTCATTTGCAGCAGGTGAACTAAGGTTAAACCGCAATCTACAGTGCAAGTATCACCGTATCAAAAGCATGTGGAAGGTTTTATTAAAATTACAAATATGCCAACTGTATTAATTATACTTTTTTTCAAAACAAATTTATAACAAGCTTTTACTGATTAGTGACCTATGATTAGTAGCCATAAATGCTACAAATCATTACTGATAAAAAGCAGTGATGCACTAGAGTAGAAGCTATCGCTCTTTGTTTCACTGGATTTTAAAACTTGCCAGGCCTTCAGCTCTATAAATGAAAAGCAAAACTGCTGCATGTATTCATGTAAAAGACTAATTTCTTTTGTCAGACAGTAGGGTGCCAACATTTACACAAGTAACAATTGGAGAAGTTGAAATCCATCCTCTCCCATTGCCCCACCATTACAGAGTAGCCAGATCAGAGACTGTTTCTGCCAATTCCATCCCTAGAGTTGGCATTGAAGTAAAAGATATTTGACATCATACATTGGTATGTGCAGACATGAAGAGCCAAAATGTCATCCTCACTATTGTCCTATTTTATGATTCGAACACGAGGAAGAGTTTTACTTGATTCACTTGGCCAGAATTGAGTGTGTTGGGACTTGTTGGCAAAAGGCAAGGTCAACTTATGCATCAGGTACATGAGAAAAAAATGACTTTGGCCAAATGTTGTTGTTGGTGGTGGGTGGTCAACTTTTTCATGAGATGGTCCATTACTCAATTAGCTATGGACAGACATGATTTGAATAATTCACACCATGTTTGAATTCTATACGCAAGTATTAATCAGTGATCACATTTGAGCAGATAGCCCGAACATCTCCCGGCTGAACAAACAGAAAGATAAAACTCAGGTGAATGAACACAGATCTGAAGTTCAGACTTAGTTTCTCTCTCCAAAGATGTCATCAGAACTGGCTGTTTTGAGTATTTTCTATTTTTCTCAAATTTCCAGCATCTGAAGGGTATTTTGCTTTTAAAAATAAACAGGATTAGGCAACTACAAAGAAATGAGGGAAGGGCCAGCCAGAGCCAACTGGAAGGGGTGCCTAACAGGAAACACAGTGCAGCAGCAATGGTAGACGTTTTTGGGAGTAACTCGGGAGGTACAGCAGTAATTCATGCCAAGGACAAATAAACATACTAAGGGAAGAATGAGGGAACTATGATTGACAAGGCAAGTTAGGAACAGCTTAAAGCAGAAGTAAAAGCGTACAGTGCAATGAAGACTAGAGGGAAGCCAAAGGATTGGGAAGCCTTTAAAAACAAGAGGATAATTTAAAAAAAAACAATACTGGGGGAGATGCAATTAGAGTAAGCTAGCTAGTAATGGAAAAAAAAGAGGACTGCAAGAGTTTTTTTTTAAAAAGATATGTAAAAAATAACAGAGGCATGAGTGGACATTTTCCAATGGTTCAAGGAGACTGGAAAAGTAATGGGCGAACAAACAAATGGTGGAGGAACTGAACGAGTACCCTGTGTGAATTTTCACAGAAGATACCAGCAGCATACCAAGAGAGCCAGGGGAAGAAATGAGAGTGGTGGTGGTGTTGGTGTTGGGGAAAGTGGAAGGTCTGATGGTGGATAAATCACCTGGACCAGATGGCCTACCACTCCGGAGCTCTGAAAGAGATAGATTATGACATTGTAGAGGCATTGGCAGTGGTTTTTCAGGAATCACAAGACTCAGGGAGGGTTCCAGAGGACTTGGAAATGTTTAATGCAACACCTCTGTTTAAAGGGGAAGGGAGGCAGAAGACAGGAAACTATACATCAGTTAGCCTGACCTTGATCAATATTAAAGGATTTTAGAGTCCACGTGATTGACTGCAGAGGCTGTCACCCTGCTAGGTAACATCGTAGGTGCGCCTCCGGTGAAGCACTGGTGCTCTGTCTCACTTGTTATTTATATGCCTCGGTTTGCTGGGTTGGTTGGCATTAATTCCGGTTCAGAACCGTAAGTAATGGCAAATCATCCAGCAAACCAAGGCACAGGCATATAAATAAAATGTGGAACAGAACACCAATGGCTTCACTGGAGGTGCACGGACGATGTTATCTAGCAGGGTAACAAAACGTCTGCAACCAAACACACCGGAATGGCGAGCAAGTCTGCAACCTCATCCATAACCCGAGCTACAAAATCTTCAAAAACTTGAGTTTAGAGTCCATTATTAAGGATGATATCACAGAATACTTGGAAGTTGATCATGTGAACGAGACTCCCCAAGCTGTACTCCCAGCTCGAAATGGTAGGAGATCCCTGGGCGAACAGAGGAAGCACTGCAGTGAAAAGCTCAAGGCCTCACTGGTAAAGTGCATCATTCCCACAGACACTTGAAATCACTGGCCCAAAGTGGAGAAAGAGCATCCAGGAAGACGTCAAACACCTCGAAACTTGCCATTAGGAAGAGGGACTAGGACCCGAGGACACAGTCTCGAAAGTGAAGGGGTGACCCTTCAGAATTGAGATGAGAAAGAATTTCTTCAGCTAGAGGGTGGTGAATCTGTGGAACTCTTCCACAAAAGAACTGTAAAGGCCAAGTATGGAGTGTACTTAAGACAGACAGAAAAGGTTCTTGATTGGTAAGGGTATCAAGAATTACAGGAGAATGGTATTGAGAAATGTATCAACCATGATCAAATGGCAGAACAGATTCAATTGACTGCGCAACCCAATTTTGCTCCTATATCTTATAATCTTATAGCGTGAAAACAATGTTACATAGCTTACATAGGACACAGTTACAGCACTGTAGGAAGTCCTGGGAATGCCACTGAAGGATTAAAAATAAAAATCAATGGGAAAAGGTGATGTACAGATTCATCAAGATGATACCACAGCTGAGGAGTCACACGCAAACAACCGTGAAGAAAGTGAATTAACAAGTTAGGGATATATTTCACTTAAAATTACAAAAAAAAAAGGATGGTCAGAGGTTTCAAGATTATGAAGGATTATGATAATTTACAAGTACTTGATTGTTCTCTTCAGCGGACAAGCTAGAACATGGCAGCTCCGATCTAAGAATTATAAAAGCATAAAAAGGAGGACAGGTTTTTGGACTTTTTTGTCAGCTTCCAAAGATTTTGGAAACATGAGTAGCCATTAAAACTCAAATGTTTAAATAATTCATTCACACAAAAATCAGAAAAAGAGAACAATTCAAGAATGAAAAATATAATGCAATGTATATTTGTTTTCGAAAAGAAATGTAGTTAATAAACAGTTTGCTAGCCTACTGTGGTAACTAAATAAACATCTCACTATCCTGCTAGAAAGTCTCCAGTTCACACAACGAATTGAAGAATTTAAAAACAAGAGGCAGGCAAGGTCAATCAGCTACACCCAGTAAGTAGTGATGTAAAACAAATGAGGTTTTTGACAGAAACATAGCATGTTAATTTTTTTGGGATTATAACACAAAAATAAGTAGCTTTAATTAAACCAAGTCAAATTATTTTGCTCCGTGAGTTCACCTATGAAATAATAGTTTATTTTATTGTACGTAGAGTCACAGTCATAGTCATATTGAACCACACCTTTCAGTCCAAGTTGTCTAATTCCACCAGACGTAGCAATCTGACATAGTCCCATTTGCCAGCATTTGGCCCATATCCCTCTAAACCCTTCCTATTCATGTACCCACCCAGCTGCTTTCCTGTGGCAGGATGTCCTGCACACGCACCTGCTCTATAAAGAAAATAAGTACCCCTCAGATCCTTTTTAAATCTTTCCCTTCTCACCTTAAACCTATGCCCTCCAGTTTTGGATGCTCCTACCGTGGGGAAAGTACCTCTGCTTTTCATCCTATCCATGCCCTTCATGGTTTTATCAACCTCTATAAAAGGTCACCCCTCAGCCTCCAATGCTCCAAAGAAAACAGCCCCAACCTACTCAGTCTCTCCCTATTGTTCAAACCCTCTGATCCCAGCAACATCCTTGTAAATCTTTTTCTGCACCCTCTCAAGTTTAACAACATCCTTCCTACGGAAGGGCGAACAGAACGGTATGTAGTATTCCAAAAGTGGCCTCATCAATGTCCCGTACATGACATCTCAACTCCTATACTCAATGTTCTGACCAATGTAAGCAAGTGTGTCAAACATTTCCTTCAACACACTGTCTACCTACAATTCCACCTTCAAGGAACTATGCACCTGCACTCCTGGGTCTTTGTTCATCCACACTTCCTGGGATCCTACCATTAACTGCAAGTCTTGCCCTGGTTTGCCTTACCAAAATATAAATACCTCACATTTATCGAAAGTGAACTCCATCTGCCACTCCTCGGCCTTGCCTTACCTCAACAGGTGTTCCCTTAATTTTACTTTCTAAAAGTTTGGAGACCCCTCAAGGTCATATGTCAAAGGTTCAAATACCTGATTCCAAATCACAACGGGGAGGTGATGGCCCAGTGGACCTGGAAATTCTGCTATAGCAGATGGCAAAATTTGAATTCAATAAAAATCTGGGATGAAGAAACCATCACAGATTGCCAAGAAATACTCATCTAGATCACTAATATCACTTCCAAAAAGAAGTCTGCCATTCTTGCCTGGTCTGGCCAATGTGAGCCCAGACCCACAGCAACGGGGCTGACTCTCAACAATTAGGGATGGGCAATAAATATTGGCCTAGCCAGCGACATCCAAGTCCCATGAAGGAATACTTTTATAAAAAGGATTGCAATACCAAGGGTTAGCTAATTTTACAGGAGCATATCAGGCAGTAGAGATGCAGTACAGACTATTATGGGAGAGAACATCACCATTGGGTCCAGCAGAATTTCTAATCCATGTGATCTTGCTGTACGCAAAGAAATTCTCAAAGCACTATTGAAATGCAGAATCCTTCACCATGAAATCATCGAATCATAAGATCCTTACAGTGTGGAAAGGGGCCCTTTGGCCCAACAAGTCCACACCGAACCTCAGAGCATCCCACCCAGACCCACCCCCACCAACAACCCACTTAACCCACACCTCCCTAAACACTACAGGCAATTTAGCATGGCCAATCCACCTAACCTGAACATCTTTGGATTGTGGGAGGAAACCGGAGCACCCGGCGGAAACCCACGCAGACACGGGGAGAATGTGCAAACTCCACACAGACAGACGCCAGAGGCTGGAATCGAACCCGGGTCCCTGGCGCTGTGAGGTAGCAGTGCTAACCACTGAGCCACCGTGCCGCCCCTATTACTAAAATATTACTAAAGCATAGTTCAGAAATAACTTTCAAAACAGAATTTGTTGTTCAAGTTATTCCAATTGAATAGTGGGAAGACCGAAACTAGTGAAGTTGACAAAAATCAAAACTATTCCCTATCTGTTGACACTACCCGGCTTCTCAGCAACAACCAAAAATTAAACTTGACCCTCAGCAACTTTGCTGTCATTTGATGCCAGGGTGAGTTTCCCACCACATATACACACCATCATAATGGTCACCTACTGCCACTCCAAAACATTATCTGACTTGCTCCTGCCTCAGCTTATCGGCTCCTAAAACACACAACCATACCTTCATATCTCTAGTTTTGACTATTTCGATGCTCTCTGACGAGTGTCCGACATTTTTTCTTCAAAATTTAGGTCATCCAAAGATGTGGGGTCCACGCTTTAACTTGCAGCAAATCCCATTCCTTTATCACCCCAGTGCTCAGCTGATGTTTGTTGGATTCTTTATTTTAAAATCTACTTAAATTCACAAATTCAGAGACATCTGTGCTCCTGCCTGCCTTGAACATCCCCAATTTGCATTGCTCCACAGTTATTAGGCAGATATTTAGATGCCTAAAACCCAAAATCTCGAGTTCTCTCCCCACATGTTTTCACATCTTGGGCATTGCATGTAACCTACCTCTTTGACCAAACTTTCAGATATTTGACCCAAGTAACACTTCC
The DNA here is from genome assembly GCA_024137785.1 of Ginglymostoma cirratum. Taxonomy (NCBI): domain Eukaryota; kingdom Metazoa; phylum Chordata; class Chondrichthyes; order Orectolobiformes; family Ginglymostomatidae; genus Ginglymostoma; species Ginglymostoma cirratum. The sequence goes on from JAHRHZ010000036.1 coordinate 1,053,068, forward strand.
CTAATGTGGTGTTGATGTCATATTTTAACTTAAGGCTACAGTGAAGCACCATGGGGCATTTTATTACTTCTAAAGGTGCGAAAGTACAAGTTATTGCTTTTGTTGAGAAATGAATATCACAGAGCTCAGAGATTGACCAGGCAAGTGGGAGGAGACTAGTTAACATGGAGATAATTAAATGTTACCGTATTGGAACATTCAGATTCTGTTACTGTTTGCCATCTGCTCTCTGATGAATGCTTTAGGATCTTTCACTAAAGACAGTATTCATTGTCGTGGTTCTTATACACAATTTAACTGCTTTGGAAGAGGATTTTTTCTGTGAAAGTACAAAACTGTAAAGAATTCCTTGCAAATATGGTAGCTTAACTTTGCCAAAAGGCATGAAAAAAAGAACTTTCCCAATCACCAAAATGACTTGAAAATCTCTTGATGTAACATTAATAACAGGCATGACACAATGAATTGTTTGACATCTACTGTTCTTTGACTGCTGGGGCTTGGACTGAATCCAACTAGAGATGAAATACTCATTCCTCTGATAATTCCGAGCAAACCGTTTCAACATATTTCCTATTGGATGTTATTCCAAAGCATTATGTTGATAACAATTCAGTTCAGTAAAAAAAATGACTGAAAATTGCACATAGGGGCAAAATGCGGTGCTCCGATGTCACACCTATCTCCAGAAGATAGAGGCATTCTGATGCAATAAAATATAGGTAGCTCTTTCCTGCAATCAGTCAGGATATCTCTGTAACTTGAAAATATTTACGCCATGTCAGGGTATGACAAAGCACAAACATTTCAGTTCAGAGCACAGCATTCATCTCAGTGTTCAATTCTACTCAAACAAAATTTCAAAAAATTTAAAATGCAAGGGTTTATCAGTTCTTACTGTGCAAGTTTAATATCCAGAGAAGTGTTCATCAGCTAGCAGGTAGAAAAACGTTAGAATTGTAGAGAAGTTTAACCTTCACACCACAGCATTGAACATGTTTAATGGGATCATTAACAAGTCAAACGATTGCTGAATAATTTACTTTCAGCTGTCACAAGACTAACTGTTTGAAGCACCACAAGAGTACATTTGTAAATATGCCAATGCTCATTTAAAGTTTGCTGCATGTCTGCACAAGCTTAGTTTTCCCACAGACAATTCAACTAAAATGTTTTTATTTGGCAGAACAAGTATTCTTTGACCATTTACCTCCGGTAAGCATAATCCAAGGGAAACAGCTTCGCAGTTCAAGATTTGCTCAAAATCTGCAGTTATTTATCCATTCTGCAAAATTGACCTTCAAAGGAAAGTAATAATTTTCTTTGCCCGCAAGAGTGCCAGGCATGAGAAGGTATTTTCTTTAAAGCGTTGTCACAAACTCATGAGTTTTAGGGTAAAACCAAATACCATTGGTTTGGTAGTAATAATCTCCCTTAGAAGCACAACAGGAACTTGATTCCACATTTTTAAAAAATGCTAGAAGGAAAGAGTACCAGGACATAAATCTTCAATGAAATACACTAGCTGATCGACTCAATTTCCTTTATTGAGTATTATACATTTAATACATACAGTAAATACATTTTATACATTACTGAAATATATCCAATGAGACACAGGATTTGCTGTTGGTCTAACAATGGGGATGCTTAATCAATGTTCGCATAAAATTAATTTACAGGGACTGCGTAACCTGAATTCCGTTCTGATTAAATTGTAGACATTGGTTTTTTAAAAAACAGTACTTTGGGGACTGCATTCCACATAAACTCCATTATTTCATTGAAATTGGAAATGTTCATCCGTTTTACATATATTCATTTATGTATTTAAATTTTATCCCACAGTTATTTTAAAGCTAACAAATACAGCAAGTTGGTATGTGGGATGTACCATTGGGAGGTCAGTTATTTGGTATTGAGCAGTAGTTTGGATGGAGGGGGAACAAAAGGGAACACCATTTACCTGTCCTAGACAGCAGCGCACTACTTCAGCAGCATCTGGGAATAATCCGCAGATTTCACAGAAGTTAGATGCACGAGTGTGCCTCAAGGTATTTGACATCACACCAGAGGTATGGTATAAATGGATACTGAAAGAAAAGGTTTGGTGTAGTCAGATCGTTGATGCCTGTTATCAGGGAAAGGATCGCTGCATGGGGGTGAAAACCACATCTGGCACTTTGATCCAAGGAATTTCCATAAATATTAAATTTTGAAAGCTTTAATTATCAAATGTTTCCATGCAAATACATGTTTACATTGCCTTTCTCAGCTAAGACCAGAGACATTCCCATGCACAGAAAAAGAACGGATTACTGTGATTTCTGAAAATCTGAAATAAAAAACAAGTAGTACTTGAAATACTAAACAGGAATGACTGTATTTGAGGGAGAAACAGTAATCACTTCAGGTTGACGACCATTCCAGCAGGACTGATCAGTTTTCATTAATTCTAAATGAAAGGTCAAAAGTGAAACATCTAGTCTGTTTCTTTCTCCACAGAAGCTGCCTGAACTGATTATTTCCAGCACCTTTGGTTTTTTGACAAACTGGTAGGTGTAAATAATAAAATACAAGTTCAGATTTGGTACAACAGAAATTTGGAGGGAGATGTACACAAAAATCAATTCCATCTGTACAGTTGATTGAAGGGTGCAAATATACACCATGTGGTAATTTAGGTACATCACTTGCTCAAGACTAACAATACAATTCAGTTTATGCCATCACAGATTTGGACAAGAATAAAACCTGGGCTTTATTTAGAGATTCAAGTAAATTTCATTTCCTGAGAAAAGAGATTGAATGAGGTTTCAAACTGAACATTTTTAAAAGTACTGTCTCATAATTTGAAGTGAATCAAACGAATGCCAGTCAGTCCACCCTTACTACCATAGAGGCCACGTTTGGTCTGATCAAGTTCCAGCTGACTCTGCACAAAGTCCCTCAAGTGCCCATCCAATTTCCTTTTGAAACCACTGATTGACCCTGCTTTCATCATCCTTGTAGGAAATGAGTTCCAGGCAACTACCTGTTGCTGCATAAAGATCTTCCTCACATCCACCTTCTTTCACTTGCCCAAAACAAAAAAAAAACAAAACTTAAATCTGCGCACCCCTAGACCTTGTACCATCAGCCAACACGGCCAGTTCATTTGAGGGATATGGGCATCACTGGCTGGCAAGCATTTATTGCCCATCCCTAGTTGCCCTTAAAGTGATCAGCGGCCTCCTTAAAAATCGCTGCAGTCCACCTGCAGTGGCTTGACCCACAATGCCATTAGGGAGGGAATTCCAGAATTTTGACCCTGCAGTGATATTTTTCCAAGTCAGGACAGTGCATGGCTTGGAGGGGAACTTGAAGGTAGCATTCCCATGTATCTACTACTCTGGTCCTTCCAGATGGAAGTGGCCATGGATTTGGAACATACTATCAGAGTATTTTTGGTGAATTTCTGCAGTGCATCTTGTAGGTAGTACACACTGCTTCTGAGAATCAGTGCAGGAGTGGAGTGGATGCAATGCCAATCAAGGAGGCTGCTTTGTCCTGCATGGTATCAAGCTTTTGAATGTTGCTGGAGCTGCACCCATCCAGGCGAGTGGGGAGTACTCCATCTCACTCCTGATGTGTGCCTTGTAGATAAGCGGACAGGGTGTGAGGAGTCAGGTGGTGACTTACTCACCACAGTATTCCTAGCCCCTGGCCTGCTCTCGTAACCACTGCGCTTATGTGGCTAACCCAGATGAGTTTCTGGTAAACGGTAAGACCCAGATCATTGATAGTGAGGGATTCAACGAAGGGTAGAACCACTGAATGTCAAGGGGCAATGGTTAGGTTGTCTCTTGCTGGAAGTGATCATAATCCAGCATTTGTGTGGCACAAATGTTACTTGCCACTTGTCAACCCAACCCTGGATATTTTCCAGATCTTGTTGCATTTGAACGCAGACTGTTTCAGTATCTGAGTCACAAATGGTGCAGAACACTGTGCAATCATTGGCAAACATCCCCATTACTGACCTTTCAGAGGGAAGGTCATTGATGAAGCAGCTGAAGATGGCTGGCCTAGGACACTACCTGAGGAACTCCTGGAGATGACCGAGCTCCAACCATGACTATCTTCCAGTGTGCCAGGTATGACTCCCACCAGACTTTGCCATCTGGTATCGACTGATTCCAGTTTTTCTGGGACTCCTTGATGCGACACACTGTCAAATGCAGCCTTGGCGTTAAGGGCTGTCACTCTCACCTCACACCTGGAATTCACTTTTGTCTAGATGTGAACCTAGGTCATAATGAGGTCAGGAGCTGAGTAGCCCTGACAGAACCCAAACTAGGCATCACTAAGCAAGTTATTGTTGAGCAGCTGCTGCTCGATACCACTGTAGATGACACCTTCCATCAAATTATTGATGATCAAGAGTAGACTGATGGGGCAGATTTGTCCTGCTTTTTATATACAGGTCATACTTGGGACATTTTCCACATTGTTGGGTAGATGCCAGTGTAGCAATTCTACTGGAAGAGCTTGGCTAGGGGAGCAGCAAGTTCGAGAGCACGTACAATTGCCGGGATGTTGTCAAGACCTAGTGCCTTTGCAGTATTCCACAGTCTCCAACCGTTTCTTGATATCACACGGAATGAATCAAACTTGGCTGAAGACAGGTATCTAATGCTGGGGACCACAGGAGGAGGCAGAGATAGATCATCCACTCGACACTTCTAGCTGAAGATTGCTGCAAATGCTTCAACCTCATCTTTGCACTAATGTGCTGGGCCTTTCCATCATTGAGAATGGGGATATTTGGAGTTTCCTCCTCTAACAAGTTGTTTAATTGCCCACCGCCAATTACAACTCGATGCAGCAGGATTGCAGAATTTAGATCTGATTTGATGGTTGTGGAAATGCTTAGCTCTGTCTTTCACTTGCTGCTTATGCTGTTTGGCATGGAAGTAGTCTTGTTTGGTAGCTTCAGCAAGTTGACACCTCATTTTCAGGTACGTCCGGTGCCGCTCCTGGCACGCCCACCTGCACTCTCCATTGAGCCAGACTTTCTCCTGGCTTAACAAGCATGGGGCTGGATGAACACAGCAGGTCAAGCAGCATCATAGGAGCAGGAAAACTTGACGTTTCGGGCCTAAACCCTTCATCAGAAATGGGGGAGGGGAAGAGGGTTCTGAAATAAATAGGGAGAGAGGGGGAGGTGGATAGAGGATGGATAGAGGAGAGGATAGGTGGACAGGAGGCAGACAAGTCGAAGAGGCGGGGATGGAGCCAGTAAAGGTGAGTGTAGGTAGGGGGGTAGGGAGGAGATAGGTCAGTCCAGGGAGGACGGACAGGTCAAGGGGGCGGGATGAGGTTAGTAGATAGGAGATGGGGGTGTGGCTTGAGGGGAGAGGAAAAACAGGTTAGGGAGGTGGAGATGAGCTGGGCTGGTTTTGGGATGCGGTTGGGGGAGGGGAGATTTTGAAGCTTGTGAAATCCACATTGATGCCATTGGGCTGCAGGGTTCCCAGGCTGAATATGATTTGCTGTTCCTGCAGCCTTCGGGTGGCATCACTGTGGCATTGCAGGAGGCCAAGGATGGACATGTCATCTGAGGAATGGGAGGGGGAGTTGAAATGGTTTGCGACTGGGAGGTGCAGTTGTTTGTTGCGAACTGAGCGCAGGTGTTCTGCAAAGCGGTCCCCAAGCCTCCGCTTGGTTTCCCTGATGTAGAGGAAGCCACAATGGGTACAGCGGATGCAGTATACCACATTGGCAGATGTGCAGGTGAACATCTGCCTGATGTGGAAAGGCTTCTTGGGGCCTGGGATTGGGGTGAGGGAGGTGGTGTGGGGGCAGGTGTAGCATTTCCTGCGGTTACAAGGAAAAGTGCCGGGTGTGGTGGGGCTGGAGGGGACAAGGGAGTCGCGGAGGGAGTGGTCCCTCCGGAAGGCAGATAAGGGTGGGGAGGCAAAAATGTCTTTGGTGGTGGGGTCTGATTGCAGGTGGCGGAAGTGTCGGAGGATGATGCGTTGGATCTGGAGGTTGGTGGGGTGGTATGTGAGGACGAGGGGGATTTTTTTTGGTTATTGTTGCGGGGACGGGGCGTGAGGGATGTGTTCCGGGAAGTGCGGGAGACACGGTCGAGGGCGTTCTCGACCACTGTCGGGGGGGGAAGTTGCGGTCCTTGAAGAATGAGGACATTTGAGATGTGCGGGATTGGAATGTCTCATCCTGGGAGCAGATGCGGCGGAGGCGAAGGAATTGGGAATAGGGGATGGCATTTTTGCAGGAGGGTGGGTGGGAGGTGGTGTATTCCAGGTAGCTGTGGGAGTCAGTGCGCTTGAAATGGACATCTGTCTCTAGGTGGTTGCCCGAGATGGAGACAGAGAAGTCCAGGAAGGAGAGAGAAGTGTTGGAGATGGTCCAGGTGAACTTCAGGTTGGGGTGGAAGGTGTTGGTGAATTGGATGAACTGTTCGAGCTCCTCGTGGGAGCACGAGGCGGTGCCGATGCAGTCATCAATGTAACGGAGGAAGAGGTGGGGTTGAGGGCCAGTGTAGGTACGGAAGAGGGATTGTTCCACATAACCTACAAAGAGGCAGGCATAGCTTGGGCCCATGCGGGTACCCATGGCCACCCCCGTTGTCTGTAGGAAGTGGGAGGAATTGAATGAAAAGTTGTTGAGGGTGAGGACGAGTTCGGCTAGGCGAATGAGGGTGACCCTGCAGCCCAATGGCATCAATATGGATTTCACAAGCTTCAAAATCTCCCCTCCCCCAACCACATCCCAAAACCAGCCCAGCTCATCTCCACCTCCCTAACCTGTTTTTCCTCTCACCTCAAGCCACACCCCCATCTCCTATCTACTAACATCATCCCGCCCCCTTGACCTGTCCGTCCTCCCTGGACTGACCTATCTCCTCCCTACCCCCCTACCTACACTCACCTTTACTGGCTCCATCCCCGCCTCTTCGACTTGTCTGCCTCCTCTCCACCTATCCTCTCCTCTATCCATCCTCTATCCACCTCCCAGTCTCTCCCTATTTATTTCAGAACCCTCTTCCCCTCCCCCATTTCTGATGAAGGGTCTAGGCCCGAAACGTCAAGTTTTCCTGCTCCTATGATGCTGCTTGACCTGCTGTGTTCATCCAGCCCCATGCTTCTTATCTCGGATTCTCCAGCATCTGCAGTACCTTTTAACTCTTTCTCCTGGCTTAAATGGTAATGATCGAGTGGGGGATACGCCAGGCCACGAGGTTACAGATTGTGTTGGAGTAGAATTCTGCTACTGTTGATGGCCCACAGCGCCTCACGGATGCCCAGTCTTAGATTTCAAACAGATCTAGCAATTTATGTCATTTTGTACGGTGATAGTGCCACACAACATGATACAGGTTGCTGTCAATGAGAAGGCCGGACTTAGTCTCTGCAAGGACTGTACAGTGGCCCCTCTTGACAATACTGTCAGCAGACTGGTAAGGATGAAGCCAAGTATATTTTTCCCTCATATTGGTTCCCTCACCAGCTGCGAGGCTGGGTCTGCAGCATACATGTCCTCTACATTTCAACCACTTTGATCAGCAGTGCTGCTGCCAAGCCACTGTTGGTGGTTGGGAGATTTCAATGTCCACCAGAGTACATTTTGTGCCCTTGCCATCCTCATTAGGAAGAAACAAAGTAGGGTCAAATGGTGTAGAATCTGTGTGGGTAGAACTGAGGAGCCGCAAAGGTAAAAAACCATAGTTATGGTTGTGTACAGGCCTCCAAAACAGTAGGCAGGAGCTGAGGCGCAAGATACACCAGGAGATAGAAACGGTGTGTAAGAAAGGCAATGTCACAGCAATTATGGGGGACTTCAATATGCAGGTGGACTGGGAAAATCATGTTGGTAGTGGATTGCAAGAAAAGAAATTTGTGGAATGTCTGAGAGATGGCTTTTTGGAGCAGCTCGTGGTGCAGCCCACAAGGGAACATGCAATACTGGATTTAGTGTTGTGCAATGAGGCAGACTTGATAAGGGAGCTTAAGGCGAAGGAACCCTTAGGAGGCAGTGATCACAATCTGACAGAATCAGAGGTAACGGTATTACAGCTGAATAAAGGTGACTACAGAGATAGGAGGGAACAGCTGGGCAGAATTGACTGGAAGGAGGAGCCTAGCAGGAAAGACAGTGGAACTGCAACGGTAGGAGTTTCTGGGAGTAATTCAGGAGATGCAGCAAAAATTCATCCCTAGGAAAAAGCAGCATGGTACAGGGAGGATGTGGCAACCATGGCTGACTAAGGAAGTCAGGGATAGCATAAAAGCAAAAGAGAAAGCATATAATGTGGCAAAGGGCAGAGGGAAACCAGAGGACTGAAAAGCTTATAAAGACCAGAGGGCAACAAAAAAGAAACAAGGAGGGAGAATATTAAATGAGGCTAAACTAGCCAGTAATATAAATGAAGACTGTAAGAGTTTCTTTAAATACATAAAAGGCAAAAGACAGACAAAAGTGGACATTGGACCACTGGAAAATGACGGTGGAGAGATAGTAGTGGGGAACAAGGAAATGGTTGAGGAACTGAATAATTACTTCACATGTCTTCCACCGTGAAGACTGACGAGTAATCTCCCAAAAATTCAAGAGAGTTCGGGGGCATAGCTGAGTATGGTGGCCATCACCAAGGAAAAGGTGCTAGCAAAACTGATAGGCCGAAAGGTGGATAAATCACCTGGACCAGATGGACTACACCCCAGAATTCTAAAGGAGATAGCTGAAGCTTTAGCAGTGATCTTACAGGAATCGCCAGAGTTAGGGAGGGTCCCAGATTACTGGAAAAAAATCGCTACCGTGACACCCGTTTAAAAAGAGAGTAAGGCAAAAGACAGAAAATTACAGGCCAATTAGCCTAACTGCAGTCCTGGGTAAGATTTTGGAGTCCATTGTAAAGGATGAGATTTCTGAATATTTGGAAGTGTATAGTAAAATAGGGCAAAGTCAGCATGGGTTCATCAAGGGGAGGTCATGCCTGACAAATCTGCTAGAATTCTTTGAGGAAGTAACGAGCAGGGTAGACCAAGGAGAGCCAATGATGTTATCTACCTGGACTTCAAGAAGGCCTTTGATAAGGTACCACAAAAAAAAAAAAAAGAGGCTGTTGAGTAAGATAAGGGGCCCATGGTGTTAGAGGGAAGGTATTAGAACGGATAGAAGATTGGATCTCTGGCAGAAAGCACAGAACGGGGATAAAAGGGCTCTTTCTCAGGATGGCAGCCGGTGACAAGTGGTGTTCCACAAGTGTCAGTGTTGGGACCACAACTTTTCACTTTATACATTACTGATCTAGATGAAGGAACTGAGGGCATTCTGGCTAAGTTTGCAGACGATACAAAGATAGGGACAGGTAGTATTGAGGAGGTGGCGAGGCTACAGAAGGATTTGGACAGGTTAGGAGAGTGGGCAAAGAGGTGGCAGATGGAGTACAACGTGGGAAAGTGTGAGGTCATGCACTCTCGTAAGGAGAGCAGAAGCATGGACTATTTTCTAAATGGGAAGAAAGTTCAGAAGTCTGAGGTGCAAGACAGACTTGAGTCCAGTAGTCAGGAAGGCAAATGCAATGTTGGCATTTTTTTTAAGAGGACTTGAATATAAAAGCAGGGATGTACTACTGAGGCTTTATTCAGGCCACATTCAGAATATTGTACACAGTTTCGGTCCCCATATCTCAGGGACGACGTACTGGCTCTGGAGGGGGTTCAGAGGAGGTTCACGAGAATGGTCCCAGGAATTGAAAGCTTAACATATGAGGAACGTCTCAGGACTCTGGGACTATCCTCATTGGAGTAGAGAAGGATGGGGAGGGGGGGGATCTAATTGAAACTTACAGAATACTGAATGGCCTGGATAGAGTGGATGTTGAGAAGATGCTACCTTTGGTAGGAGTGACCAGGACCCGAGGGCACAGCCTTAGAGTAAAGGGAAGACCTTTTAGAATGAAGAGAAAGGAGCAACTTCTTCAGCCAGACAGCGGTGAATATATGGAATTCACTGCCACAGAAGGCTGTGGAGGCCAGGTCATTGAGTACATTTAAGACTGAGACAGATAGGTTTTTGATTATCAAGGGGACCAAGCGTTACAGGGAGAAAGTAGGAGAATGGGGTTGAGGAACTTATCAGCCATGATCGAATGGCAGAACAGACTCGATGAGCCGAATGGCCTAATTTCTGCTCCTATGTCTTATCGTCTTATGGAGTACCGATTCATCAGCCGAAGGAATACAGTACATGGTAACCAGCATGTTTCCTTGTCTGTTTAACCTGAAGCCATGAGACTTCATGAGATCCGGAGTCAATATTGAGGACTTCCCGGACAACTGCCTGCTGTCTGTATACCACTATGTCACCACCTCTGCTGGGTCAGTCCTGCCGGTGGGACAGGACATATCCAGGGATGGTGATGGTGGTGTCTGGAATATTGTCTGTGAGGTATTATTCTGTGACTATGACTGTCAGGCTGTTGCTTGACAAGTCTGTGAGGCAGCTCTCCCAATTCTGGCACTAGCCCCCAGGTGTTAGTGAGGAGGACTTTGTAGGGTCAACAGGGCTGTTTCTGTTGTTGCATTTTCTGGTGCCTGGGTTGATGCCAGGTGATCTGTCCAGTTTCATTTCTTTGAGACTTTGTAGAGATTGATACAACTGAATGGCTTGCTAGGCCATTTCCCACGGCAATCAAGAGTCAACCATGTTGCTGAGGGTCTGGAGTCACACATAGGCCAGACCAGGTGAGGATGGCAGACTTCCTTCCCTTTAGGACATTAGGTGAGCCAGATGTGTTTTTCATGTGGATTCATGGACATCAGGAGATTCTTAATTCCAGATGTATTTTGTTGAATTCGAAGTTCATTATCTGCTGTGGCCAGGTTCGAACCCATTTCCCCAGAACATTAGTTGAGTTTCTGTCAGAGCCATTTTCTGGATTATAGGTCTAGGCTACCACCTCCCCCTTCTGTCTACACTACCTAAATGTGTCATATCAAATATCTACTCAATATTGTCTGCTCCAACAAAACCAAGCCCTGCTTCTCTAATCTCGCTAAAAGCCATCATCCCTGGAATTATTCTACCAGAATTACCTCAGTGATTTCCATTACAAATGCAGACATGCAAACTTAAAATGGACATCGACACTGGAAGTCTGGCTAAAGGCGACAGTGAATCAATGTTCTGTAGACAGAACATGCATGCACATGCTAAATTTTTTAGCAAAATATTAATCAATTCTCTCTAGCATTGCACATGAAGAATGAAACAGGTGGTTCTGAGTGTAATCAGAAGCCCAAGGTGCTGTAGCAGTACCAGTGAAAGAGTTTTCATTAGAAATGTCAACAGCAGAGTATTCTAACCAAGTATTTTCACTTGCTGCGAAAACCTATTATTATTTCGTAAATGTAACTATTAGGTGATATGTATTTTCAGTTCCAGTATTCATAAAGAAAGATAGTTTATCCTGCTCCAAGTCACAGAGCTACAGGCCAATAAAAAAGGACGATTTTCAAAACATCCTGTTTCCACAGGCTAATCAAGTCCCACCTGCTCCAGGAGGTGGATAATATCTCGGAATAGGTTGTTGAGAAATCCCTGCACAGAGAAATCCCTGCACAGAGAAATCCCTGCAC
>JAHRHZ010000036.1:1064725-1075388 GCA_024137785.1 Ginglymostoma cirratum
AAATCCCTGCACAGAGAAATCCCTGCACAGAGAAATCCCTGCACAGATGTCCAGAAACTGTGATTGATAGAGGTCAGTCATCTCAATCATCTTCCTATAATCAAATCAGAACTCCAACCAGCCAGGAGATTCCGCACTCCTTAGCAAAACTGGAATCAGGAGGAGTTAAGGCTCTTTGATACTACAGTCAAATGCAACCTTGACATCAATGTCTGTCATGCACACCTCATCTCTCCATGTTTGAGCCAAAGCCGTAATGGGGTCTCCAGGTGAGCAGCCCTGGCAGAACCCAAATTGGGCAGTGAGCAGGTGCTTCTTAATAGTGTTTGACGCTTTACATCACTTTGATGATGAAGAGCAGACTGACAGGTTGGTAATTGACTGGGTTGAATTTGTCCTGTGTGTACACGGCATACCTGGGCAAGATGCCTGTGTTGTGGCTATGTTGGAACAGCCTGGCTACAGGTGCAAGTTCTGGAGCATCTTCAATGTTGTCAGGAGCCTTAGTCTTTTTAGCATCCAGTTGTTTTTTTTTTTTAAGTTAGCAAGTGTGGTGAATTGAATTGGTTGAAGACCAGCATCTGTGATGCTGGGGACCTCTGGGGAAGGCAGAGATGGAGCATCCTCTTGGCACTTCTGGTTGAAGATTGTAGTGTATGCTTCAGGCTTATCTTTTGCACTGATGTGCTATTCTCAATGATGGGACAGCATCGATATGTGGACCCTCCTCTTTCATGAAGTTGCTTAAATGCCCACCACTATTAACGGCTGGATGTAGCAGCATTGCAGATCATTGGTTGTGAGAACACTTCGCTGTCTACCACTTGCTGTTTTGCAGCTCTATTGGGCTGACACTTTTTAGGCATGCCTGGTGCTTCTCCTGGCCCCCCTTCACTCTTCACTCATTCATTGAATGAAGGATGATTCAGATTTGATGGTAATGGTAGATTGGGGGAATGCCAGGCCATAAAACTGTAGAATGTGTTGGGGCATAATTCAGCTTCTGCCGATAGCCCAAAACCTCATGAAAGCTCAGTCTCAAGTTACTAGATCTGCTTGAAGCCTCTCCCATTTACTACGGTGATAGTGCCACATAACGGCGCAAGTATTATCAATGCAAAGGTGGGACTTTGTCTCCACAGAGACTGGGCAGCAATCACTCTTACCCATACTGTCATGGGCAGACAGATGCATCTGCAGCAGGCAGTCGGACGAGGATGAGGTCAAATATGTTCTTTCCTCACCACCTGCTGCAGCCTGGTCAAGCGGCATTTCTTTTTTTAAGGACAAAACCAGCTCAATCAGTAGTGCTGCTGCTGAGCCACTCTTGGTAATGGGCTATTGAAATCTCCTACCCAGAGTACATTCTGTGCCCTTGCTACCCGCGGTGCTTCCTCTAAGCATTGTTCAACACAGAGGAGCATTCATTCAATCACCAAAGGACGATGGTACACAGTACTAAGCAGTAAATTTCTTTGTCCATGTTTGACCTAATGTTTTGAGACTTCATGGCATCCAGAGTCAATGGTGAGAACACCTAGGGAAACTCCCTCCTGACTGCATATCACTGTTACCACCTCTGCTGGGCCGATCCGGTCGATGGGAGAGAACGCAGCCAGGTATAGTGATGGTAGTGTCTGTAAGGACATTGTCTGTATGGTATGATTGTGACTATGGCTGTCAAGCTTTGCTTGACTAGTCTGTGAGGCAGCTCTCCTGATTTTGGCACTAGCCCTGGATGTTATTAAGGAGAACTTTGAAGATATGACAAGGCTGTTTTCTTTTTGTCATTGTCATTTCTGGTGCCCAGATTGATGCCAAGTGGTCTGCCAGTTTCTTTCCGTTGAGACTTTATACTAATTATTACAATTGAATGGCTTGCTAGGCCATTTCAGAGGGCAGTAGAGTCAACCATATTAGTAAGAATCTGGACTTGCATATAGGCCAGTAAGGATGGCAGATTTTCTTTGTTAAATAATGAGTTTTTCTGACAACTGTCAGTGGTTTCATAGTCATCATCAGGCTCTTAATTCTAGATAGTCATTGAATTCAAACTCTACTGTGTCAGGATTCAAACCCAAGTCCCCCAATCATTACCCGAGTTTCTGGATTAATATTCCAGCAGTAATACCACCAGGCCATTGCCACCCCTTGATATAAACATCATAACTTTTTACTTTTCTGTATTTTCTGTGTGGACTGAAACGGGTAAAGGATCGGTTTAAAATCCAAAAATCCTTGAAGGGAAAAGGCCTTTTTTTTTTAAAAAGCAAGTAACCAGACTCATTGTATATCTTGTTTACACAGCTACTTGCTCCAGCAGTAGTGAAAATTTGGAGTGGAAGTCAAGCAGGATACAGGGGATTGACAACGAATGGAGCTTCAGCTGGCAACAAGTAGTTGATTGTCATTAGTAACTGGCCACTAGTCCATAGACGAGAGGACTCCTGCCTACCAACAACTGGACGATTGGCTCCCACCTAGCTGAGCAGCATGGGTATTCATAGGTGTGCCAGACCTCTAGAAAGAAAAAAGGTATTTTTATTCCTCTGCAGTGTAAAGCATCTTAATTCTGAAGATAGCTTATTTTTCCCCCACAGATGACGTAAGCTTAAAGTAAGCCAAAAACCGTGCATGAATCAGGCATCCTGTACTTTCTGCAATCAAGTGAAGAGATCTAGAGGAGAATCAAGGCCTGTTCTGCTGAACCAAAGGTTTAGCAGGAACCACTGAACTGCCTTCCCAATGTTTCCCACCACCCATCACATCCTTGTTTGTCTGAATGCAGGCTTAGGGTGGTGAGAAAAAAATGGGTTAGAGTTTTAACTAGTCATCGATTTGTGGTTTATCTGTAGCCAAAATCTATTTATTTATGATAAATTCTTTTTAACATAAAGACATGGTCTGTGCTTTATCAACTTGGATCTAAAAAGACAATTTTTGGGGAATTTTACCTACATTTGTAACATCTTTTATGACAAATCTGGGGATAGTAGGGCTCGATTTCTAGCAGACTACCCCAGCATGGCATAATAAAAATACTAAAAAAAAGACCAGAGATTGACACTAACTTTGATAATCGCAATTACCTGAGAATCCTAAAAGAAATAAATTAATGGAAAAATCATGATTTCTATTCATTATTTGGTTCTGTTATAGATATTATGTCTGGATTTTCTATTGGTTGCACTTTTTTGGCACAATGTGTCAGAAATCCATCACACCAGCAAAACATTGAGTACAGGTGTTGGGACATCTTGTTGCGGCTGTACAGTACATTAGTGAGGCCACTTTTAGAATGCTGCATACAAAGCTGTTCATCCTTCGATCAGGAAGGATGATTGTTAAACTTGAGCAGGTATAGAAAAGATTTAAGCACATTGTCAGGACTGAAAGGTTTGAATTAAAAAGGGAGAGACTAGACAGGCTGTGGCTTTATTTTCTAAAGCATCAGAGACGGAGGAGTGACCTTATAGGAGGTATACAAATCCTGAGGAGCATGGCTAGGATGACGAACCAGATCTTTTTCCTACGGTGGGGGGAGTCCAAAACTAGAGGAGGGCACAGACAGGAAAGATTTTAAAAAGACCTGAGGGATAACATTTTCATGCAGAGGGTGTTGCATGTATAGAATGAGCTTCCAAAGAAAGTGGTGGAGGCAGATACAGTTACAACATTTAAAAGGCATACGCTTGGGTATATGAATAGGAAGTGTTTAAGGAAGGATATGGGCCAAATACTGGCAAATGATGCAGATTAGAATGTCTGGTTGATGCAGACGAGTTGAACCGTAGGGTCTTGTTACGGTGTTGTAGTTATATATAAACCTTTAATGTATATTGGCATCTTAAGCACACTTAAGAGTGCTGAGCACATCAAAAGGGGCTGTGAACTTTTGCACTAATGTAAGAAGTGATCAAAATTGCCCAAGTCAAAGATCAACTTTGTCAACGAAAAGTTCTATTAGATGCACTTGCTTGCAGGTCTTCCAAAGCAATTCTGGGGTTTTTGTTTCAATAAACCATTTAAAAAATTTACATAATGAGACATAGCCTGATTGTAAACCATTAACTGGTGCTTTCAACAAAATGGAAATGAGCACAGTATTCCTGGTCTTCTTGTGCTAACAAATTGTTAGTGTTTGAGGTAAGGAGAACATTAAGAAATATTTTGCTGTAGTTTCATCTTGTCACAAGGATGCAAGTGACAGCAAGGTCATGTGACAATGCATCACTTCCTGTGATGCAGTGTCTTTTAGCACATCAGTCATAGACTTAAACCAAAATGATAAAACAAGCTCATCTCTATACCACAATTTGCATCCAGATTGTCAATTATAGCCAAAGCAGAAACTTCCAATGTTTTTCATTCAACTCTGCAAGACCTAGTTGTAAGCACAAAACCGCCTTCTTCCAAGTTGAAAGATGGACTCTGACAACTCATTTCTAAGAATAAGCGTGTACGCCAAAAAGCATAAACCTCCTAGTGTATCCCTGCTTTTTATTCTTGATTTAAATAACATTGAAGCTTCACCGAGGGCAGCATATTTTCCACCAGCATCATCACTCATCTGCTAGTTGCCTGCATCCTTAACTTGAAAACTCCGAGCAAAACACATTGAAGAATCCTGGGTTTTAGATGCCTACTCAAAAATACAAGCATGGTGCAATTAGATTGTACACTAAGTGTTCAAGTCAGGCACCTTAGGAACCAGATGAGGACAACTTTTTCCTCGCCATTCATTCACTCAACAGAATACAAATAGCCCAACATGCATTATATGCTCTGCTTACACTGGAAATTCTCAATCTGCTGAACCTCAGTTCACGCATCTGTTACATTCGCCTGTGCTGTATAAATAAACTACATTAAATTGCATCACTTCGATAGACCAAACACTAGCCAGAAACAGATGCAGGACATATTAATGCAGTGCATGTATGCACCCGAAGGAGTTTCAAATAAGGTATTTAGACTACCAGAGCACACAGAGAAAGTATGAGATAACAAGGTATAGAGGTGGATGAACACAGCAGGCCAAGCAGCGTTGTAGGATCAAGGGTCTAGGCCCGAAATGTCAGCTTTCCTGCTCCTACGATGCTGCTTGGCCTGCTGAGTTCATCCAGCTCTACACCTTGTTACCTCAGATTCTCCAGCTTCTGCAGTTCCTACTATCTCTAGCATAGAGAAAGTAACTTGGTTGCATATATACATTTTGTGAGGATTCTGTTCTCATTGCCAATGTAAAGCTGAGTTAAAGTTTTACAGAATGGAAAGAAACCCTTTGTATCTGCAGTCGTGACTACCTATCTACTCCAGTTCTCGTTTTCCAGCACTTGGCCTAGAACCTAGTATGGTATGGCATTTCACGTATTAATCCAAGTACTAAGGTTTTGGAGTAGATCTGTAGCTCAGGTTGTGGGTGTTGAGGCTGGTTGGCTCGCCGAGCTGGTTGGTTGTTCCGCAGATGTCTCGTTACCGTGCTTGGTAACATCCTCAGTGCAGCCTCTGATGAAGCGTCTGGGTTTTCCCGCCTGGTTTTTAAATTCTGGGGTCTGTTGCAATGGATTGCCTCACTTTCAGGTTTCCTCCGTAGTGGAATGTATATGGGGTCAAGTTCAATGTGTTTATTAATACCCTGCTTCGTGGAGTGCCATGCTTCCAGAAATTCTCGTGCTCGTCTCTGCCTCGCCTGTCCCAGGATCTTGGTGTTGTCCCAGTCAAAGTCATGGTTCTCCTTGTCCATGTGGATTGAGGTGAATGAGTATTGATCGTGTCTTTTACGCCACGTTCCATTACGGAGGAAACCCGGAAGTGAGGCAATCCATCGCAACAGACCCCAGCGTTTAAAAACCAGGCAGGAGAACACACCAATGCTTCATCAGAGGCTGCACTGAGGATGTTACCAAAGCACAGTAACGAAACGTCTGCGGAACAAGCCAGCTCAGCGAGCCAACCAACCTCAATAATCCAAGTACTGTGTAAATGCTGTAAGGATTCTCACCCTCACACCCTTTCAAGCAGTGAGATTCAGATACACACACCATCCTCAAGTGAAAGAAACTTCCTTAAAAACTCATTTAAATCTCTTGTTCCTTACCTTAAATCCATGCCACCGTTATCAAACGCTCAACTGAGCAGAAAAAAGTGTCTTCCCATCCAAGGATATTATCAAATTGGAGAATGATCAGAAAAGATTTATCAGGATGTTGCCAGGACTGAAGAGTTTGAGTTATAGGGTGAAGCTGGGACTTTTTTCACTGGAGCATAATAGATTAAGGAGCGACCTTAAAAGATATTTATGAAATCATGAGGGGCACAGATAAATTGAAAAACAAAGTTCTTTGCCCTAGCATTGTGTGGGTTCAAGACGCAGGACATTTTGTTTTTAATTAAAAGGTGTGAGAAGAAAATTTAGAAGGGACTGGAGGGGCAACTTTTTTATTTAAATAAAGAGGATTGTTTATATGTAGAATGAACTGCCAGAGGACGTGGCAGATGCAGGTAGTTACAACATTAAAGGACATTTGAATAGGTACGAGTAGAAAGGTTTAGAAGGAAATGGGCCAAATGCAGGCAAGAGGGACTAGTTTTTGTTTGTGAAACATGGACAAGTTGGACCGAAGGTTCTGTTTCTGTGCTACATGACGATGGCCATCATAATTCTGTATATGTAAATAAGGCCCTTCCGTCAGCATTGTCTATTCCAAGGGATATATGCCCAAACTATCTGATCTCTTTTTAATTGAAGCACTCCAACCAAGGAAAATCCTGGTTAGACTGTTGTGACCGTCTTATAGCGTAATCACATCTTTCCTACGACGTGACTACCAGAACTGTATACAGTATTCCAGCTATGGCCAAATTATCATTGTATACAGTTCCATCATAATCTCCCTGCTCTCTTATTCAATGCTTTGGGCGAGTTATTTGTTATCCATTCCATTGCCCCGCCCTGTTTTCTTCAAGGTTCTGTAGACATGCACAACTAGGTCCCTCTGACTCTTTGTAATTCTTAGGGGACTACTATTTATCATGTACTCCTTTGGTTTGTTAATCCTCTTAAATTGCACATCTCATTCTTTGGAGCAAATTCCACAGCTTACCCCAAGCAATACACCACAAGTTGGAATCTCCTATTATCTTCATGGAGTGTCAGTCAGCTCAGTGGGCAGAATGACGGTTTATGAAGCAGTGACACCAACAGCATGACTTCAATTCCGATACCATGGAGGTCCTACCTTCTCAACCTCACCTCTTGCTTGGAGGTACAGTGACCCTCCGGTTAAACTCACTACCAGGTCAGTCATCTGAGAGAGTAGCCCTCAGCCCCCAAGCGGCAGACCCCTCAGCCTACGGTGATTTTACATTTCCCTCAAAATTTACCTACATATCTCTCTACATTCCTTCTATTTGTCTCCAACTGTTTGGAGTCTTAATAGCCTCCCATCGAGATTGAAAAAGGAACAATCACGGACCATTTAAGATGTCACTCCTGGATGCTGGCTTGCAATGCAGATTCCCACATCAGTTGAGGTCACTGAAGGACTAGTGTTCTCAACCTCTCCCCTCCCCTTATGTGGTGACCCTCAGGTTAAAAAGAATACCACCAGTCACTTGTAACGACAGGGCAGCCTGTAGTCCAGTAGGATTATGCCAACTTTTACCCCATTGCAGTAATTGACTCCTTGATCAAAATTGCAACACTACCTGCTTTTTCACACCCCTCACTGACTGGTCTTAGGATTCTACACCCCAAAATATTGAACTACCAGACTTGCTCCTCCCCCAACCATGCCTTCATGATAGCGATATCAGATGCCTGTGTTAATCAGCACCTTCTAGACATTTGCATTACTTACAAGACTCCTTGCATTACACTAAATGGCATCCAGAATCGTTGAGCTTCTTTGATATTATATGACCATATTTACTATGACTTGTTTTTTTTCTCCTGCTTATCTGTGCATCATCCCTTATTGTACTTCCACTCCACATCCATCTCGCTACCAAATTAGTTTAAAAACACCAATATACCCAGTGATCCAGGGATCTATCGTGCACCAATCTCTTCAACCACATGTTCACCTTCTCTATCCACCTATTTTTATACTCACTAGCATGTGGCATTGGAAGTAATCTAGCAGATTACAAAATTTCCTAGTTACTGCAATTGTGCAACACACACCACAAAATGCACCAATTGTGGTCAATAGCTCATTCTCATTGAGAGATTCAATACTCCATTAATGGAAAAGCCTCTTCAGGCATCTCAAACCTCTACAACTGAAGCAGAATGCAATTCAGCTGTTTTCACACTGAATTTGCGCTACCACAGACACAAATCAGGCATGGAAAATTGTCCGATGAAAATAGGATTAAAAATCAATTCGATCCGTGGACTGACATTTTTCAAAGAAGTTTCTTCTCACCAGGATGCCCAAGCTTGGTCAGGGCACAATACTGTTTTCTCTCTCCCCATTTTTACAGAGCAGATTTATTGTCACATGCATCGAGACACAGCAAAGTCTTGTTTTTGTGTGCTTGAAGGACAGATTGTACCACAAAGTGCATCAAGTAGCAGAAAGGCATGTAGAATACAGTGTTACAACTACAGAGAAGGTACAGAGAGATCAACATTCATATATTTATCAAAAAATCTTATAACAGCAGGCATGAAGCAGTTCTCGAATCTGTTTGTAAGTGTATTCAAACTTTTTTTCTTCTGCCTGGTGGAAGAGGGTAGAAGAGAGACTATAACCAGGCTGGGAGAGATTTTGAATTATGTGGCTACTTTCTCTAGGCAGTGAGAAGGAAAGATGGAGTCAACGGACGGAAGGCTGGTTTACTTGATGGATTGGGCTGTGTTCACAACTCTGTAGTTTCTTGCGGTCTTGGGAACAGAGGTTGCCAAGCCACGCTATGATGCGTCCAGATAGGATACTTTCAATGGTGCATCTATAAAAACAGGTAAGTGTCTTTGTGGACATGCTGTGTTTCCTTAACCTCCCAAGAAAGTAGATGCTCTGCTGTGCTTTCTTGACTGACACAATGTGGGTGGACCCTCAGATTGCTGATCACCACTCCCAGAAACTTGACGCTCATGACTATCTTCACCTTAGCACCAATAATACAGACATGGGCATAACAAGGCAATCTGGGAGGCAGCAGTTAATGTGAGCCATGACTAAACTCTTGAAACATTTCATAATTATGAAGATTAGAGCCACCAGGCTGTAGTCATCAAGGCATGCTGCATGATTTTTCTTTGACAGCGGGATGATGGTCTTCTTGAAGCAGGTGGCGCCTTTTACCACACACCACATTTTTCACACCAGTCATCCTGGGCTCTCTGAGCAGTAGCATCAATGAGACAACATGTGATACGTACCCACTTGAAATCAAACAAGACTGCTGTGGTTTATTTAGGTGAAGTCCTAAAACAACAGATAAAGTGGATCACAGTTCCAATTTAGAATCAGAATAGGTTCATGTGTAAAGAACCTTGTGATAACTGTTGCAGCACTCTGGATGTAACATTCAGTTAATCAGGCTCAAACACTGGAAACAACACAGTCATCTATTTTGTGTGTTGTTGTTAATGTGTTACAAAATGTGTTCCACATCAAAAAAAACTTCTTGTTTCACACATAGTGAAATAGTTCAATTGTGGTCAAGTCCCTGCTGCTGAAATGATTTAGATTGCAATGATTTGACAATTTTGTTGCAAAAAAACTCGCTGAAGAGGAAAAAGTGTTGTTCTAAAAGATACACAGTTGTAACATGAATGTCTGGTCAGCTATGAAACCATCACATTTTGATCAACGCTCCAGTCAAGGAGCTTCTCCAGATACCAGATAAGAAGAATTTCTAAGCAGAAAAATATTTACATCTACATCAACATCAACATAAAAAACGAGATTCAACCATTCAGCGTTTGCAGTAGGAAGTTCAATGGTGCAAGAGATAAACTTTCCACATTTCGGCATTCAGCAAACCAGCTATTCAACACAAAATAGTTCACCACGGAATTTCCTTCAACATGTATTGCAATACAAGTTTTTTTTTTATGTACTGTAAATCCTAATTCAGAAAAGAAATATCACATTAATTCATGAAGCAAAAGGAGGTCCCAAATTTAGTGCGCATTAAAACAGCCACATTTTTATTTGCTCAGTACAATGTCACATTTGGATAGTTTTGAAATTAAGCTCAATGATCCTTCTATACCTCTAAGCGTTCCATATTTTTTAAACATGAAAAGGTTGATTCGGGGTGAGACTATTAAATTTCACTGGATGTCGGGTTTACATTTCTAATATGCGACAGTCAGGTACAATACCTCTCGCATGTGAAGCGATTATTGATCAGTAAGATCAGTACAAAATGAACCCAAATTCGTTTAGATGAGTGTCAGGTCTTATCAACACTTGCACATATACTGCCACAAACAATAGGCAGCCTGGGTTCTAATCCAGCCCAAACTGATGTGAAGCTCTCATCATATGCCTGCATAGATTCTCCATAAAATTAAAGTGTATGAGACTTGTAGGCTATAACAAAACTAGCAACCTCATTGAGAGGGAGTAGGAACTGCAGATGCTGGAGAATCTGAGATAACAAGGTGTAGAGCTGGATGAACACAGCAGGCCAAGCAGCAGCA